>BSBK01007683.1:12500-145090 GCA_027943335.1 Chamaecyparis obtusa
GTCTGTGTTGACACAATAGCAGTCATCGTTAGTTAAAATTTCATCCCTAATATCCTATAAACTGCCCTGAGAATTAAAGCATGCGTGCTTAACATTACTAACTTGAGTCCTATTGTATCTATTATTCCTTCAAAAGCAATTTGAGGTTTTAAGCCTCTAAGTTTGATAGGAGTAGTCATCATTGCAGATGTGGGGATTCTTCTCTCAGAGGCTCGGTTAAGGGTTGGTAGTAGTTATTCTTATATATCAGATGAGGCGTCTTTTCATTTTTTGTCTATTCATATACCAATATTGTTTGTCTTTACGAATTCCCAATTTTGAATATAAATGTTGTGTTTCTACTTCTATATATGAATATATCGTTATATATATGTGTTTGTATTTAAATTTACATTTATATAATTATCTACCAGTTATGTCTGTGATTCTTGGTATACTGGGTTGCTCTACAATTAATCCCTAATCGAGGAGTCCAAATGGTTGTTTTTCATGATAAGATAAAAAGTTAGAGTAGAAGCTATCTTCAAGTAAGGGATTGTATTTAGAAGAAAGAAAGTTCCTCTAAAATGCATCCTTTCATAATAAACGTAATATTTATTAATCTGTAAGTTTTAAAAGTTTGGAGAATGTAAAGAACTGTAAGTAGCATGGAAAACATCTTAATACAAAAAATAGAGGCAAGCTCTGTTAGTAAAGTACGTAAAATCCTATTCTAATATTACTTATGTACTATCATTTTCTTATTTATACTTTCATTGTTCTCTTACTTCATTTTCTTGAATACTATCAACACATCTTCATCTTCATTGCGCACCTTCAGGCTGTGAGTATTGCATTTGATAGTAGGCAAAATGAAGCATACTTTTTGAGCCTCGTCATCATAATATTTTTTGGGAATGTTGTAGCCTTCTACTTTCCAATAGTCTAGAAACCAATTTGTAGGCAGTTGATTAGCTCGCATAGATTGTATCAGGAAATCCATGTTCCTCTTCATTACGGGCCAGAAATTCTTGAAAATTGCTCCCTCTCTGTGGATTAGAATCGTATGTTTCTAAGAGGCTTGGATAATGGGAATTTGGTCACTATTAATTCTCATGTAGATTTCAGGATAAGGAATGTGTTTATCCGAGTCGATGCAGTGGATGGATTTCTCTAGTCCTACAAGGATGTCTTCAATGAAGATTTTCTTAGTTGTGTTGATAATCTCTTCTTTCTAGTATCTTGCTTCTATTGCTAGTAATATGAACATAACCACAATGTGGCCATTCACCCGGATTATAAATTAATTGTCAAATTAAAACTCTCCTAGACTCTTTTCTAATGCCCTTCTGTAGTCATTAGGAATACCCAAAAGAATTTTGGTCCAGTGCTCTAGTAATATTGGGCCTTGAAACACCATTTGTCTCTTCGCATTGGGAAAAGTTAACACTTTCGTCTCCATACCTATGCTACTTACTGGTTTCTCTGTGAGTTTATCCTTATTTAGGATGAATGCCTAGTTTTTTGGTTTATATTATGCTATGAAAGATCTAGATTAATCTATGGGTAAGAACTCAATTTTAATGATCTAGCCTGGAGACACCGTGTCTAGTTATGATAATCCGTGGGTATGACCTCAATTAAATAATCTGGCCAGGTGACACCGTGCCAAGTTATGATGATGGTTGGATTATTGGGATTATGAGCTTAGATGTGTGTGTTGAATGATGTAATTACATACTTGATTGTAGTTGAAATAGTATTCCAATAAGTATAGAATTAGGATTATAAAAGGCAAAAGGAGAAGCTCGTGATAGGGGAAAAGATTAGATTGGTGTGTTGTTGAAATGATTGAGAGTTTTCAAGTATGCGACGATAAATCATAATATTTCTACTCCTTTTTAGAATTGTACATCCTTACGATAAGATGATGGATTTAGGATTTTCATATATCTTCTGAAAAAGTTGAGTTTAAATAAATCCTTTATTGTGTAAGATTTTGAACTAAGATGTAATGTAAGTGATAGTGAGACAATGAACCTCAGATTGAGGAAGTGATAAGTCGGATTAAAAATTTAATGAGTGAAAGTGTTTATTTGTAAATATGATGAGTTAAAATTTATATTCTAATATGTTTATATAAATTTTTATATACATAAGAATACTACAGGTTTAAATTCAGTGTTATAACTGGTATCTAAGAGAGAAATGTAGGGAGGTTTAAAATGTAGTGAATATTACACTTATATGCCTGACACAACTGGTATGGTTTTGAAAATCAAGGTAATTAATCATGGCTTTCCAGATATCAAATTAAGTAAACTACAAATAGATTTCCACTACTTTCTAAGTTTACTATCAATATTATATGTTATGTTCTTGAATAAATTTTTTAATAGATGCAACAATACATTGATATTCCATCTTCTCCTAATATTGTTAACAGGTCTTCTAGGTTGTGGGATTGTACCTTCTTATTTCATATATTATTGTGGTTGCCTTTATTTTGTATGTTAATTAATATAGATGGCTTCTTCATTTCTTCCATCTACACCTTTGTTAGCTAAAGAGTCAGCAGTTTGATTGCCTTCCCTGTATATATGATTAATCGTAAAATGGTTGAAGTAGGATGATAGGTTTGACCCTCTTTTCACTAATCCATTCAATCACCAGTTAGGAGTTTTACCAGTTCTAAATGCATTAATAATTAAAGTTGAGTCCCCTTCTATATCAATAAAGTCTAATTTTGGTTTTTTGCACATTAATAATCCTTCAATAAGTGCATAGCCTTCTGCTATATTATTAGAAGCAATCCCTAAATCACCACATTTATATGCTATCATCTTTCATGTCTCATCATGAATACAACATCCAAACCCAGCCTTACCTGGATTTCCTTTTGAGGCTCCATCGAAATTGAGTTTATACCAACCGACAGAAGGTGGTTTCCAAACACAATTATCCCTAAAGGTTTTTTTGTCTATTCCTTATTGGCCTATAAAAGGGGGAATTTTTAACCCAAACCAGAGTTTCCTTAAACTTTCATCTTCTTGGGTAAACTACATATCTCTTCTTCCAATAAAGTTACGATTGTTAACAACTTCAACTATTGTTCATGTGCCTTTCTGGATTTGATTGTGTAAGTTTTTAAGCATCGACGTTTTAGATCACACTTCATGATCCATCATCACACTTCCTGATGATGGATCACAGAGTGTGATCTGAAATGTCAATGCTTAAAAACATATACAATCAAATCCAGAAACACACATGAACAATTGAAATGGATTGTGGAAATCTATTACTATTAACTTCAACTATGTGTGCTTCTATTTTAATTAGAAATTGGGCATGATCTAGTTTCTTATCCTTGAATATTCTCCTTTTTTTTTTCCTTCCATACTTCCCAAATTAATATGGATGGAGCTATAACCCAAATCTTACCAAACATACCATAATCCTTCTTTCTAGGCTAGTATTTAAGCATATCATCTAAATTATTAAAGAAGGCAGTTTTCCAATTTAATTTTTGAGCTAGCCATGTCCAACAGTAATAAGTGAACTACCAATCTGTGAAGAGATGGTCAATGGTTTTGCAAGCTTTTTTGCAAAGTGCACATCTAGATGGGCCTTGATAGCCCATTTTCTGGAACCATTCTGCAGTTAGAATTTTATGCTGGGCAACAGCCTAAGTAAACATGCATGCTTTTGGTAGGCAATTCTTATTCCAATAGAGAAATCAATTGGAAGCATTGTTCTATTGGGGGCCAAATTAGATAAAGTGTCGTACCCATCTTTGGTATTGTACTCACCATTTTTGGATTTGGCCCAAATGATTCTATCTGCATCAGTAGAAGGGTTAATTTTCTTGTTATTTAAATTCTCTTCTAAAGCTTTTCTAATTATGTTGGATAGCCCCAAGTTGTCCAGGGATTTCCAATTCCATCCTAAGGTCGGGTTATTGTCTATAATATTTATATAATCTTTAACATAGATACCCCTTATGTTTTTAATAAGATCTATAGTTGGATCATTGTTCATAATAGATTTTAGAGGGGGGAGGGCACCCCAGGATTCTTCCCAGAATAAATAATCCTTCCCATTCCATATATCCCAAGAAATATTATCTGTAATGACATTCCTGCATTCTAAAATAAATTTCCAGATTCTCGAGCCATTTGGAGGGAGTAGATATCTAAAGATACTTAAGTCATCATTGTCATCTAAGTATTTGTGTCTAAGAATTTTAGCCCATTTAGCTGCAGGCTCTTTATACATTCTCCACACCAATTTTTCACCTAATGCTATATTCTGTTGTTTGGAGTTTTTAATATTCAGACCTCCATCCTCCTTTGGTTTACAAATCTTATCTTGTGCAATCATTCCTAGTTATTTCTTATCACTAGAACCTTGCCAAAAAAAGGTCCTAAGTTTTTTGTTAATATCTCTTTCTATTCCTTTAGGGAGACTCATAGAGTACATCATTTGGAATGTTGGAATTGTGGATAGAATAGATTTAATCATCACTATTTTGCCAGCATTGGAGAGCCATTTCCCTTTCCAAGAATCTGCTTTTTTGTCCATATTTTTTAAAACTCTATCCCAAAGATTAGTTGATCTGTTGCCTTTGTCTAGGGGTAGCCCTAAGTATTTTCATGGTAATACTCCTTTGTTAAATTCTAGAATACCACAAATATTCCTCTGAACACTCTCTAAAGTATTAAAAAAGTAGATTTCACATTTGCCTTTGTTGATATTTTTCCCTGAAGCTTTGGAGTATAAATCTAGGATGTTTTTTATGGCTTTGGCTTCTATTAATGTGGCATTCCCAAAAAGAAGGTTATCATCCACAAATTGTTGGTGGGTGTGGGCATCAAATCCTTCAGTGATTTTGATGTCTAAGATCAAGTTAACATTCTTAGCCTTAGTTAATGACCCGCCCAAAGCTTCTGCCATAATTATAAAAAGAAAAGGGGATAAGGGGTCACCTTGTCTGATTCCTTGAGAGATGTTGAAGAATCCAATAGGGTTACCATTTAAAAAAATTGACATTTTAGGACCAGAGATGCATTTGAAGATTAGATTGATCCATTGTTTAGAGAAACCAAAGGATTCTAAGCATTTGCACATAAATCTCCAGTCTACATTGTCATAAGCTTTCTTGATGTCTAATTTAATAAGCATACTGGTGAAATGGTTGTGCTAGATTGTATGAATAGCCTCTTGTGCTATGATGACTCCATCAAGAATAGATCTGCCAGGAACAAAGCCAGATTGTTCTTCTGAAATTATGAGGGGGGGTATCTTTTTCAACCTATTTGCAATAATTTTGGTGAGTATTTTATATATCATGTTGCAAAGGGATATGGGTCTATAATCGTAAAAAATCTCAGGTTTTGAATTTTTGGGGATTAAAGCTATAAATGTATTATTGATTTCTCAGAGAATTCTTCTTGAGTTTCTCATGCCTTCCAAAGCCACAACAACTTTGTCTCCAATAAAGTTCCAACATTATAGAAAAAATAAATTTGGGAATCCATCAGATCTAGGCAATTTATCTGGATGGAGGTGTTTCAAAGCATATTCTGCTGCTTCTTTAGTGATTTTGGCATTAAGCATATTATTATGTTCATTAGTTATAATTCTAGGTATGTTATGCAAAATTTCCTTCTGAGCTAATAGATCTGATCCATTTAAGCTATTAAGGATAGTCTCAAAGTCAAAAATAGCTTCTGATGCCAGATCATCAGGTTCTACTACTAATGTTCCATCTTCTTTCTTAATCTTAGAAATTCGATTAAAATTACATTTGGCCTTGGAGTTGTTATGGAAAAATTTAGTATTTTTGTCTCCTTCTTCTAACCATATATCCCTTGATCTATGTTTCCAGTAGGATTCTTCTTTGGCCAGTATGTCCTCATAACTATATAATAGTTCCTTTTCTTTGGTATATGTCTCATAGTTCATCCCTTCTCTAATGATTACTTCATTGAGATCTGCTATTTCTGCCTCAAGCTTGATTTTGGTACTGAAAATATTACCAAAATGTAGTTTGTTCCATTCAATAAGTCGATGCTTTATGTGTTTAAGTTTTGAGTCTAAAATAAAGGTTTTGGAACCTTTGAAACTTTTTTCATTCCACCATTCCTCAATCGTAAGAAAACATTCCTCATCTTTCAACCACATTTTTTCAAATTTGAAGGGGTTCTTTTTCGGTACTACGTCTTCTTCTAAAGTTAGGCTTATTGGAAAATGGTCAGACCCAAATTGTGCAATAATATTAGATTTAAGGCTTTGATTGAGTCTAGCTAGGTTGCCTATGTAAACAAATCTATCCAATTTTTCTGATATATATCCAGTATCTATTCTTTTATTTGACCATGTAATAGTGTCATTGTCCATAGGGATATCCATGCCATTAATAGATTGAATCCATTCTTTGAATTCAGTCATTGTTTGGGTTATTTTTGTGGAGCCACCTTGTTTCTCTTTAATATCTAGAATTGTGTTAAAATCCTCGCCTAAAAAAAGATTATGATTTGGTAAGCTACTAATAAAGTTCTCTATTTCTTTCCATACTATCCTCTTGTCATGGAGGAATTTTGGTCTATAAATATTTATTATGATAAATTCCAAGTTCTTATTAAGAATTTTTATTTTTGCCACCATCCATTGTGAATTAGAAGCCAGGAGCTCTAGCGAAATAAACCTAGGATTCCAGATAAAGGCTAGTCCACCTGAAGCTCCTTTGGAATCTACCCCTTTAACTTCCCAAGTACCTAATTTCTTGCTAAAATTCTCATATCCATCTTTTCCTAATTTTGTTTCTTGAATAAAAAATAGAGGTGCTTCTAAAGAGGATAAGATCCTCTTTAGAAGAAGTTGTTTGTCAGGGGCATTTAATCCCCTAACATTCCATTAAATAATTTTCATGGTGCCTTGGGAAGGTTCTTCCCCTTCCATGCATTAAGAATTGATGTTATTTTGACTTGACCTAATGCTAATCTGTTTATCTGCCTAAGTTCAGAAAGAGATTTTCTACCTCTTTTTAAAGATTGTTTAGGATAATTCAGGGAGGATTCACCACAGGAAGATGTAGATAAACCCAACTTCCCAGTCTTTAATGGTTCATGGTCAACATTCAAAGGATTAATATTCATTTCCTCTTCTTGACGTATGAATCTATAAATTGTAATAATAGTATATCCTCAGTCCTCATTAAGACCTAAAAAGTCATTAATTTCCTCAGATTCTATGTCATTTGTGTCAACAAAGTTCAGAATATTATTCCCATCTACATACTCGGGATCATGTCTAAAAGAGTTTAGAGGTAAGGGATTCTGAATATTGATCTTATTTTCCCCAAACCATGTTTGATCCAAAGTATAATATTTATCTGTCTCTAAATTAGTGTTAATGTCTTGGGAGATAGGTTCTATCGTGGGTAATATTCTAATAGGGGATATTGTTGCAGCCATTGAGATATCTGAAAGTGTTATCGAGATATCATTTCTTATTATTTATTTAATTAATATATTCTTTTATCTGTTGGTTTCTTCTATGTTGCTGGTCTCATCATCAGATAATAACGAGAAGTCAATATAATCCATATTTGTAGTTAAGGTTTTTTTAATATCTAGATTATTAGCAGGACTATGGATGTTAACATATTTTGTAATTGGTTATATTTCTTGAAGTGAGATGATTTTTTATTCTGGAGAATTAACCTTCATAGTTTTGTACATTTCTATTTTATTTTTGGGGTCCTCAGATACTATAGGTTTTAAAGTTAGATTAGAATTGTTCTTGCTAGTGGGTCTAAGATTAACACTCACTAATTTGGAATTACTATTCCTAATCTCCAATGTCTTGTCTAGTTGAGGGGAATAATCATTGAAACAAAAGCCTCCTGAATTCTTATTAAAGGAAATTTTAGGAATAGGTTCTGTGAAAGGCGAAACTCTGGGATAACCTAAGATTTTCCCCTCCTCTAGAAATGAGGAAAGGCACTCTGAGTTAAGTGAATTATTATTCTGATTACAAGTTTTGGATGGACCTGCCTAGTTTAATCTTTTACAATTATCTTCGTTTGACGTTAATGCACCACATGTGTCCTCGACATTATTGTTATAAATGGCATGATTTTTTGAGAATGGTGGTGACAAGCCTACCTCTTCACTTCTAAATTCCTTCTACGAGTCCACCAAACCTACATGATCTTCACCGGTATTTTCAATATCCACAAAACCCCCGTCAATACTTTTAAGGTAAATACATACCATCCCCGTTTTGCAGCATACTCCTAGAGGAAAATTGAGAGATTCATTGAGTTCCATACTAACAATAATGACTCTTTCTACACAATTTTTATCTAAATCTAAAAAACCTACAAATTTCCCTAGACCATTTCCTATTTCCTTAAGAGAATCAACATCTGAAAGTTCGATTGGGAGGTTTATGAGTTTAATTGCCTTCTCAACCAAGAAATTCTTCAGTTTTAGTGTGTCAAAAAAGGGCGACCAGTCGAGGGTATAAAAACCTATGTTTCTAAATTTTGGAAGACCTTCAGAAAGGATTTTCGCTTTCAGTGTTTTACATGAGCATTCTATATAAAGAAATTTCTCTTGAAGCATAGTAATACATACCTAATTGTTTAACTGTGCTTTTACCCAATGCGTGATCTTTTCTGTCATAGCCCCTATGCCTATCCACTTGCACAGAAGGCCATACTTCGCACAAATCTTTTGTGTACTACTTACCAAATCATTTTTAACAACTAGTTTCTTCTAGTTAGGTATTATCGCTAGAGAAAAATTTGGATCCTTCTGCAAATCTACTCTATTGAATTTTTCTCCTACTCCATTTGTTTCTCTTCTGTGTGGACGAGAGTGAACCTTACCCGAGGGAGGGCCAGGACGTGGATTACCAAAATTCATCAAATTGTAGACAGAGGTTGGACATGTGATTCACTGCTTTTGAAAATGATTATGTGCCATATCTCAATCTTCCTGAAGCAAAGGGTTCAAATTTCTTCGATGTGGAGGAGAGTAAATTCCAGGCTGTTGTTGTAGGGTACATTCCATGTTATGTATTACATTATGCTTTCCCTGTGAAGAAGCCCTAGTTAAAACCCTAGGGGAGGAGGTCGTTAATGATGTAAATTTGTTCAAGATTTCCAAGGAAAAAGGATTTGCAGAAGCCCTTTTTGAACATTGGTGAGACCTTGAGACACACCTCCAAACCTGGAACCCTGCCTCCCAACTTTCCACTTGAGCCTTCAAAACATTTCCTTCGCTACTTCTAAAGTTCTTGGCATATTTTGTTCTTGCAAAATTCTCAATTTAACGATCCAGTGAAATAACAGAGAAGACTTTTGATCGGTTGCGAGTAGCAGAGCGAAAAAGAAGAGCCATTTCCCCAACTATAAATTAAAATTAAATTAAATTATTATATATTGTATTATATAATATAAATTATTAAATTTATTTTACAAATGATATTATAAGTTTTCTATTTCAATTGATTCATATTATTTATTTTCTAAATCATTAGATTTTGTATGGTGATTTCAAGTGAGTTTAATCATTGGTCACATTTAGACATAATAAGCTTTCTATAAATTATATTATAGTTATATTTATATTATGGTTGGAAATGTGCTGGTATACATGTATGCATAATGTGGAATCAACAACAATGGATGTGAATTTTTTTTATTACGACATGCCTGCAAAATGTAGAGGCACACACATGATTGTGAGATCTACATGAAATAAAATTTGGTAAAAAGGCTTTATAAGCCTTCAATGCAATGCCAACGACAGTTGTGATTCCAAATTCCACAACATTTGAGCAACATAGATGTTTGACACATAGCAAATGCAAATTGAAGGATTTGTATTGTAAAAGAAAGAAAATCAATCTCCCTACCACAACACTCGTGATGCAAATCCATACCCTAGCATAAGTTGAGAGGACCCTTGCAAGTAGATGGGAGATCCCTATTTATTTTATTTAAATTTTACAAATATTGTATATTTCATAAATTTTGTAAAGATGGAAAAGGCACCAAGGTTTTTGATTCAAATATACATTTTTTAAAACTTTAATAGTTTTAAGTTTTTTGAATTTAATTTGTTTAAACAATTATTTGTATTTATGTTGAATTTTTATAATATTTTTATTTAACAATTTAATTATATTTACTTTTAAAGTTATAAAAAACTTATAATTAACTTTAGAAAATTAATATATTTTAAAATTTATTATTTAGTATTAATTTTATGACATGTATTTATTATTATTAATATTAAGACTTTGCGCTTAATTTTCTACTTCTTTTTTACTTTAGATTTAACTTTCAAATTTAATTGAACTAAATTTTTTTATTAAGTTACAATACTTTGAAGTTTATATAATTATTTTAATTTCTAACTATTTTTTAATTTTTAAATAATAAATATAATATATATTACAAATTACTTAATAAGTAGAAGATGTTTTCCACAGCAAGTCAAATTGTGATATTGCTATCAAGAATCAAGTGTGTAGCTTTCAACTCAAACACATTGATCTATGTTTTATGAGTAGTGGTCCACAACAAATCATCTCCCATGAGAATGAATGGAACACTTTGCACTCATTGCATCTAGGTGATGCTCACAAAGGGAAATCTACCCTTTTTTCTCAAGGTGTCCCCAAGTTAGTAGAGTTCCCTCTTTAATGTTAATAGGTAATGACTACCATTCAAAGAATCTTAGCCGTCCATAATTTGGTAAGGGAGACAATGACCTTTTCTCTTTATGTCAGGCAGTCAAATAAAATACAGTTGTATTTAAAATATCACAATTGTGTGTTGTTCATTTGTTCATTTCATAGTTTCAAGAGTACTTTATGTTAGTTGACAGAGATATTAGCCCTACAATGGCCAAGTTCAACAATCATGATTGTAGGTTGGGATGTGTATATGAGTCCATTTTGAATGAGGTGACAAGTTTAATTTATAGCTAAACTCAAAACCGCCTTCTGAGAATTGTCTTCAAATAGGCTTACAAGAGGATGCCGACTCAATCTTTACCTGTTGAAAATTATCTACCCACTAAACTAATTTCAAGATTATACAAAATTGATTTCTAGAAAAACCTCTATACTAACTCTAAGCTACAAACTCACCCCAAACTGAAAAAAACTACATAACCAATGCCTTCATTTATACATATTTTCCCAAATAAAACTTTCAAAAAAAAACCATGGGGAGGGGTTTACCTCAACAATGTCCTATCAATGATGTGGAGGAGATAAAATAGGCAAAGCTTGCCAAGAAAATATTATAAAACCTTACCAAAGCAAAAAAAATTTAAAAAATTGTAATCAACCAAAACTCACCTCCCTACAGCTATTGATTCAATATATTCACATAAATGAAAATTAGATCTACAAATAGCAGGTTTTTATAGCTCTTAGATTCTTGAACTCAATAATAATAACAAGATTTGAGAAAACAGAAACAATAATCAACAAAGAATCTATGGAGATATTTCAAGCATGCGTGTTGCAACATTCCAAATTTCCATATGGCCCTAACCAATTATTTATGAAATTTATTACTCAAATAAAAAAAAAGTATTAATGTCCCCGTTAAAATCATGTATTTCAAAATCTGGATTAAATTTGCATTATTTTGTGCTATGATCTCAATGAAGCAAAAAATTGTTAAAATTAGATGTAACTGAATCTATTTGTTGTAGAAGCTATAGAAATATTCTGTAATTTGTTGCTGGCCATGGTAAAAATCACATATTATTTATACCCATACTTCATCTATAATTTTCTAGATCGAGTATTTGTTTTTTCTTTCTCCATCGATCCATTACTTGCTACCAATATGCATAGCAATTCATAGACGTATTGAGTCAATCGCCCAAAATTATTGAGCCCTACAAGCCTCAATCTAGCTGTCAACGCGGTCTTTTGAAAATGTACAATCAGTTACATTTGCAGAATAACCCACTGTGCACAAAAGAAGGATCAACACTAAACTGCGGATAACTTACTCAATCACGTTAGGAGAGATGCTCAATGACAATTTATTTTGAGTACTACTACCTTAGACATCCTCAAAAAGTATATTTGAGCAATAGTCCAATAGTCTTAGATTCTATGAGTTTTTTCAAAGCACCTAGCTGAGAAATCCTCTAAAATTACATTTGGGTAGATAGTTAGATTTCATAAGTCACTCTTCCACCACCCCTAACTGGAGATCATCCAATTTTACAAAGCTTAAATTGCAAAAGTATTTTTCAAAAGCACCCAGCTACGACAAAAAGAAAAAGTAAACACCTCAAATAATTAATGAAGAAGAAAAACTACAGGGGTAAGGAAATAGGAAAACTTAAGAATATTGTAGCCACTTGCTATTTTACATGTCAAGGAAACCATTTGCCAATACAACAAGCTCTTGCATGACCAGTTTCTAAAGTTGAGTTGTCTACAAGAACAGGCATTGTTGGAATATAAAGAAAATGAGTTTAATTGGCACATCATCCAAAATTTCTAATTGACATAAAAAAATACATGTCTTTGCTTGGCAATTTTCATTGTTTTGGATTATATAATATAAAAGAATGTTGATTACATATAAACAGTTCGAGATAAGTTTTGAACAATTACAGATTAGATGATTTTTATACGTCGAGGTCATACATTTGTTCACTGTAAATGTGTCAAAATGTTTTAGGAGTGACTTTACAATTATTTTATTATCTAATTATTTTCATAGAGTTCATTATTAATAATATTGGTTATATCATTAAGTTTAGGGCTTAACATCCTTTTCTTTTATTTTTTATTTTATTATGGGTTACTTTGTTTTTTATTTTACAAGTATTTCATTTATGTAAATAATTTTAATAATTTAAAAATTATTTTATGATTATAATTTTATTATATATATATATATATATATATATATATATATATATATATATAACATAAATATAAATAAGCTTATAATTTGTAATATATTTTTAAACATATATTAAATCATAGGCAATGAACAAACTGAAGCTGTTTGAAAGTTGAATCCAAATATTTCAGGCCAGCTTCCCAAATACTTAGATTTTCCATGGTGGATATCTTTTTGTTGTTGTCCACAAGCTTAGACGCGGTTAAGGGATTGGTGGGATAGACACCCACTTATTTGGACAAATCATCAACTACGTCAGGTTCTAGCTCGTAGAATATGTTGAAGAACATCCATTCAACCTTTGCCGATTCTTTTCCCATGTGAATCTCGTACTTAAACAAGTATTCTTCTCTAGAAATCAATGGCACTAGATGAGCAGATTTTAGCAGCAGAATAGAGGGAAGATAATTTTGTACCATATCCTCCTTTGGAATACCTTCAACATCAAAAATTACAGATCGGCTTAGATCAGAGGTGTATCATCAAACTATATATAAAAGAAACAATATAAATTATTACACCATCGGAAGGAAGAACCCCAAGAGAGACAAGCTTGGGATAGGATTATTGGATGGCGAAGGTGGAAACAAGCAATGTATTGAAAGCCACCAAGGAAATATGATGGAGTTTGGCCACTTTCTGTAGGCCCAAGCACGTCCACACGTTTGCTATGATGTAGGTAACTTTCTACTTTTTTGGGTTGATAGCGTCTACTATAGTGGGACCATTTAAAGCCGGAGAGAAAAGAAAATGACAAGATAGGAGGATAAAATGGTGGGGCAATCTAACAGTCAACAAGTGTTCAACCGTCTTGCATATTCCTGCGATGTTGTTACAAAAATTGACAGACGTGCAGTTCCAAACATGGAATGCATGCATGTGTTTGAAAGATTCACAACTAGATGATAATTCTTTTATAAACCTTTTGATGATCTACAACTGATTGAATATCTAGATGAATTGAAGGAATAGTGATTAGATATCACCGAGCTACTTAAGTGATATGTAAGATGATTAAATCAGTTAATATGTTGTCATTGATGTCAACTAGTTTTGACAGTACTTATCATGATAGTTAAAAATATCTGAACATCTGTAGAAGGAAGAAAAGATGAAAAACTGAGATATCTACATAAGGAAAAGATGGATATGACATATAAGAATAAGGTAAACATTGGGTAACGTATTGATGAGTCTATGGATTTATATTGTTGACTTGAGCATGTTACATTAATCTATTATGAAGAAGAGATTTGAATTGAACAAGTCAATGTGGTCGATAATTGAAGACTTCTATATACACCGAGCCAGTGCAGTGTATACCAAGTGACAGTAATAACTGAGTTAGTTATCACCCATGCATTTCAGTATTAACCAAGTATGGATGAAAACATTAAATGCTAAGAACAACCAACTAAAATTGATGAGCTAGATATTGTTATGATTTCAAGGTAAAGGATGAAGTTAGTTTTGAGATCCATGACTGACATAATTCAGAGATGATCTAAAGGATGAGATTGAAATGTGTCAAAGACACATCTTCTAAGGAAGGTTTAAGAGGCAAAATGGATGAAGGAGATTATGAGGCAAAATCTAATGGCTAATATGAAAACAGTTTACTTGTCTATTTAAGCGATATAAGTTTCATTGTTGAAACATGCCAGAAAAAAGGAGACTGCAGAGATTTCACATGAAAATTTTATTCATGCATTCCTGATCAAACTGGTTACAAAAAGAACTGAGCTGCAGACATTACTGAGCGTCAGAGAACTATTTACTAAGTGAAGTAAGTTGAGAAATATTGAGGAAGTGAATTGATTAATGATCAGAGGATTTTATGAGCATAGCATAGATCTGAATATTTGCAATTGAGTTGTGTTTGAGTCAAATCAGAACTGTATCAATTTAATCATTGATTCAGAAAATCTCTTAACTGAGTGGACTTAACAATCCTATTGTACTATACTATGATAGTCATTGAATGTAAAGTGTTATCTTGTTGACCCCATAGTGAATGTTGGTCAAAAGTTAACTGTTAGTGATAAATCCTCTAACCAGGTCACACCTAATAGTGTGCATTGTAACTTTTAACAAGGTTGGCTCCTAATCGAGCTCACCTCAGAAGACTAAATTATTTTGGGTTATCGGTCCTAGGTGGTTTTTCTCTTAGCAGGGTTTCTACGTTAAATCATTATGTTATGTGTTGTTTATTATGATTGTTTGGCTATCATACTTTACATACTGCATAGTTGATTTAGTCGGTAATCATAGTTTGGATAATTACTAGTTTTTGGTAAAGTGAACAGACAGATTGATATTTTATGTTACCGAGTTGCATAAATTGTTGAAATTGTTTCTAAAGGCACATCTAGGAGTTTGGGATTGTAGGATAACTGATTTAACTAATTTACCCCCCTCTTAGTTATTCTAACAATTGGTATCAGAGCATATTGGTTGCTTGGAGGAAATTTTTAAGGACTTGAGAAAAAATATCACAAGATGTATAAGAGGGAAGTGCCTAAGCTGAACAAATATAACTTCTCCACATGGAAAAGTAGGATGAGGCTTCACATATCTGGAATTGGAGAATTTTCTATACATTTACTAGACAATGGCTACTTACAACCGAATGTTGGACCTTTGACTCTTGATCAGTTGAGATACAGACATGAACACAATATTATTATGATAGAGATTGATGTTACTCTATCTGATGCTAAGTTTGAGGATGTCAAGGATTGCACTACAACGAAGAAAATGTGGGATAAACTTGCTCTAGTTTATGGTGGTGATGTGAATGTAATGGGAGCCAGAGCTGAAAGCTTGATAGGCAGATTTGATGACATGAAGATGAAGGAAGGTGAGAACATCACACAATACTCAAACGTAATCAAATAGGTAGTCAATGCTATCCAAGGAGGAGGCATTATTTTTGAAGTGACACAGTCAAGGATGGTGGATCCAATGAAGGACAATCCAACCTTGTAGCCAATTACCAACACAGTGGAATAACACAACAAGATATGCTCAAAATTAGATTTTCCATTAGCATGTCTAGCCGGAAGGCCTTCCGGGTTAGGGCCAATTACAAACAATAGTAATTCAGCAAGATCAACAAGATCCAATCTAACTCTAGCTAGTCCAGTTCTGAAATAATCATCAACTGATCGAAACCCTAAGGCAGATCTGAACTTGTGCTCGCAAGCCACCAAGTAATCTCCTTGTCTCCAAGCATGAAAACCACTAGCTCTGCTATCACAACTATCAAAATTCAATCTGATCTGCTAGATCTCGCAAGATCCAAGATCTTTTCCACAACTTCACTTTTTTGGTTCTCTACCACTGTTGTCCTAAACAACTACCCAAACACTCCTTAAATACTAATCTTCAGCCACAAGTCAGTTGGATGACATAATTAACTCCTACAAACAAATATTAAATGCAATACAAGTCAGCTCTCAAATAGCATTATAATTATTTAATTCTCCATGTCAGCCTCAGATCTACATAGGAGAATACAACAAAAGATACCAACAATAAATGCACAAAGTCAGCCAACCAAATCACCAAGAACTCCAGTCATTAAGCTAGAACTACCGAGCGCCAGAGAAACAAATGAGTGCCAGTGAAACAACCGACCAATCCAAGCAACACAGGCATCACCGAGCACCAGTTCCACCGAGCACAAGAAGTCTCATCGAGTTCCTTCAGCGATCAAGCTTTCTTCAATAACCGAGACCATAGGTTAAAGCTGCAACCGAGTACCACTGAACCAAAACAACACACCACCATGTAGATTCACTAAGTACCCTAGAATGCCCCTGCATCATGAAGATATTGTGGTAAGTAAGATATTGATAACCTTGTTGCCTATCTATGCAATCAGAATATCTGATATTCATGAAATGGGGTTTGCACCTTATATAACTCTTACCCTTGATAGTCTGATTGGAAATTTAACTACTTTTGAGTTGAATAATTATGACAATAGTGTTGTACCGAGTGTTGAGTCTACTTTTATGTCATCTCTTAAGATTGGTAAATCTAGCAATAAGCATAATATAAAGAATGAAAGTGACAGTGACAATGTAGATGAGCTTGATGATCTTGAAACACTTATGGCCTGGAGACTTCAAAAAGGTAAAGGAAGGTATAAGGGAAAGTTATCTTTAGCTTGTTTTAACTGTAAAGAGATTGACCATATTGCTGCTAGATGTCCTAATAGGAAAGAGGAAGATAAAGACAATGACCGATCTAGTGATGGAAAGTTTGGATGGAAAGTTTGGCAGAAGAAATAACAAAGGAAATTGACACTACAATAGAGACAACTGAGAAAACAAAGGCAAGAAGGCATGTTACCTTGTTGGAGAAAATGAAGATGACACCGACATCGACACTGATGATAAAATTGAAGTGGTATTTGTTGCAATGAAAGATGATTCAAAAGAAGAGGAAAGGTATGTAGAAACAACCCTTATTTCTAAAGTTAGTAAGAATGATACTTGGATCATTGATAGTGGTTGTACACATCACATGACTGGTGATGAAGATAAGTTTGAACATCTTGAGCACTATAATGGAGGATGAGTGAAAATGGGAAATGATACAGCTTGTCAAGTGAAAGGAAAAGGGTCTATCTTATTGAATGATAGAATTAGATGTGATAATGCATACTGGGTAAAAGGAATTCACTACAATTTTTTGAGTGTAGCACAATTGAATAACTCAGGTCACTGAGTTGCATTTGAAAGAAAGAAGGTGAAAATCTATGATGAAAATGGAAAGCTTGTCAGTATTGGAGGACAATCAAAAGGTAATTTATTCTATCTTGACAATGTTGAAACTTCTTGTTTATTGATGAAGAATGAAGATGTATGGTTATGGCATAAGAGGTATGTCATGTAAACTTTGATAACATGATTAAGGTTAGTAGAAAGAAAAAAGTTAGAGGATTCCTGAGTCTAACCAAACCTAATCATGTTATGTGTAATCAATGTCAAAAAGGAAAGATGACCAAATCTAGTTTTAAAAGTAAAGACTATTCATCTAAAGGTATTTTGGAATTGGTACACACCAACTTATGTGGTCCTATGAGAACTCAAAGCTACTATGGTGAAAAATATTCTATTTTATTTGTTGATGACTACTCTAGGATGATGACAGTCATGTTCTTAAAAGAAAAATTTGAGGCATTCAAATTGTTTAAATGGTATAAAGCTAAAGTTGAAAAAGAAATCAGGAAAGAATTGAAATGCTTAAGATTTGATAGAGGAGGTGAGTTTATTTTTGAAAAATTCACTAATTTCTGTAATGAGCATGGAATCAAAAGACAGGTTTCTGTAGCTAGGACACCACAGCAGAATGAGATTGTTGAAAGGAGGAACCGATCTATTGTTGATTGTTCCAAAACATTGATGATTGAGAAAAGTATTGCAAAAATGTACTGGAGAGAAGCAATTAGCACTACAGTATACACCCTGAACTGAGTTCAATTGAAGAAAGACACAAACAAGATACCTTATGAGTTATGGTTTGGCTATACACCGAATGTAAGTTATTTTAGAATCTTTGGTAGTAGGTGTTATATTTTGAAAGATGATAGGAATGGTAAATTTGACTCTAAAGGTGATGACGGAATATTTTTAGGATATTCTACTAAGAGTAAAGCTTATAAATGTTTGAACAAGGTTACTAATAATGGTAGAAAGTGCTAATGTAAAAGTTAATGAGTTTGCTGAAAAGAATGATGAAGAAAGCAGGAAGGAACCAAAAGATTATGGTAGGTTTACATATGTTGAAGATCTAGGTTATCTACTGAAGCCATAGGTTGAGTCTACCGAGCATCAGGAAAATGCTACCGAGAATCAACAAATGCAAATCGAGAACTAGGAAGAAGTTACCGAGCAGGAAAATAAACCTGAACCGAATGATGAGAAAAGAAGAGAAAAAGTGCTAGCAAGATTTGTTAGAAGACACCATCCACATAATCAAATCATTAGAGATAAGCAAGCTGACATGATGACTTGAAGTAAGTTAAGACATAACACATGCTTAGTTTGTGAGTTTGAACTTAAGAATGTTAGGGATGCACTTGAAAATGAGGAATGGATTAAGGCTATGAATGAGGAAATTGAACAGATTGAGAAGAATAAGACATGGACATTAGTACCCAGACCGAAAGAAAAAAATGTAATTGGTACTAAGTAGATTTTCAAAAACAAGTTAAATGAAAATGGTGAGGTCACTAGGAATAAGGCAAGACTTGTATGCAAGGGATATGGACAAGAAGGTATAGATTATGGTGAAACCTTTGCACCTGTTGCTAGACTTGAAGGAGTCTGTATACTACTTGCATATGCTACACATAATGGATTCAAAGTATATCAAATAGATGTGAAATCATTTTTTCTAAATGGAATTCTTGAGGAGGAGGTCTACACAAAACAACCAGAAGGTTTTGTTGATCCAAATCAGAAGAACATGGTATATAGACTGCACAAAGATTTGTATGGACTGAAGCAAGTACCAAGATCATGGTATGAAAGACTACATGCTTATTTTATCAGTATTGGCTTTGTAAGGACTAGTGAAAACAATAATTTGTACATGAAAGGAGAATCTAATGATAATATTTTGATTGCTGAAATATTTGTTGATGATATAATCTTTGGTGGACATGATGTGATTTGCAAATCTTTTGCTGATGAAATGAGAAAGGAATTTGAGATGTCAATGTTTGGAGAGATTAAATTCTTTCTAGGTTTGCAGATTATACAAAAGAATGATGGTATTTTTATCACTCAATCAAAATACATTAAAGAAGTGTTAAAGACTTTTGGCATGGAAGATTCAAAACTAGTAGGAACACCGATGGTAACAGGATATAAGTTGACAAAGGATGATGAATCTACATAAGTAAATCAGACAATGTACAGATCTATTGGAAAACTGATGTATGTGGTACACAATAGGCCTGATATAGCACATGCAGTTGGGATTGTGGCAAGATTTTCTGCCAATCCTAAAGATTCACATATGGTTGTAGTTAAAAGAATTTTGAGATACTTGAAGAAGACAAAAGACTATGGTTTATGGTACACAATGGAAGACAAATTTAAACTCTGAGTTTATACTGATGCAGATTAGGCTGGAAACATTGATGATCAGAAGAGCACAACCAGTGGAGCATTCTTTTTAGGAGAAAGACTTGTGACTTGGATAAGCAAGAAACAAGCATTCATTTCTCAGTCTACTACTAAAGCAGAGTATGTTGATGCTGCTACAAATTGTTCAAATATTGCTTGGATTAAACAAGTGTTGGAAGGAATGAATGAGGTAATCACTGACCTAGTGATTATATATTGTGACAACACTAATGCTATAAATATTTCCAAGAATCTTGTGATGCATTCAAAAACAAAGCATATATCTATTAAGTATCACTACTTAAGGGAACAAGTTCAAGAGAAGCAGGTGAAACTGAAATTTGTAAAATCTAAAGAACAACTTGCTGATATTTTTACCAAACCCTTACTGAAGGACACATTTGAGTATTTGAGGACTAGAGTAGGGGTCTGTCCTCTGTCTGTCAGTCACTAAGGTGATCAGAAGGTTGCATCAACCTATACTTTATTATAAAATCATTCATGTTGATGCACATATCTCACACTTTAGTTTTTCTAAGGTTGTGAAAGATTGTAGAAGCTAGAACAAAAATTGTTTATCAGTACATGAAGGTACTTGATCTGGACCGAACAACAAAGGTTAATTTGGCTGTTGAAGAGCTATTTATTTTCTTTGGCATTGTTGTCAAAGGGAGAGAAGACTGAATATGAAACATCAGTTAGTGAGAACACAAAAAGGGAGAGAGACTGCATATGGAATATCTGTTGCTGAGAACATATATGGGAGAAACAATCTAAGAACTAAAAAGATCAAATCCGTAGGGACAGTCTGCATGGAATGTTGTTTTGTTTTGTAGTGATTAAACATATTAAATATCAAACTAGGGAGAGCTTACCAAGCTACAACATTTACTTACATAGTTGTAGTATACATGTTTGGTATGTGTATGACATTTTCATATTGCTTGTGTTGCCATCAATGTCAAAGGGAGAGATCAATGATCTACAACCGATTGAATATCTAGATGAACTGAAGGAACAATGATTAGAGATCACCGAGCTACTTAAGTGATATGTAAGATGATTAAATCAGTCAATATGTTGTCATTGATGTCAACTAGTTTTGACAGTACTTATCATGATAGTTACAAACATCTAAACATCTGTAGAAGGAAGAAAAGATGAAAACTGAGATATCTGCATAAATAAAAGATGGATATGATAGATAAGGATAAGGTGAACATAGGGTAACTTATTGATGAGTCTATGGATTTATATTGTTGACTTGAGCATGTTACATTAATCTATTATAAAGAAGAGATTTGAATTGAACAAGTCAATGTGGTCGGTAATTGAAGACTTCTGTATACACCGAGCCAGTGTAGTGTATACCGAGTGATAGTAATAACCGAGTTAGTTATCACCGATGTATTTCAGTATTAACCAAGTATGGATGAAAGGATTAAATGCTAAGGTATATGGATAAATTGTTGAAATTATTTTGTAAGGTACATCTAGGAGTTTGGGACTATAGGATAACTGATTTAACTGATTCCCCGCCCCCCCCTCAGTTATTCTAACACCTTCCTATAGTTAGGTAACTTTTAGTCAGACCAAATTTGAAATACATTACATTTTGCTGCGTTTAGGTGATGATATAATGGCCACTTAGCCAGTAGCAACTTATGTTTTATTCGTCATTTAAGAAAATCCATTTTGTATCACAATAATATATGAATTTGAATGCTGTGATTTTTTTTGTGCATCATTGCTAGGAATATTCTAAAGATTATTGTTAAGATTATGCACTCTCTTTCATTCATCACATTGTTTTGGAGAGAGAGCAAAGTTGTGAGCTTTTTGAGTCCTTTGCAAGATCACTTGGAAGCGAGATTAGTGAGATCATCAAGCTTAATGTTACATAAAATAGAAAGAAATTTTAATGTTACTGAAAATATATATCCTACTTGCAACCCAAGCGTACCTTCCCCTCATTCATGATGACATCCTTCCAAAACATGTTAGCCAGCGCATGCTTAAGCGGTCAACCATTATCTCAACAAACATTTAAAACAATCAAATTATTTTAATATATTTACAAAATTCTTAATTATGTATGTTTTTATTCCTAGTTGTGAAACAATTTAAATATAAAAATTTATGCATTGCCAATTTTAAGATATGACAATTATAAGCAATTATAATTAACCTTTTCAACAGTGTTTCTATTTAGTTAAATAATTTTACAAATAATAATTTATTACTACCTCAAAAATAAAAATAATTTTTATTCCTCATAAATACGACCTACCCATTACACTAAGATGTGATTGCTAATTTTATTGCAATTAAAAAATTACCAGCCCTTGCCATTGCTTGACAATTTAATCTTCTACCAAACTATTTTGAATGGAAATGTAGATCCAAATTTCAGGCTTCGTACAAGGTACATGAAGATTGAGAAAACATTAAAGCTGGCCCACATCTTACCTACTACAACGTAGATTTCAACTTCATCATCCATTTTTGTCCCCCACACCAAAAAAAACTAGGCTGATAAACCTGCAAGATCGTGGCATATTCATCTAGGTAGACTGAAACCAGGGTTTCATTTCTGGGCAATGATTTTGTCATTCTTTTTTCTTGCCTTAGCCAGCGCGGCGGTTGCAGAGGAGATTCAGCCAGGTTCGACCTTGCGACCTCCCGATGAACTGTGGCCCTCAGCATCTGGCAATTTCAGCATGGGATTTCACAGCGCAGCGAACAAAGATAACGAGTACGTGGTCGGCGTTAGCTTTGGCAATATAAAAGAGCTAACTTTCGCCTGGACAACGGGCGCATTGCCTGTCATTGACGGAGCTCAGCTGCGCTTTCAGAGCGATGGTGATCTGGTGCTCTTTAATTCTACAAATGACGTTGTCTGGAAGAGCAACACTTCCAACAGAGGCGTTACTTCTGCTGAAATGAGAGACGATGGCAACTTTGTGCTAAAAAATGGGAGTTCCGCCGTTGTTTGGGAAACCTTCGAAAACCCTATTGATACTTTGCTGGTAGGGCAGAAATTTAGCGAGGGAAAGCATCTGAGTGCGGCTTTTTATTCGCTTTCTGTTGAAAATGGGGGTAATGTGAGCCTCAAATGGCGGAACAGGATAAAATACTGGAACACTAGTGTGTCCTCTGTTGTGAGCTCCGGTGGACTTGGTCTTTCGCTCGGCAGCGAGGGTATATTATCGCTCGTTAATTCCTCTGGTATGACATTTTTTTGTGATTTTATTGCAGAGTTTGGACTGTACTTGGAAATTTGTGAATTGGAAACTTACAAAATGCAATCTTTAGGTTTTGCGTACTGGAGTGCCCGTAGCAGTGATTATACTGATGTCAAAATCACTGTCAGAAGATTGACGTTGGATTCAGATGGGAATTTGAGGGCGTATGGATGGCATGAAGATAGTCAGACATGGGAAGTGGGATGGAGTGCTGTGGAAGATCAGTGCAGAGTTTATGGTTTGTGTGGGGACAATGGAATATGCATTTACTATGATACAGGGCCACATTGTGTGTGCCCTTCTTTGGATTTTGTTGCAGTGGATCTTAAGGATCCGAGGCAAGGATGTAGAAGATTGAAGGAGATTGATTCATGTCCCAATAATCAGAGCATGGTTCCGATGAATCATAATGAATTCTTGTCTTATCCCCCAGAGTTGAGGACAGTTAGGTATACATTAGGTATGACTGACTGTTGGCAGAATTGTCTCAGGAATCCCGCTTGCACTGCATCAACTGTTCTGGTTGATGGTTCAGGTACATGCCTCTTGATGACATCTAATTTCACCAGTGGGTATAGCTCATTGGATATTCTGAGCAGTTCATATGTAAAAGTGTGTGGCCCAGGTCATCCTCTTTCTCTACTATCTGTACCTTCAATGAAAGCTCAGAGGTCCTCAAAGGTCTCTGTAGTTGGGATAATAGTAGCTTTTATAGGTGCTGTAATTGCTGTAGTGGTTTTTGAAGCAGGAGTTTGGTGGATCTGTTGTAGAAACAATCCCAAATTTGCAGGATTATCAACACAGTATACACTTCTGGAATATGCATCTGGAGCCCCTGTTCAGTTCTCTTATAAAGGACTGCAGCAATCAACAGAGAATTTCAGAGACAAGGTAGGTTCTGGTGGGTTTGGAACAGTCTACAGGGGAGTTTTACCAAACAAGACCATTGTTGCAGTGAAAAAGCTTGAAGGAATTGAGCAAGGGGAGAAGCAATTTCGAATGGAGGTGGCAACCATTGGCAGCACTCACCACTTGAACTTGGTCAGGCTTATTGGGTTTTGCTCAGAAAGGAGACATAGGTTGCTGGTATATGAATTCTTGAAAAATACTTCTCTGGATACATTTCTGTTTGGGACAGAAGAACAATCTAGGAAACTTGATTGGAAAACCCGTTTCCATATTGCCCTTGGAACTGCAAGAGGAATCACCTATTTGCATGAAGAATGCAGAGATTCCATCATCCATTGTGATATAAAACCTGAGAACATTCTCCTGGATGAAGATTTCAATGCCAAGGTCTCTGATTTTGGACTTGCCAAGCTCATTAATGTGAAAAATCACAGGGACAGGACATTGAGTTCAGTTAGGGGTACCAGAGGATACTTGGCTCCAGAGTGGCTTGCCAATTTACCGATCACTTCCAAATCTGATGTTTTTAGCTATGGAATGGTTTTGCTGGAGCTGGTTAGTGGAAAAAGGAACTTTGATATCTCTGGATCCTCGGGGGGTAGGAAGTTCTCAACATGGGCATTTGAGCAGTTTGAAAGTGGGAATGGTTTGAGCATAGTTGATGGGAATCTTGGTGGAAAATTCGACAAGGATCAGGTGAAGAGGGTTTTTCAGGTTAGTTTTTGGTGTATTCAACAGCAATCTTCTCTGAGACCTCCAATGAGCAAGATTGTTCAGATGCTTGAGGGGAATTTCCTTAATGAAAAACCTCCTGATCCCAAATTTTTTGGACTCCAAAGTGAGCAAAGCATCAATGCCAGTGATGCCAGCACAAGTACTTGTCCACCATCCTCATCCTCTTCTAAGCATGTCATGTTGACATCAAATTCTGAGCAGAGTATGTTGGAGATTATCTTGTCTGGCAGTTAGATAACTCCTTATGGAAGCATCTCTTCTGAGCCACCATTATTTCAAAACATGTTGGAAAACTTTGTGAGATTATTTTGTATCTTGTGGCAAGCTTCTGGTTTTATGGGTCTTAAGTTTCATATTCAATACTAGAGTCATTGGAACTTTGCAAGGTCAGTCAGGGTCATGGAGTGCTGTTTAGTCAGGGTCTGTCGTCTTGAGAACTATTGATTCTTAGACCTCTCAACATGAATTTATGAAGGTAAGAAACAAATGAATTCATTGGTAGATTGTCCTTAGAGACCAGCTTCTGTGCAGATTACCAGAGTGTAAAATGTTTAATTACATGGTTGTCCAATCTTATATAGAACACTCTTCGTTTCATCGTCTTTACGATTTATGTAATTTTTACAGTTTATCATGTTAGATTGTTGTTTTTCTGGATTAAACTCTGTATAATTTTTCATCATCAATTGAATCATACTACATGATCCATCATCAAGATGAAACACCCCTAGCTTGAATGGTTTAAAATTTTCTGTTTTAGAAAAAAGCCTGAAGCTCTGATCATTGTACAATGTACATTAGAAATTTATTCAATTCTGGTTTGTTTTTCCCAAGAGGGAATGTATTTGTCTCATTTGATTTTGTGTCAGAAATATTCCTGCATTCCTTCGTGTCAAAATCTCAACCTCATAACATTCAGAAGGCTGAAAGAGAAAACTTTAATGAAACGTGCACTTGGAATCAAAAAATCTTTAAGGAATCGTTGAAAGAGAAACCTGATATTTCAGAATATGATAGTATCGTAATCAGGTGATACAAGATATTGTGAAATAATAATAAAATATGATAGTATCGTATTCATCAATTCTTGTATTATATTATCTTCATTTTTCAGTCTATTATTATCTTCATTATTCAATCAATATCTTGTTATACTCAAATCATCTTATTAAAAAATATATTATTCTCATAACAAATATTAAATTGATTAAAAAAAATTCATTTATAAAATAAATCTTAAAATCCTTTTCATAGTGCTTTTATTCTCTCCTAGATATGAAATAAAAAAATTTCTATATTTTTTTTAAGAATATCACTTTCAAAGAAAAACTAAGCTTTTTCGTTGTTAAAACCATTTCTAATTTTTTAGATCTTCCTATTTTTTCAAGTAAAATTAGAGATAAAAAATCAAAACACAAATCATTTTTATTTTGTAATAACTTTCTTATTAATTTGAGTGTCTCACAAAGAAGACAAAAATAAATGTAAAACATTTATTTCATGTGTCAATTTAATCTTAATGATTGACTTTTCATCCAAAAATCTAATAATCTACCTCTTTTTCCTTAACTTATATATAATAAAAAACCTACATGGAGTTAGAATTTGCTATTCCTTAATATACATAAACTCTATACAAAATTATAGTTTGCATATACTTTTAAATATATTTTAAAAAGTATTGAGTCTAATATTTGATATCATTTTAATTATCAAAATTAATGTTGGCACTAATAAATAAATCAATATAAGAGATTAATATTGGTAAACAAATATACCACGGAATAAAAGGATAAATAAAGAGAAAATACTTGTTCTAGAATTCAGTACAAACAATAGTAATTATATATACTTAAGATTAGATCAAAGATTTTGTCTATGTGATTAAAATTCTACTGTTTCTTATGAAAATAAAAGTCATGCAAATAAGCAAACCTTCTTAGAAATAGAAATTAAAAGATGAAATAAACCTTTCTCAAAGCAGAAATTGGAAGATGAAGAACTTGCATTTTGTTTTTACATTTTTATTCTAACTAATTTGTTTTTAGTACAGTATCTATATTTTTTTCGTTCTTCAACTAAATAGAACTTACCTTTTCATATGTCATTTACAAAAGAAGAAAATAAAAATTAGTTATTACAATTTTATATACACATAATATAAACTTGTATAAAAATAATTATGTCTCCGTGATCCATCATCAGGAAACGTTGATACCAAAAACTACACACAATCAAATCCAGAAACGCATACATAATTAAAATGGATTGTGGAAATCTGATATTATTAATGTATAAAAATAGTTATTGCAAATAATAATCGATAAAAATTTTATGACATTTATTAAAATTATATAAAATTACAATAATTATCATCACAAATTAATTACAAATGCTGCAAGAATTAAAAGTAACCAACGCAGGTAAAAAATCATTGCATTTGACGTGGCATTACAATATTTTTACACTAAATATATGGTTATTCTTATGGTACCGTAATTGTGCATGAATAAAGTGAAGACAAACAAAACCAAAAAGTTGTTGGGGCAAACCTCTCAGCTTAAATTTTCTATTGGTTCTTAATTTTTTATTATTTACTATAAAGTTATAAAGTTAAAATATTTATTTTCTATTTCTTAGTCAAAGAATCTGAAAGTTCTATTGGATTGTTAATAGGTGCATATATAAATAGTTGTATAAATCATTTATTCTCTCTCAATACCAATGCTCTAAAACTCTAAAAGTCCTTTTTTCCTTGTCTTTTTAGTGTGTAAAATTCATAATAATCTTACTTTTTTTAGTACAATAGTTTAAGAGATTTTATCGAGAATAGACTTCCATCACATCATAAATTATTAATATAGATAAATATTTTAGACAAAATCAGTTTAATATTCTATTAATTAAAGTATAATTGAATAGTAGTAAATAATTATTTTAAGAAATAGATACATTAATTTTTTTAAATTTCATACTCTTATACAATTATAATATCTTGTATATAAAGAATTATAAAATAAATAATTTTAGTAATTACAAGGCTATTAATAATTTCAATCATTTAAATTATTTTTTAAGTACTTTTGTTTAATGTTATACTTCATCTATACTAAGTATAACTAATTATGCTCAAATTTTAGTAATGTTCCATTGCTTATATATATTATATTATAAATTTGGACTTCAAATATTAATTCATATTCACTGTATATTCATAAAACTCTAGGATATTTCAATTGTAATAAAAGAGAATATACTATTTGTTACTGTATTTAAATAATTTACACTTTTAAGCTTAATTAGTCGGCTATGCACATTTGAAACTTGTTGATGCAAGTGATCATCATTTAGGAGTCTATTAAAGAGGTGTCGATTCCATTTCGACACCTCATCCAAATTTCAACATAAATTTTTTTTATCGTGGAAAATTTTGTAAAAATGTAAAAATTCATTTGCTCATAACTTTTGCTCCTTAACTCGAAATTGTCTTCTTTTTGCAAAAGTGCATATTTTTTTTGTCACAAATCTAATGGACACACTCACACACTATCATTATAAAGTTCCATTTTGAGTGTGTTTTGTGGGTTTGGTTCCCACTTTCTCACAAAGTTCTCTTCTTTTCTGCATTCGACAAGCAACAATCTCAGTCTAGCAGCATGGATCCTAATGTGACTATAGAAGCTCAACACCTTTCAACTATTATGATTAGAAGTTAAAAGTCATTCTTGTACTAAAGAATAAAGGCTTGTATAGGGTAACAATGGGAATAGAAAAATAACCTAATGCAACTAAGGACAAGGAATTTTTTTTTAATAAGTGTGACCAAGCATTTGGCTTTCTGTGTTTAAACCTATCTCCTGAATTAGTATTTCATTTTGAGGACTTGAAAACACCCAATGAAGTTTGGGAAGCTCTTAAAAAACTATTTGGAACAGTTGATGAACTTAGAAGTCATGAGTTGGAAAATCAACTCCCAAGTCTTAGTCCTTCTAGTTTTTCAACTTTAGAGGACTTCTTCACTAAATCTAAATCTTTGAAGTTGCAATTAAAAGATTGTGTAATTGACAAGAAAGATGATTAATTAATCCTTTCTATACTTTCCAAACTAGGTTATGAATTTTATGTGTTTGTCGCTACCTTCTATTCTACTAAAAGAGCCCTTGGTACCTCATGGTCTATGCCCTCACTTGATAACTTCATTGATGATCTTATAAGGGAGAAAGAAAAGATAATTCAAGTAGGTACTCTGAAATCTACTAAGGCACAAAGCTCTAATTGTAGAAAATAAAAATCATCAAAATGATATAGGAGATAAAAAGAACACTAAAAATGACAAAGAAGGGAAGAACGAAGACAAAATTGATAACTTCTAGAAGGATAACTCATGTCAACAAATTAAATTAATTACTAAGAGATTTAGATGTTTCTTTTGTAACAAAACTGGTCATGAAGAGCATCAATGCATGAAAAAACAAATTGAGCACCTCACTTTTTTACTCAAAAAAAATAATATTGAGGTAACTGATTCTATCAAATCATCTTCTTCAAATTAGTAAATTACTAAAGACAAAGATAAATTGAAAGGCATGGTCTTATTTGCTCAAGCAATTACAGATTCTGGTGCTACACGCCATATGGGTTCTCATTCAAATCCTAATTCTAGTCCTCATAATTCAAATGATTTAGTAGATGCCATTAATATTCATGTGGATTCATCATCAACATCATCATCCTTTGGGAGGCCTTATAGGCTTCTTCTCTTCTTATCTCTTTTTTGGAGGATAGTTTTGTTCCCACTAGGTTTTCTATCTTTCTCCTTTTATGAGAGATTACATTGTACATGGGTACTTAACGTGGCTAGTAGCCGAGACTAATTTTTTTATCTTGTCCTCTTATGTTATGCTTAAGGAGGGTGTTAGTGTAATTAAATAATTTACACTTAGGCTTTTAAGCTTAATTAGTCGGCTATGCATGTTTGACACTTGTTGATGCAAGTGATCATCATTTAGGGTCTATTAGGGAGTTGTCGATTCTATTTTGACACCTCATCCTAGTTTAGTGGGTTTTTATTTTCCACCACTCATGTTTGAGGAGTCCATCCCTCATTTTGTGGTTTCACTTTCACCTATATGTACTCTCTTTTATGCATTATTCAATGTTGATTATTGCTCTCATTTTGTGCTTCATCTTATGTCTTAGATCTTGGTGAATTCTTCACTATTGAAACTAGTTGGCCTCACTACCCAATTAGTAGAGATTGAAGAGAATTAAAATAAAAAGACAAAATTCAACAAATTAATAAATTGTATCAAAACATTATAGAGAAGAGACAATGAAAATAAATACTACTTCTATATAGATACATGATATCAAATTGGCTTAGAATATAGTTAAACCACTCCATACACATCCAATGATGAAAAATGAAACTAATAATTATAAATTGACCATAATTTACAAGAATCATCTTAGATCAAGGCTAAAATAATTACATAGATCATTAAAGGGAAAATAAATACTAGCATAACTAGCATTTAGAATAATCCAAGGTTATTGTAAAATTTTATGTAGAGGTAGCTTTTTTGAAAAATATTTTTATAACACCTACATAACAATAATAATGTTTAGCAAGCCTTCTATTTAACAAAATTGTACCTTTACATTATCAAGATAATAGATACTAACTTAAGAAATTAGGTTTTTGGTTGTACTAAACACGAGTGGTTTCAAAGGAATTTAAAATAAACTCTCATGATCCTAAACACATATTCTAACCAAACTCAAATCCATCCCTCTAAGAATAAGAAAAAATCTAAGAACAATTCAAGTATAAAGATTGAAATAAGAAACATCAATGCTAAAAATAGAAATAGAGGATGCTTTCTTAAAGCTTTGGTAAGTATTATTTTTTTCTTTTCTTCAAAATGAGGAAACCTATAAAAAAATGAATAAGAAAAGACAACTAAACTCTATATGTCTAACCCAAAATCATGCTCCATATTTTCTACTAGAATATGGGTGTGTGCACTAAGATGGGGGACCAAAAAGTGACCACTCCATTTTGGGTCCTACCTGAAACATAATGTGAGCGTATTATAATGTACTCACATTATAACACACTCGTGTTATAGCATGTCATATTTTAATATATATTTTTCCTTTCTTATCTCTAAGTTATATTTCATGCATATATATTGGAAGGATATTTGAGAGCTGTGTCAGATCTATAGGAGTCATAATGTAGATTCTAGGTTTTAGAGTCTATCTTATAAATTTTTAGACTTAGTCAAATTGTAGTAATCAGTAGTCTCATTTTAACATTATCTCTCTCACACACACTCTCTAACTCTATTCATATCCCTTGAGCTATACACCTATCTCTCTCCATATCACTCCCCTTCTCCCCTCCTCTCTCTACCTCTCTCTTTATCTCAAACTCTCTCTCCCATAAGCTCTAAGTTTTATAAATTTTTAGACAATAATTTTTTAGTAATTAGAAGGCTCCTATCATCATTATTTCTTCTATTTGCATTACTCTCGTGTCTCCCTAAATATTTATACATATCTCTCTCCTTATCACTCTCCCTTTGTGCTCTCTCCCCAAGCTCTAAAAATCTCTCTAACACTTCACTCTCTACTATCCATGTACCACATCCATATCTATATAGGTACCACACACTCTATCTTGTCTATCTCACCTATCTCTATCCCTACCTCCCTCTCTACTTAGCTCTATTTCTATTCTCCCTCTCACCATATACCTCCCCCCTATCTCTAACTAATAATCTCTATCTACTCTCCCCTATCTCTCTCCCCCATCTCCTTATATCATTCTCTTATCACTTATCTCTTTCTCATCTCTCTCCCATCTCCTTCCCTCCTTACTTTTAAATAAAAAGGTGAATAAATCCTGCAATATGAACTTAAACTAGAGATTTAAAAAATCTGAATCCAAATAATTCATCCTTAAAGAATGTGATTCAATGATCAAAGAAAGAAAGAGAGAAACATAGCATAGTTAACACTAGAAATACATTGAGAAACCCCTAAGGGGAAAAAAATCCACCACAAAAAGGGAGGAAATCATATTACTAATATAATGAGAGATTAAAAGAACAATACACTTCTATGGTAACTCTATAAAATTTGGCAACACCTTGTTAGCTACACAACAAAAAAACTTGATACAAACTACTAGCTCAAGGCCTCAATTTATTCAAATAGTTGCGAATGAATACCAATGTATTATCACAATACACTAAGTTATAGAAAAATTGCTAGAAAAAATGCCACACCTACCTCCTTGGAATCATTCATGTAGACCAATATAGCCACTTACATCTCACAAAACTAGACCAATATAGTAGTCTTCTATCATAAATGCACTCATAGTGACTCATGATAACCTATGACATCTATCATTACTAGAATATATTCACTTACAACCCCTTACATATGTCCAACAACCTAAAATTATAAGATTCCAAATGGGACACCTAACTATTTTATCATTTTCCCAAAGTCCAAATAGAAATAGTTACTACATCTTTACATAAGCTCCTTCACCATAGTTGGTTTAACAATTTATCTTCTTATGGTAAATTAAAAATAACATTAGTGTAGTATTGTAAATTGTATTCTCATACAATTTTATACTCACATAGGGCTTACTTTTGTGTTTCTTCCTTCATGCCACCTGACTCTAAATGAATTTTCTCATTTGAGTGCCAAATTTGGAAGCTTGGCACATTTTTTAGTTCACCAACCAAATTATGTGCCAATAAGGCAAGACTATGGAGATAGACACCAATTTTCTTTAGGACTGGTCTTATTTTGGGCTCAAACTTGAAATCTCAATGATCATAAAGATGTTGAATGAGAAAGTTCTCTCAATTATAGTGTTCCTCAAAATTTTCAACGATTGAGTATAAAATAAAATCTTACCCCCTCATTTGAAACATGGATCTCAATTATAATTCACTTCACATCAAGAAATTCAATTACAATTGAGAAATAAATCAAGAATATTCAAGGAAGTGAAGGAGAGGTCAAACATTCAAGATGGTGTCTATGATCAAGTTTATGTGTTTCCTCCATGAGTGAAGATATGCATGAGCTCTTACCTAGATAATCAACCTTTCACGAAGCTTCATGACAAGATCATAGCAAAGGTATAACATTTCATTTTGACATTTTACTTCAGATTTAGCCTTTGTCTTTAATAAAATACATGTTCTCTTTCTATCACCATTTCTATAGGGGATGTTAATTCATAGCTAGGGTTTGACTTAGGCAAGCCCCTATACAACCCAACAAATTGTTTGTCTCTTTTGTTTGTAGGATTCAAATCTAGTAAATTTGGATTACATATTCATGAAGATAAAACTAAGACAAATAGATCTAGATTTTGAAGAGCCAAAAAACCTAGTGGGTTTAGGCATAATGATTGATTAATTTTTAAAAAAAATCAAGGGGATGATCTTTAGGGCATCTTGATCAAGAATCCATTTACAAAATTCACATCATACATCTCCATGTTAGTTGTGCCTGTCCATATAGACCAACACTTTCAGACTCAAATTTCAAACACAAGTTCCTTTCTAAATCGTCTTTCTAGGTCTATCTTCATAATTTGCATATCTATTATGTACCTTACTTTTCATGTTGATTATTGTCAAATTTGCATATTTATACCCTATTCTTGTGTTTTTAGTTTCTCATCATATCTGATCAACAACCCCAAAATAGAATAACCAATACACATAGCTCCCAACTCTCCTAAATGGTTGAAGTTAGGCCCAATTGGTTGTTCCCTAGTGAAAGTGTTTAGAAAAGATTTGTAGTTTTCATTCTTAGGCTAGATCACCATTCCCTTCATTCCATTTTTGTTATAACCCTCTTGATGACATTTTTAATACTTTGGCTTGTAAATCAATTATGTGGAAAATTCACATATATGGATATCGTTTGTAATCTATGAATGATTTTCATGAACAATATGTTCATTTGAAAATGATCATTGATGTTTACTCATTTTTATGTTTATAATGTATACATAATGATCATATATTATGGGCTAACTACAAAGTTTTATAAGATGGATGCAAGATAAATACCCTACCCTTTGGGAAAAGAGAGGGAGAACATCACATGAGATAAGAATAAAAACATGGGAACATGTAAAAGTGATATTTGAATCCTCACACAGACGTAGGTCAAGTGGTCTCATGGTCATGTTTAGTTTATTCCATCTTGCATCACTTGGGGTAAGTGTTGATTATTTTGTATTCACCAAGTTAGTCAAATCTAAAACCTAATGGTAGTTGGATTTTGCCTATATCTAGTTCATTACTCTATGCTCAAGATTCAAATAATTTGAGTTAAACGACAAAAAATGAATCTCTTTTATTTCATTAATGCATGTATGTTTATATATATATGGTTATGTATAATGTAAATGTATGTACATATATAATTAGATACTAAACATAAAAGTCCATGTATGGACCTATACATGTATATTTACACATGTACAAATGAATAATGATGAAGATTTAACCCTATATCTATTCATAATTTGATTAACTTGCATAAGTCAATGTTATCTAGTAAAGTCTATTTTAAGTTTTGAATGTTTAAATAAAGTGGTAGATAACCATGCTAACTAAAAAGGTGAAGGAAATAATAATTTTGCACACACTTAAAGTTTCAATTCAATATGATTTAGGTTCATCTCATGTGCATATTGCTATTGTATAGACACAATGACATTATTATGTCGAAGGCATTTATAATCTAAAAGAGATCAGTTGGTTGTTTCATCTAATTGTGTAACTTCTTCTAGCAAGGATGCAATACGATCGTATTAATCACATCCATTCATATTTTTTGTAGTTTTCATTCATAAGTTTGCATGTGCCACCACCCTTAAGAAAGGATTATGTCTGTGCATATTGTTATTTTCCCATTTGCATGACACAATCCTTAAGAGTTTGTAAGTGGTGATGTTATCTTCTTGGAATTTTTTCATTGTATTTTCTCTCTAAAGGGACACCAATCACATATGCATCTCATTAAATTATAACTTATTTCTAGTAGCTCATTCAAGATATGCATCTTGGGATTTCTTTTGTAACCTCACTTAAGCCTTGCTTGTTCTTCTTTTAAAATTTAGTTGATTGCTAAATAAAATGATCAACGAGATGAGAGTAGACATGAATAAAGACCCAATTGTTAGAAAATAAAAAAATGTATTCCATTAATCCGAGGGAACAATGAACACAAGAGAAGAATTTATTTTTATCATTCAACCAAACTCAATACCCACCCCTGCAATACAAACATAAATATATCATCCATGAGCACACACAAGATAAAAGGTGAGGAAGAAGGATTGTCGTGGATTCAAGTCCCCTCAACCCTTCCATTTTTTAATGCTCATACACTGGAGCTACTGAATTCAATAGTCATTGTTTGAATATATGAATGGTATTGAATGGACACATACAATTTAAAACAAGTAACTAAATGAATTAAGATTGGAATTTAAAATAAGTAATTAAATGTAAGTGAATAAGATATGGTTTAGTTGATTTGATGCTGCATGAACAAAAAACTAACCACATGCACTGCATAATTGTATGTAAAAAAATAGACCATAATTTTCCTAATTGACCTTCCACACCTCTTTAATGTACTTATTACACACCAAGGTGCAAATGCTAGTTTGAAAATACATCAAGTTGTAATACAAGACAACATGGAAAGAAAGTGGTGAATGTTATAGGACATACCACAAGAATCGTCAGTGTTTGATACCATCTGAAAAAATGTTACACATGATTTATTCATTTGTATTATAAGTAAGAAAAACTTCTTAAGTTAGCATCGACAATACTAATTATTATATCGTGAGTATTAATAATGTGATTTACAAGAGAAGAAACAATTTCATGGATATTCTTTACATAATGCATAGGAAAAACTCTAACTATGTCTTGATCTTGATACCATCCTCTTTTGGGTTACTAGACCAAAGTTGTGACTATTATAGGCATTTTTTCCCCTATGACAAGTTGTGACTCTTTGTTTACATGATTTTTTAGTTAATTATTTTCTATTTTGAGTTATTATATTGGCTCATTGTGAATTAACCCCAAGTAGTGTAGGGTGCCTCCTAGACCTTGATGAACTTATTAGGGAAGATACCTCATGAGAAGTAAAATAATAAATACTCACTAGTGTGTTGATCATTGAGTTTGAGATCTTGTTAGGTCTTCATGTATGTATGTGTGTGTATGTTATAGGAAGTAGATGTGGTTTTGTGGTTATTTCCTAGCGTGATATGGTTGATGAATTATTGTTTCTAAGGATTAGTTATATTGTTGAGATGTCAAAAAAGTTCTTTCATATTTGTTGGCCTTCTTGATCTTTTGTTTCTTACAAAGTGAAAAGTGTGTTCACCCTTGAGTAGTCCTCATTACGGTTGTGTGCTCTTTTTGATGGTATAAATGTGGATTCTCTAGTTTATAATTGCATGCCAATAATTTAGTTGTTGATTTAATATTAGGAACTATATAATGTGCATGACCCATTAAAGGTAAAATGTTGAAAATTGTTCAAATGCATGATATGAGGAGAAAGGATTATTAGAGGTGTTTTGTGCATTGGACCTAGTGTGAATACATTGTTATATGTTTATACAAGACTTGATGATGCTTGAAAGAAAAGTGAATAGATGTAATAGATCCTTTGTGTTAATGATCCATGTCCCCAAATTGCATTTGTTTCTTATGATTCTTGTGGGGACTTATGAGAGTTAATGCTTTGTAGCATTTTATTTTAGAAGAATTAAGGAAAGGAGTTTGAATAGTTCATATGCATGATTATTGTGAATGTTGTTTCATGATATAGAAAATGCATTAGTATTCATTTCATCTATTGACCATAGTAATGTGTTGACCCAACTCTTTTATAGTATGCATATTTTTTATATTAAAGAAAGTTGTAGTTGATAGTAGTATTGTATAATTATAGCCTAGTGTCTTTTTTGTGTCTGGTCCTATTAAACATAAGGATGCCATTTTTTAAAACATTTGGCATTGTTGCACAACAAGAGTAAATATATGTTCATTGTTATGATTAGTTTCTATATGATTAAATGTTCTTCCTTCTTTTCTTAAGTGAATATAAAGGGTATCCTTGAATGTGTCTTAACTTAACCAAGTGTTTGAATGCTTGTTGAAGGTGATCAAGTATATCATAGCTCTTTGATTATAATTTTCCTCTTGAATGTGGTGTTTTAGTTAAGGCTAATCCTAATACAAAAATGAAAATTCATGTGGATCATGTAGAACCATTACATATGCCTCCTTATACAGTGATGTGAATGTGTTTCATTGAAGTTATAAGTGCCTTCTAGTTGAGTTTGGTTGCATTATTATGGAGATTTGGTGTGTCTTTTCATATTGTTGGAGTCTTCAAATACATACATTTGTGGTGTGCTTGGGCATGTTTGCTAATGTACGCCTTAGATGTGGTACCTCCAAGGTTAATATAGCTCTTTACTCCTTGAAACATGGCTAACATAAATCACTTAGTTCTTATGGAATTTTTTTTTCAATTTTGATGGCTCATTTTGGTTATTGATGAAGTTTCTCATTCTTTTAAGGGATAGCATGAAAAAATTCATATTTTCTTATAATTGTCTAGTATCCATACTTTTTTATTTCTTAATTTTGTGGCCCTTGGTCACACTTTAATTATTGAATTTACTAGTGGAAATTTTTGCCACCATTATCCCATCAAAGATAACTAATTTGAGATACTTCATCATAGGGTAAATTTTTTGTGTTTTTCACATTGGTGGCTAACACATGTTTTTTGCATTTATCGTTAACTCAACGTGTTTTCTACATGAGGCAATGTGATTCAACATCTGTGTATTTTCCCTATTAGTAGGATTCCATCTTGGGTCTATTGATACCTTCAAATTTAAAAGGAATTTGAAGTGATTTTGATGAGAAATCTGATTATGGCACCTAAACACACCCTTGTGGAAATATTTCAAAGTGACCTAGTTTAAGATTGAATAACTTGGTATTTGTTTATTGTTATCCAAAATGGGTTTGAGATCATGTTAATTGCCTATAATTAAGTTTTTTTGTCCACTTTCATCTTCCCACAATCAATTTTGATGAGTTTTTCAAATACCTAGTTTAAGGGCTCAACAAGGGTCTATATTTTGCATATTTTCAAATTTAACAAAATAGCGCACTTTGAGGATTCATTTATTGCATCTAGTTGATTACAGTTGTAATTGGATTGTTCCCATATATTGAAAATATATCAATGAACCTCCATATCTATTTTGAGATCCTAGTGACTTCATTTGACACTTTTGCCAAGACTAAAGCAAATGAAAATTATTCTATTTTTCAATGTGCATAGTGATAAGCCATCTAAGGGGTCAAATTTGAACATTAATATATTGAATCCATTTGACCTTCATAATTAATTATTTAGTTCCTTGGATCCTGTAAATGAAAATCTACTTCTAGCTTCATTTGCAAAGTCTCAAGGCTTGATTTGCTATTTTTAAAAGGTCAAAACCAGATGCAGTTTACTGTGTTGTAACATATGTAGTTTCAAAATGTTTCAATATGGTCAACTTTGATAGTTAATATTTTAAACATGAAATAGAATCAGGCAAAGCCTCTTTACACACATACTCATCATATATGAATAAGTCTACATGCTAGGTTGTGGGTTCTCAGGGTTAGATTCAATATTTTTTCAAAATGCATTATGAAGAGGGTTTAGGTGGGTGTTGGCATGTGCATTTGCAAAGAAAATGAATGGATGAATTTGGGTATTATAATTTAATGATCGTAAAGTTGTCAAGCAATATCATGTAGGAGTCATACTCTCATGTCAACAGTTAACATACTTGTGCATTCTTAGGGCTCCAAGAGGTCGTCTAATCAATTTCTCAAAGCCATTCCAAAGGTCACCCAACATTTCTCAATAACAAAATAGAGATGTTGAAGTTAGTTTTAGATGACAATCCACTCAGTGTTTTTTGTTCTAAATGTATTTAGGATTGCAATTAGATCATTTTGGGATGAAAATCAGTTTCAAAATAACTTTTTAGGACCAAGTCCACCAAGGATCCAACATTCATGAGAAGATTGCAAGATCAAAAGGGGGGTTGAGGAAAAAATGCTTGTTATTTAAAATCAATTTAATAATTTAAATCAAAATAATTTCCACACCATAATTGCAATATCTAAATTTCATTATGTGAAAATGATTGGAGAAGGCTTCAAAGTTATTTTTAATTCAAAATTATCAAATGGTGTTGGTGAAAGAAAATATTTATTTAAATCATTTGCAAATGATTTAAGGTGCAAATACAAGGTGAGTGGTGAGAAATAATTGGTAGGTCATGCTCTTTCATTGCAACACAGAGGGCATATATTTCCTCACAGGTAAAAGGGAAATATTTTAATGAGAATTGCTAAGATAGAATGATTTCATAAATTGAAATTAAAGTTGATGGTTTGGAGGCAAGGAAAATGGAGGTGAGTCTAGCATGGACACGCATTCCAAAAAATGCATTCTAGCAAGTGAAATGGGAATGCATAAAATTGGTTGCAATTTTGTGAGGAAGTCATTTTTTAATTTAAAAAAAACTAAAATCAAAGTTTGTTGCTTAATTATTCTGATGGGCCCATGTTTTTGAAAATTAAAGAAACCTAACAAGGGGGTTGACCCTTACTCAACCACAACCCGGAGGCATAAAAAATAAAAAACAACACAAAGAAAGGGGTGCTAGAAAAAATAGGCCATCAACAACTAAATAACAACAAAACAAATTTTGCCAAAGACAAAAAATAGTACATTTATCACAAAGGCCATAAGCCTTCCACAAAGGTGGGAAGGCAAAATTCACACTACAAGTGGAGAAGAGTGTGAATTTGAAGAATAATTATTTCTAGATCGTCAAACAACTATCTAGGTGATGTTATTAGGATCCCCAATGGAAGAAACTTTATTTGGGTGTCTATCAACACAACGACTAGATTGTTGAGAAAGTTGTACAATGGCAATAGAAGCTTGGAGTTGAGAAGGAGCTAAGGTGGAAGGTGATGAATAGTCCACATGGCTGGAGGGGACTGCACCAGTAGTATCAGGGATATCACCCAAATTTGCACAAGGAGAAAGACCTAAATCATCAACATAAGCTTGACCCTGATCTACAATAAGAGCAACAACTAGATTTGCGGCATGAGCTTCATCCTCAACATCAGCCTATGAGGAGTCACCAAAGGTAGAATCAGAGAGAGAATCAAAAGTTCATACAGTCAAATGAGACTCATTTCCATCCTTCCACCAAGTAGCAACACCTTTATGATGCAAAAGAGAATAATATGTAGCCATATGCCTAGTAGAGAAGCATCATTGACATTGAAAGGGATGACCCTCATAATCCAGAGCTTGAGTCCAAGGCCTTTCCCCAAATATGAACACCACATCCCCATGAAGTGGTGTGGAGATATCCATCTCAACCAAAATGTGAGAAAAAATAGAGTGTCCCATTTTTTCCATAGCTTTATCCACCTTCAAGAAATGAGCAATAGAGTTTCCAATGGCCTCAAAGAAAGACATCTCCCAAAAATGGAGAGGAATATTGGAAAGACAAACTCAGACTGAACACATATTGAGTGGTTTAGTAAGAGGGTTGAAGGAGACTATCTAGGGTTTGCCAAAAAGAGAGTGATCCCCTCAAACCCACAAATTTCTCAACACCAAATCATGAAATTCAGAAGAAGAAAATGTAGCAATAAAAAAGGTCCTTTTGTACAAGGAAAAATCTCAATGTTACTAGAAACAAAATATCACCAAGAATTAGTTACACAACAATGCAAATTTGGAAGAGAGGATCAGAGACCAATGCATCTACAAACCAACCCATGACATTGGTATAAATCCAAATTATCTACCACATCTGAACCACACACCACCACAAGGGAGGCCTTGAAAAAAATAATAGGTTGAGATTTCACCTTTGGAGGAATAGTAGTAGTAGATTTGGAAACATAGTCATAACTATGTCCATTAGAAGTAATAGATTTTCAGGGGAGAACCCCATCCTTACCAAAGATAGAAACCCCTCCACCTCCAATACTAGAAACAACAATGTTGTCCACCAACCCAAGCTAAGGAACAATAAACAATGTATTCTACAACCCACCAGGGATTGCAAGAGCAAAAGAAGCCCCCAAACTAGGGGCAACACTCATTACAAAGATCTCAAGTTCATCATAGGTAGTAGAAACCCCATAGTACATTACAATGTTTCTGCAACAACCCTACCCTACAATATTTCTACAACAACCCCATCTCTAGCTGATGCACCAACAATTACACCTAAACCAACAAGAGTTGTTGGAAGAGAGGGAGATAGATGAGTAGGAGACAAAGAACATGAGTCATTTCAAATATTTAATTATTATGTTACTTGTGTGTGTGAATTTTGTACCTAGCTATAGACACAACACTTCAGTAAAACATTAGAGGTTAGCAGAAATCAAAATCATGCAGTGAAATGGAAACTAATCTAACCAGGCGATTTACTACCTTCTAGTGGGTGCTAGTATGATATTCTCATATTGGACCGAGATCAGTGACCTTGATGACACCTAAACGAAAGATTTAAATGCAAAATCTAGATATGAGATGAATGCAAATTAATCTATATTTTTGGATTTTCTATGCAATAAGATGAGATAAACTGATATGAATCTATTCTATATGAGAAACTGATATGACATGCAATTAATCTAATAATGATATGAATGCTCAAAAATAATGAAAATATCACAATAGCTTTGATTCACAAAGATTGATTCTTCGATCGCCAATTCGCCAGCGTGAGGATGCAATTCGTGGATGGATCCAAAATGAAGAGCTGAGGCCTTAATTTATAGAAATTCAGGACTTTGGAGGTGCATGGAAAAATTCATAAATCACTCTTGATAAACTCAGGTTGATTTTTGAGTTATCAAGATTTTAGAGATAGATTAACTCACAAAATCATGCAAATCAGCTTTTTAATTTAAATCAGAAGTTGAGATCAGCATTCAACTCAAAAGAGAGTTGAGTTTATTTTTAAAACAACTTGAATTGATTTTCTGATTTAAAGTTTAACTACTTTTTGGATGTGCATAATTAATTATGAATTAATTAAATAAATAAAGTGATTTATCCTCAACTTAACTGATTTTAAAAATAAAACAATTGATTTATGGGTTAATCAATTATTAAATCAAACTTTTATTCAAAAACTATATTATTAAATTTGACAATTGACATTAATTAATTAAGTAAGAATTTAATCAATTAGTCATAGGATATTTGATTTATTGTCAAAATTTAAGTAATACAATTTAGGAATAAATATAATTAAATCTAATTAAATAATTAAGTGGCAGTATTAAATCTAATTAATTAAATATTCAGAATATTCAATTAATCAAACTTTAGGATAAATAAGATTTATCACCAAATAATTATTAAATTAAAGATAATTTAGGATAAATTAGGAATATTGCCAAGAATATTCCCCAATGCAGAATTTAGGATAAAATCAATTATGATTCGATAATGTGCAGATGTGCCTTAGGTTAGGACTTTGATGTCGATTTCATTCGAATTGAAGATGTAGGAGGTTAATGAACTTATAGCCCATTTTTGGGGTATTACATTTTGCCCCTCTTTGAATCAATGTGCAAAGCATAGTGGTTCAAAGAATAGTCTGTGTTTGATGTACGTATGAAACTGATGTTTGAAATTGAAATTGATATGAGATAGAAACTATGATTGAAAGATTCGAAGATATTAGGTCCTGAATGACCAAAGATAATGTTAACTATAACAACAATGAACCGATGATTGTGAAGAAGTGTCAAAATGCTTGATTCTGAACCTTATGATTGCGAAGAAGTGAGTGACTAATTCCAGACTCGATTATCGATAAGAATCACATTGGTATCACATCTGAACCCTTCAGTTATGAAGAACCAAGGAAATAACACTAATGAACTGATGGTTATGAAAAACTGATACAATTTACAAGATTAAGAGAATACCAGATTGATATGGATCTTGATGAATCTGATATGCCCCAAGCGATGATTGATTTGCCCCAAGCGATGAGGTCTTTTTGATGAATCAACAACTAGACGTGGTTGTTGTCTTGATTACTAAGGAAAGATATGGTTTCAAATTTAGATTACAGACTTTGAATGATGTGCAATACCATGCCCCCTTTGGGATGAAAATTGAAATCTGACAAGAAAAGTCAGCATTGTAGTTTTAGAAGCATATTAATTGATTTGAGAAGTGGTTAAACACATTTGAGAATGCATTCTGCATCGTTTGGAGATCTAGAAGACCAAGTTTGACTAGGCAAAACCATGAGTTGACCATAGTTGACCAAGTTGAAATTTTGATAGTTTGATGGAAGATAATCAATTAAGTTGAATACTAGATTTCTGTGATGATTGAAGGTCGATTATGCAAGCAGTAGACCGTCCTGGGTCTGAAAATTTAAATCATGATTTTGACATAATAAATGATCTCAGATTTTGATTTTGATCCCGAAAATGGGTTCAGAACATCGAAATTAGCCAGGGGTGCAATTTTCATGAAAAATGGAGCACTTTTGAAAATTAGGTCAAAAGCTATATAAAGGTTAGAAAGGTCATTTTCAAATCATTTTCACCGTTGACTTCTGAAAACTTGTGGAGCCCTTTGAGCGAGAAAATGGCAAAAATGAAGGTACCTGTGAGTTTGCATCATTTTGAGCATAGTCGGAGACACTAGAGACCTCGGCAGTACAGACATCCAGTAGGTGGACCTCTTTGCTTCTCTGAAAAGTCAATTTTTCTTTGTTTATAGGATTTTTAGCACCTTTTTCATATGCTTTTAATTTTTCAATTTTGCATGCACGGAAACTCGTACGACTGTCCATCTGGACTCATATGACTTTTCAACCCTAGATAGATAGTCGTTTCATGAACCCCCAAGACTCGTATGAGAGGGACCCAAGAGTCATACAATGTTTCATCGGGTCCCTCATAACTCGTATGAGGAGGTATACATTATCGTATCACTATGCTTTGTTGTATGGTATGATGTTGAAACTCGTACGACTTTCCCTGCCAGTCTGCAGTGTCGTATGAAAAATAGTGAGCCAAAAATGCATTGTTAGGTCAATTTTTTTATTTTTCTGATCGCTTAGCCTGATTGCTGACCTTTTAACTTACCTTTTGAAATATTGTACTGTCCAATTTGATGCAATTGTAACTTGTTCTATAACCGAATTACTGATAGGGTGCCCTCACTAGTAAATTTTACCTTAAATTTCGATGAGAATTAGTCAAATTTTCTACAACAATTGGTCGAATAGGTGACTAAAACTGTCGTTGATCTTTTTTCGTCAAATTTTCTTCATGGTAAATAATAGTCAAAATTTCAACCCCATAACTGGTCGAATTATCAACTGCAACAATCCCTTGGAACTGGAAGAATAGGACGTCAATCAATTGGTTGGATGGTTGAAATTGAGACCATTTTGTCGTCAAATTATCCACCCCAATTCATCGAATGTATAGCATCCTGGTCAAATTTAGTCCATTTGGTCATCGAATTATCCATGCAAATTTGTCGAATGGACCGTCGAACGTATAGCGTCCTGGTCGAATTTAGTACTTTGTAAAGGATGAAATTTTGAGCAATACTAACTTTTGTTTAAAAATAAATGTGACACCATTTTCAATATATTCCTACTTTTAGTTGAATATATTGCTTGTCTATAATTAGTATGCATATATGAATCTATGAAGCTTTGATTTAGCTATTTTCTTCTATTTAGCACAATTAGATTGAACAAAGCATTTTCATTGTACTATATATTCATAGCCTCAAGAAAAATCAAACTGACTAAGAAAGCTTTGTTTACCTACAGATTTATGTGCTTGTCTGAGTTTGATACGCAGATCTGTGTATCAAACTTAGACAAGCACACAAATCTGTAAGTAAATGTTGATTAAATATTTTATCTTTAATAGTAGTTTAAAAGATTTAAATGTTTTGACGGTTTGATAAGAACAAAATTGGTATTCATATATAAATTATTGAGCTTCTCTTTGTTTTGATAATAGTTTAACATTCTCTACTTAACAAGGCCAACCACGTGAAGGTGGAAGCTCATCTGGCCCCTCCTAGGAGCCTCTTATGACCCTTTACGACATTTTAAGACCTCTAAGATGTATTCTTAGAGGTCTTAAAATGTCGTAAAGGGTCATAAGGGGTCCTAGGACACAATAGCTGAGAAACATAAATGTAGGCATCATGGTCACAATGTTTTGGAAACACAACATAATCAAGTGGTATACCTAGACAATGCAACACAACCACTACTCCTATAGTTCTAAGTTGACACTGCGGGATCCAAAAACCAAAGATAAGGAATCTATATATGGTTTTTGGATCCACAATGTCAACTTAGAACTGCAGGAGTAGTGGTTGTGTTGCATTTTCTAGGTATAGCATTCAATTATGTTGTGTCTCCAAACAATTGGGACCATGATGCCTACATTTATGTTTCTTAGCTGTTGTGATACCTACATTTATGTTTTGTAGCTATCATGTTTATTTTCATGTTCTTTGTGTTTGGCTTCTCTCCCTCGCATCAAAAATAAGATTTTTCCCACTCTAAATAGAGAATGCGCGTGCAACACAAGCAAAATATGCATGGATAGCAGGTGGAGTTGAAAAATCACAACACGTTTACATTTTCGCAATGGTCTATAACTTAAAATACGCAATTAAAGACCTCTATCAAAAATGCAACCCTATTGTGTTTTTCAACTCCACCTAATATCCTATGTATATGAATTGAGATTGCATATTGAACTAGGCTTCTCTTTCTGCATTGCCTGAAACCAAGAGACTGTCACAGTTAACATCTAAATGGTGCGTCTCATCATCACAACTAATCCACCTTAAACAATTGAATATGTTTGCTTGTATTAAATATTCATTAATCAAAATTCGAATAGAAAATGTATACCTTGAGTACTACAATTCACATTAGAATCGATGCCTCCATCGTGCTCGGTAGGTGCAGTATCAATATCCACAGGCTGCATTCCAATGTAAATAATAGATTTAGATGACGATATCACATAAATGCCTAATTCACAGTCCATCGTTTGTTCTTTGAAACACTAAATTAGGGATTTTTGTGATATTCTCATCTATATCTACAGCTATTGCCTCTGTTGTTGTAGGTGCTTTTCCCCTATTTGATATTTATCTTTAGGTGTCCACACTCGTTCTGTTGGTTGTTGCCAGCTTCTCTTTGAGCTTCTCTTTGTTTCAAGAATAGTTTAACATTCTCTGAGAAACATAATTGTAGGCATCATGGTCACATTTTTTTGGAGACAATGTAATTGAGTGGTATACCTAGACGATGGAGAGCAACTTCTGCACCTCCGGATCCAAGTTGTTATCCATTCCGTAGTGTCAAATTGGAATCAGAGGTGCAGAAATTGCTCTCCGTGTAAGTATACAACTCAATTATGTTGTCTCCAAAAAAATGTGACCATGATGCCTACAATTATGTTTTGAAAATAGTTTAATTAACATTCTCTACTTAACAGGGCCAACCACGTGAAGGTGGAAGCTCATCTGGCCCCTCCTAGGAGCCTCTTATGACCCTTTACGAAATTTTAAGACCTCTAAGATGTATTCTTAGAGGTTGTAAATGGTCATAAAGGGTCATAAGGGGTCCTAGGACACAACAGCTGAGAAACATAAATGTAGGCATCATGGTCACAATGTTTTGGAAACACAACATAATTGAGTGGTATACCTAGATGATGCAACACAACCACTACTCCTGTAGTTCTAAGTTGACACTGCGGGATCCAAAAACCAAAGATAAGGAATCTATATATGGTTTTGGATCCACAGTGTCAACTTAGAACTGTAGGAGTAGTGGTTGTGTTGCATTTTCTGGGTATAGCATTCAATTATGTTGTGTCTCCAAACAATTGGTACCATGATGCCTACATTTATGTTTCTCAGCTGTTGTGACACCTACATTTATGTTTTGTAGCTATCATGTTTATTTGCATGTTATTTGTGTTTGGCTTCTCTCCCTCGCATTGAAAATAAGATTTTTCCCACTCTGAATCAAGAATGTGTGTACAACACAAGTAGAATATGCATGGACATCAGGTGGAGTTGAAAAAACACAACACGTTTACATTTTCGTGATGGTCTATAACTTAAAATACGCAATTAAAGACCTCTATCAAAAATGCAACCCTGTTGTGTTTTTCAACTCCACTTGATATCCATGCATATTTTGTGAGATTGCATATTGAACTAGGCTTCTCCTTCTGCATTGCCTGAAACCAAGAGACTGTCACAGTTAACATCTAAATGGTGCGTCTTATCATCACAACTAATCCACCTTAAACAATTTAAATATGTTTGCTTGTATTAAATATTCATTAATCAAAATTTGAATAGAAAATGTATACCTTGAGTACTACAATTCACATTAGAATTGATGCCTCCATCGTGCTCGGCTGGTGTAGTATCAATATCTGCAAGCTGCATTCCAATGTAAATAATAGATTTAGATGACGATATCACAAAAATTCCTAATTCACAGTCCATCGTTTGTTCTCTAAAACACTAAATTAGGGATTTCTACGATATCCTCATCTGTATCTACAACTATTGCCTTTGTTGTTGCAGGTGCTTTTCCCCTATTTGATATTTATCTTCAGGTGTCCACACTCATTCTGTTGGTTGTTGCCAGCTTCTCTTTGAGCGTCTCTTTGTTTTGAGAATAGTTTAACATTCTCTGAGAAACATAATTGTAGGCATCAGGGTCACATTTTTTTGGAGATAATGTAATTGAGTGGTATACCCAGACGATGGAGAGAAACTTCTGCACCTCTGGTTCCAAGTTGTTCTCCATCCCATAGTGTCAACTTGGAATAGTTTCATCCCCGATGTGACCATGATGCCTACAATTATGTTTCAAGAATAGTTTAATTAACATTCTCTATTTAACAGGGCCAACCATGTGAAGGTGGAACCTCATCTGGCCCCTCCTAGGAGCCTCTTATGACCCTTTACGACATTTTAAGACCTCTAAGATGTATTCTTAGAGGTCGTAAATGGTCATAAAGGGTCATAAGGGGTCCTGGGACACAACAGTTGAGAAACATAATTGTAGGCATCATGATCATATTTTTTTGGCGACAACATAACTGAGTGGTATACCCAAATGATGAAGATCAACTTCTGCTCCTCCGGTTCCAAGTTGACAATGCGGGATCCCAAGACCATAGATAAGGAATAAATTGAGAGAGTAGAGGAGGGCCATAACGACAAAAATAATACAGGACAAACCTCAAGTTAAATGAGGCAACTACAAACATTTTAATAGAACTTTATTAAAATGTTTGTAGTTGCCTCATTTAACTTGAGGTTTGTCCTATATTATTTTTGTTGTTATGGCCCTCCTCTAATCTCTCAATTTATTCCTTATCTATGGTCTTTGGATCCCGTAGTGTCAACTTGGAATTGGAGGAGCAGAAGTTGTTCTCCATCATCTGGGTATACAACTCAATTATGTTGTCCCCAAAAAATTGTGACCATGATGCCTACAATTATGTTTCTCAGCTATTGTGAAATCTACATTTATGTTTCTCAGTTTTTGTGTTTGTGTATGTTTTTTATGTGTTTGGGAAGACATCTTTCTATCCTGAGCCTAGATCCTTCGACAATTAGCTTATAAATAATGTAGATGATAGATGAGCAATTAGCTATCCAAGAAAAAGCCCATAAATGAACTATATGTACCCCAATTAATGTGCCCTCTGTGCGTACCCAAATGATATATTTGAAACAACAAGGGTAAGGCTAAATTTACCCTTGTTGTTTCAAATATATCATTTAGGTAGGCACAGAAGGCACAGGAATTGGGGTACACACAGTTCATTTACAAGATTTTTCTTGGGAAGCTAATTGCTCAGCTCTCATTTGCTTCATTTATTATCAAGCTAATTGTCGAAGGATCCAAGCCCAGGCTATAAAGACATCTTCCCATTCTGTTTAAGCCATATTCCTTGTTCTTGTCAAACTTCCTTGGTACGGTAGGCCTGCTCTTTGCAGTACTCTTCTTTAGCGAGACTTCATACCACGCTGCGCTCAAACTTCAACGAGACTTCATACCACGCAGTGTCTGTAGATTACATTCAATGCGTTATTTACGCTTGTATTGGTGGGAAAACTCTTGAAAACATGCAAAAGAGATTGCATTCAACCATCATGTTTACATGACACATGTAGTTTACCTCCAACCTAAATCAGCATTAAATCATGTGATTGATAGTAGATTGGGGCTCACCTGAGCCATAAACATGAAAAATTATTCTAAAAAAAGATGTAAACCATATATATGTGCACTTGAGGAAAAGAGAAGTTATGTCATATCAATAATAAAATATTACTTACAATATGAAAATACTAAACTAACTAATTCTTGAGTTCATCTTTGCATATGGTCGCAACAAATTAGATATGTGATTACAATATAGAGAAGGCATCATAAAAATATAATTTTAGAATTTGCCCTAGCCTGACACATTTTGCACTCAAATCCTTCATCGCGGATAAGTGGAGATGGGCGGATAGATGCAGATGAGTTGTCATCGACCCAACTAAAGTATTAGTAGCCATTGTTTCCCTATGATACCCATTCTACATTAGTTCTTATATTATAATGAATAGTATTTACATTAGAAACTTTAAATATATACACATTAGCAACCTTTTTTCAATTAGGGCAGCACCAAAATTGTCATCCAGGGTTGTTCAATGTCCGTGAAGTCTTCAACACACACTTCTCACCACCACATTGATAGTTTGGCACATTGACAAGAGTCATCGAACCTATATCAATAATGCACCGCACCATCATTACTACATTTATTATTTCTATATGATTATTTTTACAGTCCAAATACACCAAGGAGTACCATCAGAAATATTAACCATTTACAATAATGAAAAGTAAACCTAAATCAAATAGCTCATTTTTTTATCAGCATGTGTAGTCTGTGTGTATATGAAAAATGAAAGAAATATGAAGCTGAAATAAAATAGTGAACAAAATAGTATTCCACATAGAGTGAATGAAATATACCATCAAAAGAAGGTGACAAAATATTGTAATGAAGCACAAACATAGGAAATAAAAAAGGGACAAAAAACAAGAAATAAGAAAAATCATTACGACTATAGAAAAATCATTTATACTATAATAAAAAAAATAACACTCTTTGTCAACAATTTCCAAAATCATTAGGACTATAAATGGACGGTTCTGATATTGCTTTTCCATTACAACAATTGAGCATTCATCATTTGGTACTTCTTGGTGTATTCCATTTAAGTTTTTCAGTTGCCGTGTTTATGTGCATGTTCTTTATGTGTTTGGCTTCTCTCCCTCGCAAGGGATACGTCGATAGGTAATTGATTTGAAAGCATAATGATTTGACAGTCTTTTTTCAGGATAGGCGTAGTCATCCCGCCAACCTTAATTAGCAACATTGGTGTCTTATCATTGCACAAGTGCAAGACGGTAAGGGTCTATTCAAGGAGGGATGAAAAAAAGGTCATTTTAACCTTGCAAGGCAAGAGGAGAGACAGTCCAAATAATTCTATGGTGACTGTCCCAAACAATAGACAAATGATGGAATTGCTAACATGTTTTCTTTTCATGTTTCTAACAATTTTGTTGCGATCGGGCTAGTGTGGTCACAATTGAAATTGTGAGTTTCTCTTGGAATTGAATATCAGACTTTATCTATTGTGCAAAAAAACATATGTAGGATTATTATGGTCACAAAGTAATTGTCTTAGCATCAACATTTCACTTCTAATATAACATGAAACTCAGGGACGTTGACCTACATGAAAATGATGACCTTATATTAACCATTACCATGATGTCATCATCAAATCATGTCTTCTGTATTTTATAAATTATTAAAATACATACCAATGGACGAAATTCGTTTCCCCCTTCAATGTGACCATGTTGCCTACAATGTTCCTCAGCTGTTTTGATTAGATATTTTGAGTCTTTAAGCCCTTACAAATTTTGCAAGGACAATAACATTTTCCATCACCTTTTCTTTTTAAGTTGGACCACAGTCTAGCAATTGTCTCCCTATTTTTTTGTGTGTTGATATCGTCAGACATGGTCTTTCTTGAATGGAATGACTTGTTGGTGGAAGAAGGATGATTTGTTTGCAACCTGCAGATACAAATCGTTACTGAACAACCATTTTCTCAACTATAATTTTCTCAGTGCAAAGGGACATTTATCATACCAAATCAAAGTTTAGAAATGGACGGTTCTAATGCTTTGCCATTACAATAGCAATAGAGGGTGTATAGATAGAAAAATAGTTGTAAAGAGTAGATTTAAATAAATAAAATCAGGTAAATAACTAGGGAAACTGAATAACATTGTAGGACTCCTTACCTCCATATATAGGCTGCTCTTAATTAATGAAAACACAAAGAAACCTCTCCTAATCATATGAATACAAGCATGGATTTTTTTATTTCATTGTTAACTTGAGCACCCTATTTCAAATAGAACATTATCATAAAATCTCGTAGGCCTTAATTTTTTGTATTTTTTTAATGACATTAACATGGTAACTTTCCAAAGTTAAGCACCTCCAATAATACTCCCAAGACCATTCTTGTGGCTTACCATAATGACAACTCTTTTTTTAGTTTCTTGAACTGTTAAATTGCCTCTACAAGTCCATAGTATTTCCAATATTAGTAATCTATCTAGTTGTGAGATTTTCATATCTGATCTCTTAACATATTTACTAGAAGCCCTCATATTTCTCTCAGTAAGAATAGTTGTGGCATAGGATCCTTCAACTTTTTGTGGACCCTTTGTCTTGTAAATAATGACCAATCTTTCAATCAAATGCACCTTATGTTTGACATGTTGTGGTAACTTTCTCATTGTAGTGACGAATCTATTGTTTAAATCAACTATTGTCTCATAGATGCCCTTTTTGATAGTGGTAAGTTCATGTATAGAAAACTTGATATCGATTGGATCCCCATATTGTAATCTAAAAACACTCATAAACTCCTCCCAAGAAATAGTACTACTGTCTAGGATATTTTTGTACCATTCTTTGGCACTTTCTTTTAAGGAATTCACAAACAATTTTATCATGGCATCCTCATTGTCTGTCTCATATTCATGTGTAGTATTGATGAAATAACTTAAATGTTCTTCCCCAATTACTCCATTATTACCTTGAAACATATGAATCATTCCTTTTATTTCAACTATTGGTACAGTTTTATGGACATGGTATGACTGTCCCAGAATGACATCATTTTGGTGAGTTAATTTGTTTGTGTAGAAGTATGAATAGATTGGATCAATGGATTGGAATGGATATGGGCAAAGTATAGAAGAGTTTAGAATGATGTTAGAGTTTCTTGTGGATGAGAAGGCAAATCCATAGTGTGCTTAGGGGAATAGTGTGATGACTGTCCCAACTAGAGAATCCCTCATATTTCTCTCAGTAAGCTGAATAGTTGTGGCATAGGATCCTTCAACTGTTTGTGGACCCTTTGTCTTGTAAAAAATGACCAATATTTCAATCAAATGCACCTTATGTTTGACATGTGGTGGTAACTTTATCATTGTAGTGACGAATCTATTGTTTAAATCAACTACACATGAATATGAGACAAACAATGAGGATGCACAAACAAGAATGATTCATATGTTTCAAGGTACAAAAATCTCCTAGATAGACAAAGGGTCCACAAATAGTTGAAGTATCCTATGCCACAACTATTCTTCCTGAGAGAAATATGAGGGCTTCTAGTAAATATGTTAAGAGATCAGATATGAAAATCTCACAACTAGATACAGCTACCCTAGGCAAGCCATTTTGCATAATTGGACAAGTTGAAAGGTGCCATGAAGAACCTATAATATAAAGTTGTGATTCTCTAGTTGGGACAGTCATCACACTATTTAGAAGAAATATGAATAAATATGAATATGAAGAAATAGTACTACTGTCTAGGATATTTTTGTACCATTCTTTGGCACTTTCTTTTAAGGAATTCACAAACAATTTTATCATGGCATCCTCATTGTCTATCTCATATTCATGTGTAGTATTGATGAAATAACTTAGATGTTCTTCCCCAATTACTGCATTATTACCTTGAAACATATGAATCATTCCTTTTATTTCACCGGGGATTGTGTTTGGGTAATTAGAAATTCCAACGAAATCCAATTCATGTCTATATATTTCTGCTCCTATAGGGTGTTTGAACTTTGAAAGAAACAAACCTTTGAGCTCGTATTCAAACTTGATGTCTAGGGTTTGGCACATTTCCAAACCATTGATTTCACTACTGAGTACTGAACTACTATTGGCAACAGTTTTATGGAACTTGATCATTGTTATGGTTCCCGTGTTGTTGTTGATTTCTATTTTATTATTTTTTATTTTCTCTCCCTTCAATAGGATGCATTGGCTATCTATTTTATCAAGAATCTTGTATATGCTCTTGTGACCTAACAGGTGAAACATGATATGTGCATTTGTGTTTAAGCATGCCAAAAATTCTCTTACGTGCATCCCTTAAATCTACAAATGCCTTAAATTTGCAAATGCATTGGTTATACCAGATGTACAATGTCATGCTGCATCCTAAACAATGATATGTGCATTTGTGTTTAAGCATGCCAAAAATTCTCTTACGTGCGTCCCTTAAATCTACAAATGCATTGGTTATACTAGATGTACAATGTTATGCTGCATCCTAAACCCTAGTCGCAGCCTTCATAATTCTCGGTCATAGCATTTACAAACCCTAGTCAAACCGCAGTCACCACTAAGAATACTCATTGATTCAATTGCCTACCAACATATTACTAACAGAGATGACAAGAAAATGACAATCCAGTACGTAATGAAATATAGAAAACACGAAAGATACCTCAAACTCCATGGAAGATAAATGATGAAATGTGCTATTAACCTCGGGTGTAGGGCTCTTCACGACCTGGAATAAGCTCCGCTCCTTAGCTTAGAAATGAAAATCCTAATTCACGCACTGCAACTGTAAAAATGAAAATGAGAATTAAAATAATCCTAATTCATGCGCTGCAGCCGTAAAAATGAAAATGAGAATTGAAATGTTTTTTTAAAGTAATATGCCCGTGTTGGTCAAAATTTCGACCGACATGGTATTGGTGGAAATTTTGACCAACACAAGCATGGTTTAAAAAAAATAAAAATTTCCTTCTATACCATGACCAACCTAAACCATTTTCATTAGTGGTCGATAATTTTTGTAGAAAAATGATGTCAAATGTACTAGTGCCTATTTCTGTACTATGTAGGTCATATATCCTAATGTTCATGTACGTATCTCACATCCAGCCACCTAGAGACTGTGTGTCACTGCCAGACCCTATGAGGGTACACCTTGCTTCATGTGGATTTGATTATCTCATTCATTTACCCAAGATTAGGGTAAATCATGGACTTTTGACCGCTTTGATCAAGTGATTTCACTCAGAGACCCAAAACTTTAACTTGCTGACGGGGGAGATTACTGTGACCCTAGAGGATGTCTATCATATACTGCACATTCCTTTCCATGCAAGGCGACGTCCAGAGTATGTGAGTTAAGGGAACTTAGGTCTATTGGCTTTCCGATGTCTTTTTGGAGATGACACACAAATGGCATCTTCAATTTCTTGGGAGACCTTAGTTCAGTGTTATGGACAGATGCATCGACTGGAGTGTATTATTGCTGAGATGATAGGTGGTATCATTATGTCTGACCATCAGTAGAATGGTCTATTGATGGGCTAGGCCTCGATGATTACATGCTTCATGGCGACTCCTTTTGAGTCAGCCTGGGGTCAATGTCTTTTAGCACATATGTTCTCTGAGATGCATGAGGTAGTGTATCACGAGAGCAAGACTTTTGCTGCAGGAGCTCTTGTTTTACAGATCTGCGTGTGGGAGCATATCCTAGTTTTGAGACCAGTATGTACCTCGCAGAGGTAGCCACAGGAGCCTATGATATATATATATATATATATATATATATATATATATATATATATATATATGCTGGATATGTCATACAGGGGTGGATGGGCCATGTAGAGTATTGGAGGTGATGCCTTGATGATATGACCTTTGTTCGATGGAGGCCTTATGTAGATATTGAGCCCTAGCCTATTGCACATGAGCAGTTTATTTTCTTCTTTCAGAGTCGCGTACTGATTGGGAGGTCCTCCTCCATTCTAGAGAGATTCATTATTACCAAGGCCTGGTAGCAGTTTGGATGAGTGCAGGATGCACCACAGGATTATGCCACTTATGCGCAGATTATGCCACTTATTCACCAATATGCACCTAAACCCAATGTAAGTCTAGAGCAAAATGATGAACTTATTGAGTCTGATCCACTGATGGCTGAAGTGGATTATCACAATGACATTGAGCCTATTCAGGAATTGAATGTCTTAAGTTGTAATATCACCTTTGAACTCGAGCATTGAGTTAGGGCCAATGATGATAGATCCATATTCGTAAACACTCTTTCCCAATCTTTCCTCAGTAATCAAGACAACAACCACGTCTAGTTGTTGATTCATCAAAAAGACCTCATTGCTTGGGGCAAATCAATCATCACTTGGGGCATATCAGATTCATCAAGATCCATATCAATATGGTATTCTCTTAATCTTGTAAACTGTATCATTTTTTCATAACCATCAGTTCATTAGTGTTATTTCCTTGGTTCTTCATAATTGAAGGGTTCAGATGTGATACCAATGTGATTCTTATCAACAATCAGGTCTAGAATCGGTCACTCACTTCTTCGCAATCATAAGGTTCAGAATTAGGCATTTTGACACTTCTTCACAATCATCAGTTCATTGTTGTTATAGTTAACATTATCTTTGGTCATTCAAGACCTAATATCTTTGAATCTTTCAATCACAGTTTTTGTCTCATCAATTTCAATTTCAAACATCAGTTTCATACGTACATCAAACATAGACTATTCTTTGAACCACTACGCTTTGCACAATGATTCAATGAGGGGCAAAATGTAATACACCAAAAATGGGCTATAAATTCATTAACCTCCTACATCTTCAATTCGAATGAAATCGACATCAAAGTCCTAACCTAAGGCACATCTGCACATTATCGAATCATAATTGATTTTATCCTAAATTTTGCATTGGGGAATATTCCTGGCAATATTCCTAATTTATCCTAAATTATCTTTAATTTAATAATTATTTGGTGATAAATCTTATTTATCCTAAAGTTTGATTAATTGAATATTCTGAATATTTAATTAATTAGATTTAATACTGCCACTTAATTATTTAATTAGATTTAATTATATTTATTCCTAAATTGTATTATTTAAATTTTGACAATAAATCAAATATCCTATGACTAATTAATTAAATTCTTATTTAATTAATTAATGTCAATTGTCAAATTTAATAATATAGTTTTTGAATAAAAGTTTGATTTAATAATTGATTAACCCATAAATCAATTGTTTTATTTTTAAAATCAGTTAAGTTGAGGATAAATCACTTTATTTATTTAATTAATTCATAATTAATTATGCACATCCAAAAAATAGTTAAACTTTAAATCAGAAAATCAATTCAAGTTGTTTTAAAAATAAACTCAAGTCTCTTTTGAGTTGAATGCTGATCTCAACTTCTGATTTAAATTAAAAAGCTGATTTGCATGATTTTGTGAGTTAATCTATCTCTAAAATCTTGATAACTCAAAAATCAGCTTGAGTTTATCAAGAGTGATTTATGGATTTTTCCATGCACCTCCAAAGTCCTGGATTTCTATAAATTAAGGCCTCAGCTCTTCATTTTGGATCCATCCATGAATTGCATCCCCACGCTGGCAAATTGGTGATCGAAGAATCAATCTTTGCGAATCAAAGCTGTTGTGAGATTTTCATTTTTTTTTAGCATTCATATCATTTAGCATATCATTATTAGATTAATTACATGTCATATTAGTTTCTCATATAGAATAGATTCATATCAATTTATCTCATCTTATTGCATAGAAAATGAAAAATATAGATTAATTTGCATTCATCTCATATCTAGATTCTGCATTCAAATCCTTCATTTAGGTGTCGTCGAGGTCATTGATCTCGGTCCAATCTAAGAATATCATACTCGCACCTACTAGAAGGCAGTAAATCGCTTGGTTAGATTAGTTTCCATTTCACTACACAATTTTGATTATGCTAACCTCTAATGTTTTACTGAAGTGTTGTGTCTACAACTAGGTACAAAATTCACACACACATTTCTGGCACCCATTGTGGGGCCCTGAAATGGGTTTCCATTCCAATTCTATCAATTTCTATCTATTTCTTGTCATTTTCTTATCAAAACTATGATTTTTTATCTTATGTCCGTACATTTTCATACGACTTTTGTCAGAAAGTTATTTCGGGAGGTGTCCACTATCGTACAATAGGTTTAGATTTCAAGGCTCATATCAAAAAGTACACACTGTCGTTTGGAAGCCATATTGTCGTATGAACAGGTACCCACAGTCGTACGAGCTTCTGGATTGTCGCTTGGCAAGTAACCCAGTGTCTTATGAGTTTTGACTCCAGATTCAATTGTCGTTTCATATTTTGAGATAGTTTTCCAGATTTGATTTCCAGATTTGGACTAACAGCTAACATTAACAATTGAAATCTTCTGTTTCTAATTGATATTTTGCTGGTTCTGATTGGAAAAAGTGTGAGAATTGCTAAACACAAGAATCTACTAATAACGTTGCAAGGAATTCAGGTAATCTTCTCAGCTGATAAAATTTTGATTTGGACTAAAATGAACTCTTGTGTGTCAAGCTTGTGTGACCTTTATTGCTTTCATATCACAGATTTCATTTTGGGCTATAAAATGAACATAGATTTGCTTTCTGCATATCTGTTACACATAGTAAATAGGCCATATGAACACTATTTATGGTTCTTGAGAGAGTGGGTTTCCAACGAAGCTCTTCTCAATGAGAGAACCCTTGTAGGTAGGGAGGTTACTGAGAGCGTCTCAAGTTCTACTAGATTTGTGCATCTTCAACTTTTGATTGATACATTCTCTCTCCAGGGAGGTTGATAGATCATAAGTGGTTGACATCATAGAGCTTTGTGAGATAATCTTGGTCTTAGCATGTCAAATTAATCTATCTACTTTGTCTTGGTGAAGTGAAGAGGTTAGGGGATTATGCTCTACTTCCTTTTTGGATAGTACCAGAAACCCAAATCCTTGAATTTGATCTAAATCCCCCTATGGTATCTTTTGTGAGTCACCTTTAGAGAAGGGTTAACCATAGTGGACATTCCCTTAATTGGGTCAACCATGTGGATGGAACCTCAAGTGGTAATTTCCATTTTCACCATGGTAGCAACAGCCGCTATATAAATGTCCTTGTGGAGGAAACCTTCACAGGTGTGATCTCTTGTTGGGTTGTCAGATCTCCCTAGCAGCTCCTAATTGATTAATTTCTCGAATTGTGTCAAAACCCCAGTGTGCCTGGATTGGAGTTCACCCTCTTGAGATCACAAAAGTTGTAGAGTCAGACCATTACTACAAACCCTAGTGAGGCCAAATTTTCATTTTCTAGGAATATGTGCGTTATTGCAAAACTTTTTGGAACACACACTGTTAGCACTCCTAGGGATTAGCACATTCAGTCACTTGGTTGTTCATGTGCATGGTTGCTTTGTCTCCTATTCATTTTTTTTAGATGTGCTTGAAATCACTTGTTTGCTATTTTGCGTGCCTATTTATCTATCTGGTTACTAAGAATGAATCAATCTGGTACAATCTTCAAATCTGGATAGACAATTTTGTGAACAATTTGAAACTGAAAAACTAAAAATTGTAAAATCTAATGTCAAACACCTTTCTGGAGTCAAAATTCATCTCATAAAGTCAAAAATTTGTACGACTTTTGTCTATTGTCGTTTCAAAACCCCTAGATTATTGTATGATAGCTTGTATAGTGTCATGTGAGTTTTTCCGCCAGTCAATAACAAAAGTAAAAAATTTTGCTATCAACTATCATGTGAGTTTTGCAATTGTCGTACGAGCTCTTCAATTGTCATTTCATAGCCTACCCACTGTCGTACAAGCCTGTAGAAAGTCATTTGAGAAAAATTTGAAAAATTGTCATAAAGTGTTAAAACTGTCAGAGACCCAACTTTTCCAACCTATTTCCACAGTCTGTCAAGAAAATCACTGTGTCAAGAATAGAGCAGAAACTAGAATGAATCCAATCATTTTCCTAAAGTGGCCTCCTCTTGAGTCTGATTCAGCCTTTTGTTTAATCGATTTGAGTCTTTTTCATCTTGTGTCAAAACCTTGTCATAACTACCAATCTTCAATCCATCTTCAAAATGGCTAAGTGTTGTGAACTCGTGTCCACTATCTTTTGGGCATCTACCCATACATCTAGGGCATAGTATCCTTCATTTACATCTAATCTTATCCTCAATCAATCAAACTTTGACAGGGTTGCGTCATTTGATCTTCTTGTATCAGATCTTTCTCCAGTTGTCTTCATCGTATTCTTTTGCTTCACCCAAGGTTAATGGTGGAGACTAGAGCTTCCTCTCACAAGAAATCAAGGGAGACATCTCATACCTTACCTTTGACCACTATCTAGGGACCAACTCTTGTGCAACTCTACAATTCTGGTCTTTATGAAGATGATGGTCTTGGCAATTTTTGATTGAAAACTGGTTACATACCCCCTCCATCAACTCATGGAGGTAGTCAACAAACCCCTCCTCAATCTAATCCAGGGAGTCCTAAAATTCCTAACATGTCTCACAGAGGGACACATCATGGGTCCCAAGGACATCAGTCTCAACATGGTATGGATCAAGAACCTACACCTACTGAAATTGCTCAATATCAAAATGATGATAACTTCAAAAGAATGATGAAACATTTCTTGAAAGAAAATAGAGAAACATACTTTCTAGAGTTAGCTCATCAAGGAGCTAAACTTCCTCCCAACTTTAATGTGGAAGATATAATTACACATGAGGAAGAAACTCCTATTATGACTATGATGAAACAAATGCATGCCATGCAAGTAAAACTTAACAAAATGGAAAAAGAAAAAGAACCTAAGGAGTTCTCCATGGAGGCCCTATGTCCTTTTCCATTCGATAAAGACTTGTCTATGCCACCATTCCCTAAGATGGTGAAAATGTCAAAATATGATAAGTATGATGGAAACTATGACCCTCAAGATCATGTCAGAGAATTATGTGCTCAATCTATGGAGTTCATGCACGAACTGACCTATCTGATGCATCTTTCCCCTGATCTCTGGGAGGGTCAGCCATTCATTAGTTCTCTAGGATGCCTCCTACAATCAAAACCTTGATATAGAGAAAAGCAATTAGCTAATGCAGTTACAGGACATACTATTACAATTCATCAGAGTTATAGTATGTCCTGTATTAGAATAGGTCCTGTCATCAGAGTTACAATTGTTGTGCAAAAATGAACCTAAATCTCAAGTTGTGCAAAAATGTGATCCTAAAATACCGAATATCCCGTCTAAGTCATATGGCCCAGGGGATAAATTGATTACAAAGATGGTATATAAAGGAAAAGGACCTCTAGGACTACAGGGTAAAGGCCTTCTGTCACCTCCTGATCATCGTGGCCGAGCAAACAAGAATACAATAGGTCTAGGATACACGAAGAAGCCTTTCTATCTTAGCAAGAACTCCCCGCATGTTCTAGAACAAATTGAGCCTTCAGTAGCAAATCAACTAAAGGGGGAAATAACTGAACAATCTGATAGTGATGATTCAGACACCACTAATGAGCTCATTCCTTATGAGCATTTGCCTAAAAAAATAAAAGACCTCCTTGAAGCTGAAGATGATCCAATAAAAAGAATTAATGTAGTAGAAACACAAGAACCTACTATAGAGCAAGAGATAGTTGCAACACAAGAACCAACTAATCTCGAAGGCAATCAAAAAGAGGAAGGTGGTAGTTATTATGAGACAGATTCCCATGAGTATGAATTCAAATCAGAATCTGAGGGTAACCCTTCTTGGGGTATTCATCCTAACTTTACTCATGTTCTTAGATTTCCTAGAGGCATAGATGAAGAATCTAATGACTATGAATGGGGAGTCATTCCAAAAGAAGATGAGCTTATTACATTACTATGTGGGCCCATGTTGTTTCAACAAATATGGAGAAATAAATTTTTAACTTAAAGCCTTCACACATGGCCCATTTGGGCACCTCGCAACCTTGAAGAAAAAGATTGATATTAGCATGTGAAGCTGTGATAATTTTTTTAAAATATATTCTAAGATTTGAGTATTCAAATAATGTGGTGGGGCCTACAATAATTCATAAAATTTGAATATAAATTCTTTTTGTCCCTCTTGCCACGCATCAGAATAGTACATCATCGCAACCAAAACTTGAACATTGGTAAATATTATATTAATTAATTTTCTTGCCATCACATGTTCGCAAGGTAAGGAATAACTATGAAAAGAGGCTGTAAACTTACACCTAGTAATAAATGTAACATAAAATTTTAGAAATTATTTTAATTTTTCCATGCATTTCTAAGGTTAGGCAATAGTCTCAAATTTCCAAATGGTGGGTTTGTTGAATGGATGCATTGAAATGCAGTAGAAATCATCACATAAATGCAATTCACAGTGGTAAGTGTGAGTTCACAACCTTTTAAAGCATCCCCAATGATGGAAATTATCTAGTACAATTTGCACCTTTTTTTGATGGAATATTGGTCAAAGTTTCTACCCAAATGGGTCGAATACTTGACCAACTGATTGGTCACTATTTTTATCATCGAAATATCGACATATCTCTTTAATCATAGAATGTTCGACACCAATCTTGGTTGAAAATGACATTAGCAAGTGGTGGTATATTAGTCAAAAATTCAAACAAAGTTGGCCGAAATGCCTTGGTCCGTCCGACCAGGATGTGAAAACCACGACGGTCATATTTCGACCAAATTGCATCGCAATATAGATCAATATTGGTCGAAATATTTGGCCACTCTGACCAGGATGCCAAACCCATGATGCCCTAGTTCGATGAAAAATGGTCAATTATTAGTCAATGGTTCGACGCAGATTAGTCAAATCATCGACTAAGGTTAGTCAAAATTTTGACTAAATATGGAATGTTTAAAAAAAATGAATGAAGATAAATATCCTGACTAATCACCAACGACATCCTGATTGGTGATTAGTCTAGATATTTATCTTAAGGTGTCCACACTCATTCTACTGCTTGTTGCCAGCGGGTCCCTGCTCGTTCTATTTTCCAAACTGCTTTGGGCTCTACCAATCCATCTGCTTGTTGGGGATGTTGGTGGTGCTACAAACAAAGTCCTTAACCAATCCTTAACCTAATGATTCCTCACGTTATCAAATTTTCAAGTCTTGCTTGAGAAAATCACTTGTCTCAAAGGATGTGGACCTAATGGCACTTGCCCATTATACCCAAGGATTCAGTGGACCTAATATTACAAAGATTTTTCAACAAGCTTGCAAGTATGCTATTAGAGAAAATATTGAGAAGGTGAGTTTCAATTGTGGCAGCTTTTGCAAACTAGATTTGGATTGCATATTTGCAGCATGGAAGCAATGTTGGGGATGCTGGTGGTGCTGCGGACAGATTCCTTAACCAATTGTTGACAAAAATGGATGGTATGACGGCCAAGAAAATAATTTTCATTATTGGTGCTACAAACAGACCTGATATCATCGATCTTGCATTGCTAAGGCATGGCCGACTTGACCAGTTGATTTATATTCCCTTACCTGATAAGTCCTCAAGTTATCAAATTTTCAAGTCTTTCTTGAAAAATCACCCATCTCAAAGGATGTGGACCTAATGGCACTGGCCCATTATACCCAAGGATTCAGTGGAGCCGATATTACAAAGATTTGTTAGCGGGCTTGCAAGTATGCTATTAGAGAAAATATTGAAAAGGTGAGTTTCAATTGTGGTGGCTTTTGCAAACTAGATTTGGTTATGAATTTCTTAATGCTTTTATTTGAACTGAAGAGAGTAATTAATATGGAAATTGAATCAAATGTAAGCAACATATGGCATTAATTTTCAAAGACATAGTGATAATTTAAGATTGGCAAGTTTTCTTATGAATGTTGGAAAAATATTGATAGGTGGTTGAAGTTCCAAATGTCTCTTGGGAAGATATTGGAGGGTTGGAAAATGTCAAGAGGGAGCTTCAAGAGGTACACTATTTTTTCTTTTCTTTTCTTTTAATGCAGAAATTCTTCTATGCAAGGAGATATTATCTAACAAAATTCATTATGAGTTTGATGTAGATTGTTCAATATCTAGTGAAGCATCTTGAGAAATTTGAAAAATTTTTCATGTCTCCTTCAAAAGGAGTGCTATTTTATGGACCACTGGGTTGTGGAAAGACATTAGTGTGAAGGGCCCTGAATTGTTAACAATGTGGTTTGGAGAGAGTGAGGGAGATGTGAGGGAAATTTTTGATAAAGCCGTAGGATGAGCTCCTTGTGTCCTATTTTTTGATGAACTTGATTCTATTGCTACACAGGTGTGTTGATTTTTTATGAGTGAAGTTCAAGTTGAGAACTTGATTCTATTGCAGAGATTTGTCAGCAAGCTTGCAAGTATACTATTAGAGAAAATATTGAGAAGGTGAGTTTCAATTGTGGTGGCTTTTGCAAACTAGATTTGGTTATGAATTTCTTAATGCTTTTTTTTGAACTGGTGTGTTAGAATTTTACATTTCTTTATTCAATTTTCCTCAACTTGTATCTTATTGTTTCAATTTGTTAAAAAAAATAAGTGAAGATAAATATGCAGAGTAATCACCAACGACATCCTACTCGGTGATTAGTCTAGATATTTATCTTCAGGTGTTACTTTGCATTAATATATATCACTGTGTATTTTGTTATGTTATTTACTATTTGTTTTTTAATAGTAATTGGTAATTTTATTAATCGTAACGGGTTAGAACCTGGCTCGAACCAGGGATAGCTACATTCTTTTCTCTGCCCTCTAGTCTCGGCACCCAATAGGTCTTTTCTTTTCTTTGCCCTTTGGTGTGGTTGCTACCTTTCTATCACTCTGCCCATCATCCAAACCATCCACTCCCTTCATAACATTGGTCACTTTACATGCATTTCCAATTTCCCGATTCAATGTCTCACCATGCACAGCTTGAGAAAAACTCTTTTGTTGCTTCAACTTCTTCTCCACCGTATAATGATGGTGTGAGACATCTTTCCACCAGGATGCTCTGTCTAAATACACCTCCTGCACCAGAATGGAATCCCTTCATAATCCAGAGGCTGTTCCCAACACCCTTTACTAGTTTTAAGTAATTTTATACGATCACTAGCACATTTCATGCATGGATGAGAAACATTATCCAAAGTTTCTAGATTATGAGAAGAGGTGTGAGTGGAGGCCAAAGAAGGGATATTTGTGAAGGTTTTATAGACGTAGGTTACTGAATCATCATCTTTGCACTGGTACTCAATTTGGAAACCCTCGTGTGTATATAGCCACTCTAGCACATCTCCACATCTATAAAATCTCCACAAAAATCCCTTATGGCCTCCACTGCATATACATCTTCTCAGAATCTAAAAACTCCCCATCATTGATTCTTGTCAATGTACCAATTTGGATAGTAAGTCTAATTTAATTTGTCTGTGGATTGAGACCTTAAATTATTGAGTTTCTCTTTGTTTCAAGAATATTTTAACATTCTCTACTTAACAAGGCCAACCACGTGAAGGTGGAAGCTCATCTAGCCCCTCCTAGGAGCCTCATATGACCCTTTACGACATTTTAAGACCTCTAAGATGTATTCTTAGGGATTGTAAAGGGTCGTAAAGCGTCATAAGGGGTCCTGAAACACAACAGCTAAGAAACATAATTGTAGGCATCATGGTCACATTTTTTTGGAGACAACATAGTTGAGTGGTATACCCAAATGATGTAGAGAAACTTCTGCTCCTCCGGTTCCAAGTTGACACTACGGGATCCAAAGACCATAGATAAGGAATAAATTTAGAGAGCATAGGTGGGCCATAACGACAAAAATAATACAGGACAAACCTCAACTAGTTAAATGAGGCAACTGCAAACATTTTAAAAGATTTTTATTATTAAATAATAAAATTTGCATATACTAGTGTTCTAAGCACCCTCATTACATGATTTACTATTGTAAGCCCCCTCTGACTTGTTGGGACTCAAAAGTACATGGGTTTTTGAGTACCTTGTTAAATTTTTACAGTTTGAGGCCTTATAGGTGCTTTTTGAGCCTATCTTCCTGGATGAGATTCTGAGGTCTACCATGCATGTCAAGTGTTCATTACCATTTCTATATCATCTAAAGACATCCTAGGTCATTAATTTCAAGTTTCAAGTTGTTTCATGATGTCTTGTTTTGAGCACTTGTCCAAAATCGGCATTTTTGCCTAAGTGTTAATTTGTTGTAGCATGCCCTATTTGCATTTGAATATCTTTTGCGCAGTGATTGGTTATGACATGCCGGTTGTGGCATCATATTTTATGCATGGGAGTGAGTCATCCTGCCAATTTTCAGCCCCCCATGTGCCTATTTGACCTATTTTCTAGTGTCATTCCGTTTGCAATTTGTTAAAATTCTCAGAATGTGCACTATCCAATTTTATAAGTGACCTAATTTGACATATCCCAGTTTGTGCTTAGTGCAAGGTCTGACATAATTGAGTGTGGTTCCATACTGTAGACCTAGAAGACTAAGTTCCTGGTGATTTTCAAGTCCCTGCCAATCCGTTTAACGATTTTCCTAGGCCAATTCCAAACCCAGTTTCTATGTTTTTCACTATTTTGTATCCTAATTTTTACTAACGAGCTGACTTTGGTGATTAATTGTAATTGGTTGTTTGATCCTTTTGGTGAATTGATTATGGATTCATAATCCTTGTGTGCAAGTGATTCAGTGTCCAAGTTTTTGGTCTCTGAAATTTTCATTTGGTCAGTTTTAAAAGCCAATTCTAGAGCCAACTTATGTGATTTTGGGCAGTGCAGACAGGCAATGTTTCTAAGTGGCCAACTTTGATCAGTTTTATCTTTTGGCTCGGGTCTCTTCAAGATTTCTTCTTTAGCAGGCATGTTTGTTTGTTGGGGGTCAGTGTACTCTCCTTGTGGCATGATCCTCCGATGGCTTTTTGTCAATTTTTAAGGCCGTTCGTGGAGGCCAGCTGGTGTTTTCTGGTCAACTTTATGGAAATGTGAAAAGTGAACTATGATCTAGAATGGACTAATTGGTACCCTCTACAAAGATGATCTCACAGGTTGCAATGATCAAATTAACTACAGAAGTCAAACTGATGAAGGTTTTAAGGGCTCCAACTGGTCAAGCAAATGCAGACGACAATGTTCAAGTTGTGTTCATCTTCTCTAAGAGCATCATATGCCAAGATGGAAAATGTGCAATGTCTACTTTTGTTGAAATTTCAATACATTGTCATCCATTGAATCATAAACAAATGGAAGGTGGGGCAAGATTTTCACACTCATGGATTGCTTGTGGTTTGTAAGAATTGTGTCAACCAATTTGGAGAAACACCAAGGCTATAAATAAATTGGAAGAACAAGTAAAAAAGTGTGATTTAGTCATGGCGTACATTCTTAAGGTGAATTTTTTGAAATGAAAAATGAGTACATTCAAACAAATGTGATCATTTTTGTGAATCCAGTTTCCTTTACCTCTACCAATGTCCTCCCTTTCCTGTGTCGTATTGGGAGTTTTTCAAATAGCGCATAGGCATCTATCGACACATGTGCTAAGATGATTTTGTCAGAAATTGTAGTTGGAAACCACTCTGGTAAAGAGTGTATGCAAAATGGGGATTTGCATGAGGGAATTATACTCACGCAAGGGAGACTTGCGATTGAAAGGGCCTTGGCATAATGATAAGGATACATTCAAAGGGAGTACCAGCATGATGTGTTGGGCACATGATGCTTTGCGCAATGAAGAGAATGGACTACCAATGCTCTGCGTAAGATAAATGTGGAAGGGACAAATACAAAATGAATGCATAGCCAAGGCATATGATTTGTTTTAAACGTTTGAAACAAGGAAGCAGGCATTTATTAATATTTCCTTGCGCAAGGTAAGGGGCCAGTATTGAAACATAATGGCAGGTCACACAAAATGCCATGGGGGCCTCACATTTTAAAAAGCATACCATCGTAAGAGCAGACAAATCTTATGTTGGAGACTCACGTGTGGAAAGGGGCCTGCATGAATTTCAGATGGAGGCATAGGTAGATTTAGTGCAGAGGAAACATATCAAATGGGGAAGCTCACACGAAGCTAGCATGAGGCATAGAATGGGGATTAGAAAATTAGATGGAAGCCCACACAAAGTACTGGCACTCACACATAAATGGGGAGCTACTTGCGAATTCAAATGGAGGCTCCCATTTATTAAACAATGGTGGACCTGCGCAAGTAGAAGGTAGAGGCCCACGCAAGCCAAGCTCATGCAACAAAGGTGAGCACATAGAAAATGATAGGGTTCACAAAAAGTGCCAAGGAGGCTACCTGCATGAAGTAATATGGAGGCCTCAGACAATTTGGGGAGCCTTCGTGTTTTCAAATTGGGCAAAGCCAGTGTAAAATAAATGATGGATGCCAGCATGCTGCCAGATGGAAATGCCTCATGCAATGTGAAAGGAGGCTCACATAGGTGAACATTGTGAACTGCTGGTGTGAAGCTAGCCCAACGTAAAATGAAAAGGAGAAAATTTAGTGGAGGCCTACGAATTGGGGGCTCCCATTTGGTGTTTTTTGATGGCTACTTGCACAATGAGGTAGGGACCTGTGCATACAAAATACATATATCCCACATTGATTAAAAGGTATGCTTTTAGAGTACTTATATATAATAACACTTACTATGCATTGTAAGTAAGAGCCAAGAGGATATTAGCGGGCCCTCTTGGCTGGAGGTCTCTATGTATGGTGGACCCCACTAATTTTGGAATGAAATGCAATGAAAGCTTTAAAACATCTAAACGATTAATCCCACATGCATGCCAAAATGGGGATTTCTAGTAAATATATGCAAGTCCACTCACAAGATGAAATAAGAAGAAGTGTTGGAGGCTATGCTCACATGACCCTCTATGTTGACACCTCGACTTTCATGCCCTTGAATGCACAGGTAAGGTTATTTTGCAGAACAGGTGGCACAATGAGGTGGACAAAGATGACACATGGCACGAGGTCACTGAGTTGCTGGATGAAGCTGACAGTTAGGAGATGACCGCGAGATTCAGCGGGTGGTCAGCTAACCGCCAGTCGCCAGGTTGTTGAATGCTAGCAGTTAAGGGCTAGCCATTCCGAGATCCAAAGATAGCTCAGTCGCCAAGTCGCTAGATCCCACACAGTTGGAGGCTAGTGTACACTAAGGAAAGTGCCTTCATAGAATTAAGGTTAGTTAATAAATGAAAATAGAAACTAAATACAACCACAAGGCAAATAGAGCAACTATTTAGCAAAGTAAAGACTAATTGAGCATCCTATGGCTCTCTAACTAGAATGAATAATGAATAGCTCTCAGCAAGCTTCCATTAATGACAGTCCTAAAATGAGAATGATAAAGATAACAATGCTTGCTAACAATTAGATCAAAAGAAATGCTAAAATGCTTCTCAAAATGCCTTTCTAAGCTCAAACTGCAAGAGGTTCAATGCAATTCTCAGATGTGTGGAAGATGAATTATGAAGGAATTATGGCTTCCTTTTATAGATTTCCCAAGGTGAGGGGGTGTAGTTGCATTTGATCATGGTTGAGTTGGGGTTAAGTCTTTGGTTCCACCCTTTGAAGACAATGCAAAGTTTGTGTCCTCAAAGCTTGGGACAAGTAGACAAGATGGATGGCTAAGATTCTCTTTCACTTTGAGTGATTGAGATTCAATTTGGCTTGATCCATGTGAGTGTCTTTCCTTTATTCTCATTGGTTGAGTGATTTTCCTCTCCTTTGTGGTTGTTGAGGGAAATTAGGATTTATTAATTGATTTAAATGAATTTGTTTAGCCATGTACCCCTTGAATGGGTTGAATTTAATTTAATCCAAGACTATACAATTAATTGATTTAATTGTACTTTGATTTAATTGCACTTGATTAAAATGCTCTCAATTTTGATTGGTCTTGATTTAGGATTTGATTTTCATTTTGATTGGCTAATTATGCATTGTGATTCAATTGATTCAATTATTGTCCTTGATTTGCTTTGATTTGAATTGATTTTCTTTGAATTATCATTAAATTGCCTTTGTCCATTTTTAGGTGATTACAAATGCCCCTCTTTGAGTTGATGTGCGAAGCATGTCGATTCAAAGAATACTCTGATCTTGCTTGATTGATAGGTCCTAATTCAATGATGATCAATCTCTGATGTCGTTTGATGTCTTTTGATGGTTGATCTTGATTGATGATATGAGATTGTTGTAGATATGATTGATATGAAACTCTCTTGATATGGTGTTTGATTTGGTGAAAAATCCTGATATAATGATCGTTTTGATAATGGTCCCTAATGTGATGATTTATTTGATTTACTGATATGATACCTGATTTGATAATCGATATAATGCCCCTTTTGTTTGATTACGAAAAAATTTCTGATAACAACTTTTGATTTGGTTCAATGATTGGTCTTTTGATTTTCGATGATGTTGATTCAATATCCATTGGTATGCCCCCTCGGAAATGAAATAAAATTCACATTTGATTTGACCTTTGATTGGTTCGTGATGATGTTGTTGATTTGTTTTTTTTTTATATCATTTTAATTTTTGATGAATTTTATTTGAATTTTCGATATCACTGATTTAATGTGTTTAATTTCAAATGCCCCTGTGTCAATGATTCTCATGATAACAGTGTTTGAGTAGGTCAATTATGATAAACATGCACTTGCAAAAGTCAAATTACATCCTTTTAGGTCAAAAACCTATATAAAGGGGTCAAAATCCCTTTTTACTATTCATTTACTATTCACCTTTTGACTTTTGTTCTCCTTTGCCTTTATCACATGCTACAATGTCTGTCCCTATCCGCGAGCATCGATTCAAGAGATGTCGGCACTATCATCAATTGCCTGGCTTAGGACCTCTGGTGAGTACTCGTACCTTTCCCTTTTTTCCATTTACGCATATTTTTTAATTTTTTTCAATTTTCTCCTGGTAGATAGCCCTTTTTTTTATTTTCTTTCATGAATGAGCGCTTTTGCGAATTTTAATGGTGCTTTCACCTTTGTTTGTGCACTTCCACATTTTCAAATAGCACTTCCGCATTTCGATTGGGTGCTTTTACGCGTTAAATTTAATCCTTTTCATGCTTTTACCACTTGTTTGCGCGCTTCCGCCTAGGTTTAGCGCTTTCGCTTTTTAAACCAACGCTTTTGCTTAATTTTCACGCTTTTACCTCTTTAAGCAATGCTTTCAAGGTGCCTTTGGGCACTTTTAAAAAAATTTCCACTTTCACCATATACATGTGCACTTTTACCTTTTTAAGCAGCGCTTTCAATGTTTGCCACTTTTACGTCATAAAACAACACTTTTACTCTGCCAAATTTCAATTTTTGCAATTTTTTTCCAAGTTTGCAATGTGTCGGTGTCGTGAATCATTTGTTAGGTTGATATGTCCTTCTGTGTTTGTTCAAGATTTATGCAACAAGTTGTGAGAATTCAATTAGGATTCAGTTATAATTAAGATATCTATCATCAATCGAAATCCTGATGATGGGTGAGGATAAAAATTCTTGTTCTATCTGAGTAGAAACATGAAATTTGATTATGGGTTTGATAGGTATTGGAGAATGTTTGATTGACTTAGAATGATCTTAATAATTTCTTATTTCCTTTCTGATATGTTTGAACTTGCTTGTGTTTTTGTAGGTAGATCTCGGTTCATTGCGGATTCACGGTTCTTATCCATTATCTTGGGACATGATTCCTACTTTGAGTGTTGCCGACCGACGACATATTGCTCTGTGTGGTGTATCATTCCTTCTATATCTTCCTCGATTCTGAGTGAATCAAGGCCTTATTATTGCTATGGCTGAGTGTTGGCACTCAGACCATAACACATTCCATCTTCCTATGGGTGAGATGATCATTACCCCTGAGGATGTGTACCATCTTCTCTGATTGCCGACTTGAGGAGAGCTAGTTTACTATGACACTGTGTATGATGGATCAGCGTGTCACCAAGTATTTGGGGATCAATCCATTGGTGATCAACACATTTAGTGGGCTTAGTTTATGTCATTCCCTATTTTGCCTACTGTCCTTGGTACATTGATTGGTGGTTTCTTACTTCCAGACTGGCGTGGACTTGGTTTTGCTATCAGGCGGGGTCCTATCCTAGAGGATTTGATGGCAGAGCCTCATCATTTCAATTGGGGTTCCTATTTATTAGCACAGTTATATCACAAGCTACACACTGTCATGTACAGATGTTCCACTACTTTGACTACTAGAGCCATTCTATTACAATTGTGGACTTGGGAGCACCTTCCAGTGACATGTCCTTTGACTACCTAGGATCGTCTGGCTAGTTGGCTATTTGCATGGATGTACAGTGGTATTATCAGGCAAACCCACCTGGGTAAGCTTGATTATTGGCATCGTCAGATAGATGACATGGACATTGTTATGTGGCGACCTTATCTTGGATGCGAGGTGTGGCCCGAGGATAATGGTGAGATTTCATATATGTTCTATCCTTGTTGGATGATCGGTCATTCTACTTTCATGATTGAGAGATTTTGCTTTCGTCGGGTGTTCCGTCAGTATGGCCGTATTCAGGTTATGCCATAGGGGGTGGTGATGTATGCTCGTGTGCAGGTGGAGAGGTCATTATGGGGCCCCTGCGTTGATTATGGCATAGCTATTTGAGAGATTCAGGATCTGGGGTATCATCCCTGGAATCCTAGGTCATAGGTTATGGATGCTAGCATTACATATGAGTATGGTGCTTGGATACATAGGTATCCTTTTCTGAGATTCACTGATCTTGCTGAGAGGATTCTGAGTATTAAGGAGTTATCTGATGGGGATGATGGAGTTGATGATGATGACAGTGATGATGATGATGATGGAGATGATGATGATGATGGAGATCAGGGTAGGATTAGGGGTCGATGTGGATGACGAGGTCATCATAGAGTTAGAGTAGGTCAGGTATGGATGCCAGTGTTAGCTACTACTCCTATCCCAAGAGATCATGGTAGAGATAGACTTTTGCACTAGGTAGCTAGGGGTGCTATTCAGAGGCCTCATGCTAGAGTGTAGAGAGTGATTGACACAGAGGTTGCATAGGTGTTACTTGATCAGGTGCAGGGCCCTCCTGCTGCTCCTCCCACTATTCCTCTTATTGTTCCTCCTGTTGTTCCTCCTGCTGCTTCGACAGTTCAGGAAGGTGTTTCTACTTCCATGCATTCGTCTTCATCACATCCTTCTTCTTCTCAGTTTGTTCATGTGTTAGGTGATCCTTCTTCATCTGCTCCCTCTTCCTATACTCCACTTCCACAATCTTTAGTAGCTCATGATTTTCCTCCAGCGTCAGCATCAGATGTTGCTTCTCTACAGACTCAGATATCTTCGATTCAACAGTAGGTGTCACAGATGAGTTATATGATGTAGGCTTTTATGGCCGCTATGAGTCAGCATGGGGTTCAGGCTAGTTCGAGTCATCCACTAGATAGTGCACCTGGTCCTTAGAATGCCAATGATGATGGCAATTCTTGAGTGTTTATATATTCCTGATCTTTCCTTCTGTTATCATGATCGAGACATTGGATTTGTATCATTTTTTATCAGTTTTTATGTTGATGTTTTGATATTTGATGATCGCTACATACTGATTTTGATGATCATGTTATAGACTTTGATTTGACGTTCATTTATGATAGTGATACTATGGACTTTGATGCATACTTTGCTTGATTTGACTATATAGGATGTCATTATGTGTTGGATTTCTTTTCAATTTTTTGATATGCAACTATATGGTTCTATATGATTTATGTGACTTTTTTGCAGAATATAACTTTCTCATGTATGCATATGTCCTAAAGATGAGTAAATGATTGTCTTATGTATGACATAGAATAGATGGATGCTATGATGTTTATTTTATGTTGTGAATAAATATTAGATGGATAATGAATATTTTGAATGCTTTTCCTTTGATATGCACATGTGATGCCATGATGGTCTTTCAATGATATATGTATGAATGATCCTATAATGAATGAGATAGGTGTAATGCGAGATGACTTTACTAGATGGAATGATTTCTAACTGATGCAATGTAATTTTCTTAAATGGATGCAATTGTTTACTACTGCCAAGGAACTTTTAAATGTATGCTTTTTAATGATAATGATGAACTTAATAATGCATGATCCTAATAATCCTGAATTAATGCAAGACTTAATGATAATGGTATAATTAATGCAAGTAACCTAATGTAATGGACTTTGTTTTTGAATTCCAACACCCTCGATCCTATATAATTGATTCTTTATGATTGTTTGATTGTTTGATTTGTATACACCCCCTTTTTTATTTAATTTCCCCTCTTACAATTTAAGCTCAGTGAGAAGAAAAAACAATATATACAATGCACTTAATCTAAGATGAATGCAACTAACTGTCATTATTCAAAATTTTGGAGCTTATAATCATCATTGAGCATTTTGGAATCCCGTCTTGAGTACAACCATCACTAGTTCAACCATGATGATATGAGTACTTTTTGCCTCTTTATTTTCTTTCCCATCGGTCTCTTCAGTACAACTATCACTGATTGAAGCCAATCATGAGAGTACGAATACCAATTTTTTCAGATTCTATGTTGCAAGTGGATGTTGATATTATGATATTGAAAATCAAAATAGTCAAGGTATTTGTTTGCGTAAACAAGCAAAAATCATTGTTTTATCTTATGTACAAGTCCTCGATGATTCTTTGATGATCACGTCCTTAGATAAATTACATGGTTTAAAACTTTGATTTTATTATAGTAAGTCAGAAATCAAGAAAAATATCATTCCTTTAGCATAGCTTGTCTAGTCTAAAACTTTCATCGACTCGCCAGAAAGAATGATTTCATCAATTGAGTCAACCCGTAGAAAAAATTTTGCTCTATTTTTCAAATCCATAATTCAAGTGTCGTTCCATCCATTTCATAGTTTTAATCCTGATAAAGATAAAGTCATTTGAAGTTCTTGGATCAAATTCTCCCTTTTAGGCTCAAGTTGGATTGGTATGTAGATTTGAATAAGTGTTTCTCTTTCGAGTGTGATGAATTGATTCTTTGATTGAATAAAGCTTGTTGATGAATCCTTGCTCCTTTTGAGTAGATTGCCCCCCAGTTTGATATTGATTTCATTTATGGGATTTAGGACAATTTTTGATTAGGTGACCAAAATCTTAAGGTATTTGCAAATGCAAATGTGGGGTTTTATTATGATATATACAAATGCTGGCGAATGCAATATTTACAAGGTGACCTGCTAAGTATGCAACTGACTTGGACTTTCAATGGTGCCTGTTTACTAGGTTTTCACCGATTGAATGGATAAAGCTCTTTTTCTATTTTTTTAAAGCTTTTCTCTCTTCTTTTTTTTTTGCTACCAAGGTGACTATTTGCTAGGTTTTCACCAAGGCACTTTTCTTCTTTTTCAATTTTTTTGTATTTTTCTTTTTTTTCAATTTTTTTTTTCATATTAGCAAGGCGCCTATTTACTAGGTTTTCACCAAGACAACATCTTTTCAAGGATCATATTTGAATGTTTTTCCTTTCTTCATGATCAATTTTCCATTGTTTTTGATATTTTCAACTTTTCCAATGTTTTTGATGTTTTTCAGATCTCTTTTGAACTATGTACAATAAATATGATGCTTTCCATCGGATACTCTTTATACTCTTTTGTCTACCTCATGTATAGAACCTCTTAAGATGTATGCTATTTATAGGCTCCTAAATCTCTTCACCATCACAATCTAATAGCTTGTATGTGCCGGTCCCAAAATCTTCAACAATGAGAAATGGTCCTAACCAGCTAGCTTCCCACTTTCCTTTCTTTTCCCTTTCTACTTGGTTCTTGGGATTTTCTCTCAACACTAGATCCCCTATTTGGAATGTCCTTGGCTTGACGTGTTTATTGTAAGATCTTGACATTCTATTCTGGTATACTTTTAAATGGTTGAAGGCTTCTTTCTATTTTTCATCCAAGAGTTCTAGTTCTTGTAGTCTAGCCACCCTATAGTCCTCTTCATTTATCAAACCCTGCATAGATATCCTTAAGGATGGAAGTTCTACCTCCAAAGGCAAAACTGCTTCTGTTCCAAAGACTAAGGAGAAGGGTGTAGCCCCTGTTGGCATCCTTATGCTTGTTTTATATGCCCATAAGGTTGGGTTTATCTTGATATGCCAATCTCTACCAGAATTATCCACCGTTCTCTTCAATATTTTCAATATGTTTTTGTTTGTTGCCTCGGCTTGTCCATTACCCTGAGGATAATAAATTGAAGATGAATGATGTATCATGTGGAATTTGGTACACAATTCTGTTATGTCTTTGTTCTTGAAATGCCTTGTGTTATCCGTTATAATGGCATGAGGTATGCCATATCTACAAATTATGTGATTTAGGATAAACAAGGATATCTATTTGCCTGTTGAAGTTGATAGGGGTACAGCTTCCACCCACTTAGTGAAGTATTATGTGGCTGTTATGATGAATTTATGCCCATTTGAAGATGGAGGATGTATCATTCCTATTAGATCTAGACCCCACTGGTAGAATGGCCAAGGTGTGGTCATTGGATGAAGTTCTTGCACTGGCACATGTATCAAATTTCCATGAAATTGACATTTCTTACAAGTCTTTGCAAAGTTACAAGAATCTTTTTCCATGGTAGGCCAAAAATATCCTATCCTAAGAAGTTTCTTAGCTAAAGATAATCCATTTGAGTGTGATCCACAAATTCCTTCGTGAATTTCTCGTAAGGCTAAGTTTGATTCTTCCTCTTCTAAACACCTAAGGAGTATTCCGTCAAGACTTCTTCGATACAATGTTTCAAAAATTATAGTGTATTTGGAGGCTTGTCGAATGAAGCTTTTCTTTTGGTTTCTTGTTAGGTCAATAGGAAGGGTTTGGTCTTTCAAATAGGTGTAAATTGGTCCATACCAGGGTGCTTTGATTGTAGTAAGTAAGCAAATGGTGTAAGGATGGGTTGGATCATACGCGGGTTGAGTGACTTCTTCTACTAAGAACTCGTATCTAGTAGTTTGATCAGGTATCTGTAAAAGTGAAGCCAAAGTTGCCATAGCATCTGCTACTTTGTTCTTTTCTCTTGGCACTTGTTCAAATGTGATTATAATGAAATACTTCTTGAGATTATCCACCATTGTTTTTTAAGGTACCAATTTATCATCTTTGGTCTGATATTCTTCATTGACTTGATTTATGACCAATTGTGAGTCCCCATATACTTTTAATTTTGTCACTTTCCACTCTAATGCCAACTTGATTCCTATAACCAAGGCTTCATATTTTGCTATATTGTTTGTACATGGAAATAGTAATTTGTATGACTTAGAGATGGTGGAGCCTTGAGGCGTGATGAGGAGTATGCCTGCTCCTGAGCCATGATGAGTGTAGGAGCCATCAAAATAAAGTTGCCATGTTTTTGCCTCCACATTCACAATCTCTGAATCTGGGAATTCAACTTGTATAGGATGATCATCGTGAAGGGGTGCTTCTGCTAATTGTTTTGCAATGACTTGTCCTTTAATTTCTTTTCTGTCAACATATTCTATATCAAATTCACTTAGGATCATCACCCACTTTGCTAATCTTCCATTTAATGATGTTTTGCTTAGTAAATACTTTAAAGGGTCAATCTTGGCAATGAGCCTTATCTTATGGGATAGCATATAATGGCGTAATTTTTGTGAAGCAAACACTACAGCTAAGCATGCCCTTTCCATGAAGGTATAATTTAGCTCATATTTGACTAAGGTTCTACTAATGTAGTAGATTGCTTTTTCTTTTCCATTTTCATCTTCTTGTGCTAGAAGTGCCCCCAATGAATTTTCTGTGGCTGAAATATACAAGATTAAAGGCTTTCCTCTAATAGGTGGCATCAATATTGGTGGATTCATGAGGTACTTCTTTAATAGGTTTAAATCCTCTTCACACTTGGTATCCCATTTGAAGATTGTGTCTTTATGCAAGAGTTGATTGAAATTGTGGCATTTTTTTGCCAATTGAGAGATAAACCTTCTAATGGATTGTATCCTTCCTTGTAAAGACCTCACTTGACTAACAGTTTTGGGTGCTTCCATTTCCATTATGGCCTTCACTTTAGCTGGGTCCACCTCTATTCCTTTTGCTGACTCAATGTAACCTAGAAGTTTGCCGGATTGAACTCCAAAAGCACATTTCTTTGGGTTAAGTCTTACTTTGAATTCCTCTAACCTTTCAAAGATTTTTGCCAAGATGGGAAGATGTTCTTTTCTTGAATGTGACTTGGCTAGTATGTCATCCACATAGTCCTCCATGAATTTATGCATCATATCATGGAATATTGTAGTCATTGCTCTTTGATAAGTTGCTCCGGCATTTTTCAAACCAAAAGGCATGACATTCCAACAAAATGTGCCCCATGCACATGTAAAAGTGGTTTTGTCTTGATCTTTGGGTGCTATTTTGATCTGATTATAGCCACTAAATCCATCCATGAGTGAAAACATGGAGTGTCCCGCTGTGAGGTCTACAATAGCATCAATGCTAGGAAGTGGAAAGTCATCTTTAGGACATGCCAAGTTTAAATCCCTAAAATCTGTGAAGATTCTAATGGACTTATCTACTTTAGATACTGGCACTATATTGGAAATCCATTGTGCATAATCAATGGCTCTTATAAACCCCACCTTTAATAGCTTCTCTAATTCCACTTTGACAAGTAAGGCTATATGAGGATGCATTTTCATTAGTTTTTGCTTGACTGGTTTAGCTCCTTCCTTTATATTGAGGTGATGCATTATCAAATTTGGGTCTAACCTTGGCATATTATCATAAGACCATGCGAAGTTAGCTTGATTTTCCTTAAAGAACTTAATGAATTCTATTCTTTCTTCGCTGGATAGGGATGATGCTAAGTGAATGAACTTTGGCTCTGTTTTTGTTCCAATGTTTATCTTTTCTGTTGGCTTAATTAGAGTTGGAGACCTTTCTTCATAGTGATCTAGTAGAACATCCAAACTCCCTTCCATAGGTGCCTCAATTGGGTTTTCACCTTTGGAAACATCCTTTATTTCTTTTTTTTTTTCTTGATCTAATGTTGCCACAAAGTGGTTTTCAACACTCGATTCTTTTCCTTTTCTTTTTTTCTTTTTTTAAAATTTTTTTCTCGGATTAAGAGTTTGGATGCTCCCTTTGATCATTTCTTCTTGATAGTCCTTGGTAAAAGAAGGTTCAACCGCGTTGAGGTATTGGGACAGCGTGTTGTCATTCAAGAAAGTTGGCAAGGTATCAGGTTCCATGGCATCCCATTCGATTAGGTCCAGCCAAATGAGAGTTAATGGGTCAACACTTGGGTTTGTCTCAATTGGGCTTAAAGTGTTTATCTTATTGTTGGAAGGTTCATACATTGTATCTTGAAGATCTCAAACATGGGCTTCCTCTAAATGTTCTAAAGAAGAAGGATCAAAATCCTCCTCACTAGACTCCACTATGGTTTCTGTTGGATAAAAATCGTGCGGATTAAACCTAGCATTTGACTCTTCCATAGTAGGTCTCCATGAAGAAACAAATGGTTCCCCTACCCATTGATTTATTTCAATTTCTATGCTTGGCACATCATTTTGAGTCACTTGGCTAGAACTAGATGCTTGATTTGGAATTAATTCTGCCATTAGTCATTTATGTTTATTAGAGGTATAGGTGTGAATAACATCAATGCCTCTATCTTGACATAACTCATTAGATAGAGTCTCCCATTCCCATTCATTAGAATCCTCATCACTATGAGATTCTAATTGTAGTATTTGATTATATAATTTGGGATAATGTTTTTGTGTGCATCCTTCTTCAAGATATCCTAAACTTGTCTTCTACTTAGAATCTCACCATGTGGATTCTAGGGGTTCAATTAGCCCTTCATTTCTTGTGCCTAAAGGTCCTTGACCTTCATAACCCATCTTTTTCATGATTGCAAATCCCTTCCCATATTGATGTGTGGGAATGATTGGATTTTGAATATGTTTAACGTGGGCACTTGATTCTTCATCTTTATATAGCTAATTCAAAATTTCATTGTCTTCTTCATTCATGGCGGATGATGTACTTGCACTTACAAAGTTATCATTATACCTATGAGGCAGATTTTGAGGTTTTCCAAAGGACTTTGGTGATAAGGGTAAGTCCATCATAGATAAGGAGTATTCTCCTACTCCTTGTTGCTTAATCTTGCATTGCTTATCAAATTTTTGCATCATTTTGTCCATCTTTTGATAATGAGCTTCTTCGGTATATCTTTGAACATCTTTAGTAGAGTCTTCTTTTGCTTCTTGGGTTTCTTTAAGATATCTTGTGACAGCCTTGGTAGATTCTTCTTTTTCTTCTTCACTAAAAATGTTATTCTCATTAACCTTCTCATTTCCTTTAGTCGATGTAGATTGGTTAATGAGTTTTGGAGTTTCTTGAACAGAAATTTCTTCTTCTATCTTCTCTTTTCCTTTCACCAAAGGGATGTCTTTAGAACTTTGGCCTTGTTACATTTGATTGGGTATAGACCCTTCAGCATTGTGTGGAACCAATGAGTCATTTATAGGTTTGATGTTATTACAATATTGGAAGGGATTGAGGTCTCCACTTACCATTATTTCTTGCCCTTGATATGGGAATTTTAGGCATTGATGGTAGGTTGAAGGAACAACCTGCATTTCGTGGATCCATGGCCTTCTTAACAAAATGTTATAAGTCAATTTGAGGTCCAATACTTGGCATATGGTTTCTTTTTGTATAGGACCAACTCTTATGGGCAAAACTATGACTCCTCTCGATGCTCTTTCTTCATCATCGTAGGCTTTTATGGTTATCTTTTTCTTTGGGTCAATAGCCTCCTCAGAAAATCCTAAGGCTTTTACCAAGCTAAGGGTACAAATATTTAAACCAGCACCTCCATCTATAAGGACTCTTTTCACCCTATGCTTATGGATCAACACTTCTATGTGTAAGGGCAGATTTTGGGGATGATTAAGAGACATATCATCTTGCTCGGAGAATGATAGGTGATGAGGTGCAATTAAATGCCCCACCATGTTTTGGAACTTATCTACCTCCAAATTTAGAGGCACATTTTTTTCCAACAAAGCTTTTTCCAAAATGTCATTATGGATTGGTGATAGTTTGAGTAGCTCAAGAATAGAGATTTGAGCGGGAGTCATTTGCAATTGATCAACCAAGTTATATTGTTTTGATGATGACGTGGAAGCTTGGTTTGGTATCACCACTTTTGGAGCATTATTAGATATGACAATTTTCAATGCTTGCCCCCTAGTGACCACATTTGTTGATGCTTCTCTTGATTTACCTTTTATTACAACCACATTTATGCTTTGATCTTCTTGACTTATGGTATTTATTGTGTTGTCATAAGTGTGGGAAAAATTCACTTTATCATTACCCTTTTTTATGGTTTTGATTTGTATTGGATGATTCCCCCTTTTCATGATTCAAAAAGGGGTTCTTATAGGCCATGTGATCCTCATTGTTTCGAGGTCCTTCAACTTGGATGATGTTGTTGTTAATCAAATCTTGTACTAAATGCTTCAATTTCATGCACTCATTGGTTGGATGACCTCTTTTCTGATGGTATTCACAATGATGAGATGCATTCCACCAATGAGGTTTGACTTTGGGTTCATAATTTGATATATCTGGTAGTGTGATAACTTGATTAGCCAACAAAGTTTTTAGTACATTCTCCAAAGGTTCACCCAAGGGAGTGAATTTTGTTTTATTATAACTAGAGTTTGATTTTGATTTATCCCAAGTCTTATTGTTGGAAGTATTTGAATTATTGCTATTATAATTATTGGAATTATATGGGGCTTTATTTGCTTGGTTGACATTGTTTGAAGAATTCGCTCCATATGGCAGAATAAAAGGGGTAGACTTCAAGTTGTGTGACTCCACAACCCCATCATTCACAAGATTTTTATTGTTACTTTTATTCCATGATTTCGATTTATCATTGTGATTGTTGGACCCTTGATTGAAATATTTAGGAACATAATTATTGTTATTGCTGTTGTTGTTGTTGTTGTTGTTAGATTTATTATCTTTAAATAACTTAATCTCCTCTCTTTTGACCAAAACATCTTCAATCTTAACTCCATTTTCAATAATTTTTTCAAATGTTGGTGGACATTGAAGTTGTAATTGATAGTTCATTTTCATGGTCAAGTTATTGGTGAAAATATCCATCTTCTCTTTCTCGGGGATTGTTCGTGGATACCTTGTGAAAATGGTTCTCCACCTTTGTAAGAATCCTAAGAAGGACTCTCCATCTTTTTGTTTAGTATCGCATAATTTGACCACACTAATTTCATGCTCAATGTTGTAAGAGTAGTGGGTTATGAATTTAGAGGCTAACTCCTCAAAAGACTTTATTACGGGAGTTAGTTTTGAAAACCACTCCATTGCTGGACCTCCTAAGCTTCTAGGGAAGAGTCTCATTAGATAAGTGTCATTGTGCATGAACTCTATGCTTAGGGCACAAAATTCCCTTAAATGATCCTGTGGGTCTATTTTACCCATGTATTTATCGTACTTAGGAAAGATGGTATTAAAAGGGAAAGATACCATTGCTAAGCTTTTGTCGAAAGGAAAAGGACACAGCTTCTATGGAAAAGGCCTTAGGCTCAGCTACCTTCTTCATGGTATCAATTTGTTCTTGAAAGGCCTTAAGTTGCCTAGTCATAACATTCATGGGATCATCTTGTTGCTGTTCCTTCTTAAGTTGGTCAATATAAAAATCATAAGGCAGCTTTACCCCCTTTTGTGCTAGGTTTAGGAAGAAGTTCTCCCTATCTTTATCTATTAATTTTTCCATCACCTCTAGGAAATCGTTGTCTTGGGAAGCTTTTTCAACCCTTTCTTCAAGTGTCTCTTTAGTATTGTAATTGGCATTATTGATGTTATGATAGGCTGAATTCATATCACCCATCTCTTCACGTATTGGTTCAAATAGATTTTGAAAGATTTCCTCTTGATTAGGATCTTTGAACACACTTTGGTACTCTACCTCTTGCCTTGGGTTTACAAAGATAGTACTATCACCTAGTAATGATTCCCTATATGCTTGTGACCGCATGGAAATCGGCATCCAACAAGGGTTCATTTTTGGAATTACTCCTTGATATTGAGAGTTGTTGATTTTATTATTGAAGAGATTTAAAAGTATAAGATTATTTTCAATGGATATCTCTCACTTGTTTATGTATTTGCAAACACAACAACCACACATTCACTTGTTCCTTTTTACCCACTTAAACACAAATTGTTTGATTTGTAGAATGTTATCACGGGTCTTTCACAAGAAAACACTTCAAGCACCTACCTAGCTCAAAATTAGTTTGTAAACATGGCTCTATAAGGTGGTCTTGCTGCTTATCAAGGATTTAGTAAGTATTCCATTCAAATAGATTTCAATCTCTCATCCCCCAAGTATGTTAAGGGGCTTCCCACATACACCGAGGTACAATTTTGCGCAATCCGTGAGGACTACTAGAGGAAGTTCAAGAAATTAAGATCTGTTTGTCATGAACCCCATTAAGGATACATGCGTTTCATTTTATAGTGGGTCGGATTCTTGTGGTGAAAGCAAGTGTATCCCACTTTGGGTTGTCCCTCTCACTAGCCTTGCTAAGGCAAATTCGGGAGGCAAGCCCACTAGATTTCTAGCATGTGCATGTAAAGCGAGAAATGAACTTAGTAGCACAAGTTTGGGAGTTTGATCCACTCAAAGAGTGAAGAGCATATCCCTATTGTCTTCCTTTGTTCCACACAATCAAATACACATTTGTTCTTTTTCAATCTCTTGACAAGGAGATTCTTATAATTGAAGTGTGAAATTCATTTCCTACTTTATGTCCAACTTATATCAAATTGAATGCCACAATCTAAGCAAATGCAAGATCGAAATAGAGAAATACCTTGTTCGTAGCTAGCATAGGCTAGGGGCATTTTTGAGTGATTTCATTTTATTTCACTCACCTTGGCAATAACTCCTTCCAATTGTGTGTGTCCTCCAACAAGTTAGTCAACACAAAAACTCAAAATGAGGGGAAACCAAAATCAAAATTGACAACACAAGGCTTTATGTAATGAATTTCAAACCAAAAACTTGAATTTAAGGACTGAAAATCCAATTTAAGGAGACTAATTTTCTCTTATAAGCTTCAATTACAGCAAGGTATTTTTGGTATACCTGATTGTCTTCTTCTTGTGTTGTTTCAAGAACCGCTTTGATGTGTGCTTGGTTCTCCCTTTTGATCCTTTTTGCAAGTGCTTTGCCTTCCTGATTGAATCTCGTCTCTGGCCTTCTTGCCTTTTTATGCCCTATCATTCTGCAGATTAAAAATCATTTTGCAATAGTCAGATTTATTCATTCATGAAATTATGCAAAAGCGCACTAGAATTAATTGAAAGTTCTATTTTATGATTCAAAAGCGTAGCTAATCAAATTAAAAGGGCTATTTTATGCTCATAGGAAATTGCAAAAGCACAGAAATAAATCTTAAAAGTGCTACTTTAAAAGGCAAAGGCGATAATATTTATGCAAAAGCACTAATAAAACAAGTGAAAGTGCCTAGGGGTCAGGAGTAAAGTGCTCTTTCATGACGCAAAAGCACTGAAAGATATATCTATCGAAGGCATGAATCGAAAAGGCACTGTAGATCGACGCAAAGGCACACAACTTTTCTGCAGAAGCGCCGGAACAGTGATTGTAAGCATTGTTTCTTCTCGCAGAAGTGTCGTTTAATCTGTCAAAAGCGCTATTTCCTGAAAAAGCCGAGGGTTAATGATATGTAATTTTGGAAATAATGATAATTTTCTGTACGATTAGTAATGTAGAGCATTCTGCCCCATGGTGGGCGCCATTTTGTACACTAAGGAAAGTGCCTTCATAGAATTAAGGTTAGTCAATAAATGAAAATAGAAACTAAATACAACCACAAGGCAAATAGAGCAACTATTTAGCAAAGTAAAGACTAATTGAGCATCCTATGGCTCTCTAACTAGAATGAATAATGAATAACTCTCAGCAAGCTTCCATCAATGACAGTCCTAGAATGAGAATGATAAAGATAACAATGCTTGCTAACAATTAGATCAAAAGAAATGCTAAAATGCTTCTCAAAATGCCTTTCTAAGCTCAAACTGCAAGAGGTTCAATGCAATTCTCAGATGTGTGGAAGATGAATTATGAAGGAATTATGGCTTCCTTTTATAGATTTCCCAAGGTGAGGGGGTGTAGTTGCATTTGATCATGGTTGAGTTGGGGTTAAGTCTTTGGTTCCACCCTTTGAAGAAAATACAAAGTTTGTGTCCTCAAAGTTTGGGACAAGTAGACAAGATGGATGGCTAAGATTCTCTTTCACTTTGAGTGATTGAGATTCAATTTGGCTTGATCCATGTGAGTGTCTTTCCTTTATTCTCAATGGTTGAGTGATTTTCCTCTCCTTTGTGGTTGTTGAGGGAAATTAGGATTTATTAATTGATTTAAATGAATTTGTTTAGCCATGTACCCCTTGAATGGGTTAAATTTAATTTAATCCAAGACTATACAATTAATTGATTTAATTGTACTTTGATTTGATTGCACTTGATTAAAATGCTCTCAATTTTGATTGGTCTTGATTTAGGATTTGATTTTTGTTTTGATTGGCTAATTATGCATTGTGATTCAATTGATTCAATTATTGTCCTTGATTTGCTTTGATTTGAATTGATTTTCTTTGAATTATTGTTAAATTGCCTTTGTCCATTTTTAGGTGATTACAGCTGGCATTCAAAGATTCAAAGGTAGCTTGTTCACCAGGTCGCTAGATCTCTTCCAATCAAGACAAGTCATTCCGAGATTAGGAGAATGGGCTCAGTCACCCATTCTCCAAATGTTAACCCAAGGTCAAGGAAAATTCAGAGATTTGGAGAATGGTCGTTTCACCAGATCACTGAGCTTAACTGCAGTTAGTTGGATGATTTAGAGATTCAGAGATTGCATGCCATTCTCTAGATCTCCCAATCGGGGGTTAAGCCTTGAGTTTGTCCGAGCACCCAATCAGCATGTGACAAGTGGTGCTTTCTAGTCCCTTCTGTAGATAAAGTGCAGAAAATAATAAAATATTGTAGATTTGAAAGTATTTAAAAATTTAAAGAAAAATGACATAGTTTGGACATTTTAAAATATTCAAAAATTTAAATGGCAGGGCCTGCTCATGGCTTAATGTCCTGGAGATTCAATTTTTGTCCAAATATACAAGTGTTAAATGTTTCCGAAAATGGGAAAAGATGAGGAATCCAATGGCAATGATTATTTTCAATTTTTGTGAAGTAGGAAAGAGCAATTTGGGTTTGAAATCTAAGGATCAGAATCAGAATCAGTTTGTTTGAGAGATGATTGCACATAGTGGATTAGTTTGGAGAATCAGTTGCAGAGCAAAGTGTGGGAAAACTTGGGGATATTTTCATACCAAAGATGGATAGCTATCAGTTAGTTTTCAACTAACTCTCCTTTGCTATATCTCAATTTTTCTCTCATTTGTAAAAGAATGTTGAAAATTTATGCTGCTGGGATAGCTTCCAGGCTTGGAGTCTTATTTTTTGGTATTCATAGTTTTGCAATGTACAGTTCCAGATAAGTTTTAATGAAAACAATGGAATCCCTATTCAGTTCTTGTTTGATGTCTTTGTATGTATTGTCTTAATTCTTGTGTATTAACTTGTAAGGCATGTTGATATACCAGTTATAAGGTATCTGTGGGTTTGAATTTGAGTTTCTTTCAAGGAGAGAGTAAGTCTTGATTTCAGATTCTGAGAATTCTAGGTTAGCATATGAATTTGATGTCTAGGTATTGAAATGAAAAGAATGGTCTGCAAGGCATTTCATTCAGGTTCTTGAGTTGGAGTTAGGGTTTTCTAAGATTGCACATTTGTTTGACTCTGTTGCCCAATAGATAAGGCACCGGTCTATGCTTGAATGGCAGTTTTCTTCATCAATCATTATTTCAAATCATTTTCTATTTCATGTTTGAAAGAATGAATGTTCAGAATCTGTATTGAATAGTACAGACATTGTTGGTGATTCCTTGTAGAAGTGAATTTGATAGGTTAGCCCACCTGAGCCTCCGGGTTTGAAGAGAAGATGGATGAAAATCCTTGTTACTATCCACTGGTTTTCATGTCTTCATAAAGGGTTTTAGTGAGAGAGTGTTTTATGTATGCAAATTTAGAATGTTTTAGGTACACCTGCCTGGGTCTATGGAGCCCGAAGTGCAGAAGGATTTTCTCCTTGTCAATTAGTCTTTTGTTGCTTGAGTCATGAGTTTAGGAATCACAGAGTTCAATTGAAGCATTTAAGGCTTGTAATAGGATTCAATAAGAAAAATCACTAACAGATTGGTGACTCTATTGGGGAATAGATAAATGACAGCAAGTTTAAGATGTCCAATTCCTTGCTTTGTTGAATCATCCCAAAGTCTAGTCCAATTTGGTCATAGAGTCAATTATTTTCAAATTGTTCTATTATCTCACTGAATATGAGTGGTGACTCTGAATCTCTGTTTGATCAGTGTTTTTGTAAAATGAAATTGCAATGTATTTTGCCATCCCGACAAATAGTGCATCCTGTGAAGTTGTTTTATGTTTGCTGATAAAGAAGATCCAGGTGTGAGATAAAGGTTCTCAGCTAGTTCAAGATTGGTCCTCTGCAAAGAGGTGGCGGCTCTACAAAGATTTGAAAGGTGATTTGAGGAAGGCTTCAGATTAGTATTTCACACCAGCAACAACACTTCCAGGTAATCTTTTATCAAATTAAAAACAGTCCCTAAATAGGTGAATCAGTCACTAAAGAGAAGGGACAATTAGTTTGAAAGTTCATGCCATATTTCTGGATAAAAGATTCAATTTCTAAAGAGTATTAGAAATATGTTGATGTTAAATGAAGTCAGTGGTTGCATGAATTTGGATAGAAATATTGTCATGAGAATAAGCTTTATTGTTGTGTCAGTATGTTAGAATGGAGTTCCCAACCATGATAGATCAAGAGGGTGTTTCTAGATCTGAAGGTTTTCGGTCAGATTTAGAAAGTCATAAAGATGAACTTCATTTGATAAATAAAAGAATTCAACATAATTGTATACTGATGTTAAGATGTGCAATAGGAGAAAGAAAAGAGGATTCCACATTGTCTTATTATAATAAATTTCTTATTGCATGCGGTGAACTTCCTATGGGTCTTGATTTTCAAGAATCCCAGTATGCTGAGATGTTTCTTGAACTTAGTATGCCTGAATCAGTCAATTGGACTGCATCCCTAAAAAATGAAGCACTAGAAAGTGTTAAAGAATGGATGGTTTCTTTTGTAGATACTGATTCCAGTTGTGCTGGGTCTAATTGTGTTGGGGATACTGAGTCTTATGATGGTTATAGTGCTGGTTATTGTGCTAATGATGAAGTTTATGAGTGTCAAGGAGTGGAAGATGAATCTTCAGTTGATAGTGATTTCCTTGAGCTTGTAGAATTTCCTTGAGCTTGTAGATTTTCCTTTTTCTCAGCATGATGTTAATGGTTCCATGTTTCAGTTTAGTGATGTTTTGTGTGAACTTGAAAAATATGATTATAATGCAGACGATAGTTCCTGAAGTGGTTACTTCGCACAAGGTAATGTGAGACAAGTGAATTTAGTCCCAATTTCAGATGGGGAAGAGACTTGGAGCATCAACACTGAGAATGAAGAGATGGAATGTAATGCTCAGTGCTTGCTAAGTTGTGAGCAGATATTAGATCTCTTGGATGTTGATTTTCAAAGGTATACTCCCAAGTTTGTTTCCAGAATTCCATGTTCAGTAAAAATAAGTTTTGATGAAAGTGATTCGAGTGATGGCATGATGAGTGAAACATCTATTGACATCTTTTCTCCGATTTTAAATCAGCAGTGTGAAAGTGCATTTCATTGTGATAATTTTGATGATGTTATTTTTTATGAATACAATGATGAATGTACTAGTGGGTATTCAGATTTGCAAGAGCTTGTTGACTATGATTCCAGTTTACATTTTGATGATGAAGAATATGGTAAATCTAAAAGTGTATCTCAGATTTGCTAATGACTAATGAGTCACTCACTAATGGAGCTTGTTCCTTTCTAAATGTTGCTGATGTTGTTTGTGAGAAGCAAGATGTTTTCGGTTTTATGCAATCAGAGATTTGTTTTGAGAGGTTCTACCTTAGTTTGCAAAGTGATGAGATGGAATTGTGTTATTCTTTTTTGCAAACTAATGATCAAAATGATAATGTTTCCAGCCATGATGTGGAGTTGGAATGTTTCACTTTTCAGTATGACAGTGACAATGAAGAGTGTGATGCTTTGACATCGCAAAATAATTAGTATTCATGGAACCTTGATGGATTTCCCTTGCTGGATAATGGTGAGTTTAGTGATCGGTTTTTCTATAATATGCTAAAGATAAATCATAGTGTTTTTCACCCGTTGGATGAAACATGTAGTCTCAGTTTGCCTCCATTGTATGGAGATGAGAATCACTTTTTTGATAGAGGAAAAATTGATTAGAATTTTGGGGCTTTGAGCCTTTTTGTAAATGTTGTAAGTTCATGTGCAGTCGATTTCCCTTTCAGTTGTGTGTTTTCTTTCAGTAAGGGATTCTCTGTTCGGAATTTTGAAAAGAAGTAAAGTGTCAAGCTGATTATTTTGGGTGGTTTGTTGTACCATGGATTTTGGAGTTCTCTGCATGCCCACATGGGGCACGCATCCACAATCAAAGCCACTGTTGGGACTCAAAAGTACAACATGGGTTTTTGAGTACCTTGTTAAATATTTGCAATTTGAGGCCTTATACGTGCTTTTTGTTATCTTCCTGGATGAGATTCTGAGGTCTACCATGCATGTCAAGTGTTCATTACCCTTTATATATCATTTGAAGACATCCCAGATCATTAATTTCAAGTTCCAAGTTGTTTCGTGATGTCTTGTTTTGAGCACTTGTCCAAAATTGACATTTTTGCCTGCGTTAATTTGTTGTAGCAGGCCCTGTTTGAATTTGAATATCTTTTTCCCAGTGATTGGTTATGACATGCCAGTTGTGGCATAATATTGTAGGCATGGGGGTGAGTCATCCTACCAATTTTCAGCCCCCCATGTGCCCGTTTGACCTATTTGGCAGTGTCATTCTGTTTGCAATTTGTTAAAATTCTCTGAATGTGCACAGTCCAGTTTTATAAGTGACCTACTTTGAGGTATCCCAGTTTGCAATCAATGAAAGGTTTGACATAATTGAGTGTAGTTCCATACTATAGACCTGGAAGACTAATTGCCTGATGATTTTCAAGTCCCTGCCAATCCGTTTAACCATTTTCCCAAGCCAATTACAAACCCAGTTTCTATGATTTTCACTGTTTTATATCCTAATTTTTACTAACAAGCTGAATTTGGTGATTAATTGTAACTGGCTGTTTGATCCTTTTGGAAAATTGATTATGGATTCATAAGCCTTGTATGGAGGTGATTCAGTGTCCAATTTTTTGGTCTCTGAAAGTTTCATTTGGTCAGTTTTAAAAGCCAGTTCCAGAGCCAACTTATGTGATTTTGGGTAGTGCAAACAGGCAATGTTTCTAAGTGGCCAACTTTGATTAGTTTTATCTTTTGGCTCGGGTCTCTTCAAGATTTCTTCTTTGGCAGGCATGTTTGTTTGTTGGGGGTCAATGTACGGTCCTTGTGGCATGATCCTCCGATGGCTTTTTGTCAATTTTTAAGGCCATTCTCGGAGGCCAGTTGGTGTTTTCTGGTCAGCTTTATGGAAATGTGAAAAGTGAACTATGGACTAGAATGGACTAATTGGCACCCTCTACAAAGATGATCTCATAGGTTGCAATGATCAAAATAACTACAGAAGTCAAACTGATGAAGGTTTTAAGGGCTCCAACCAGTCAAGCAAATGTAGACGGAAATGTTCAAGTTGTGTTCATCTTCTCTAAGAGCATCATATGCCAGGATGGAAAATGTGCAATGTCTACTTTTGTTGAAATTTGAATACATCGTCATCCATTGAATCATAAACAAATGGAAGGTGGGGCAAGATTTTCACACTCATGGATTCCTTGTGGTTTGTAAGAATTGTGTCGACCAATTTGGAGAAACACCAAGGCTATAAATAAATTGGAAGAACAAGTAAAAAAAGTGTGATTTAATCATGGCGTACATTCTTAAGGTGAATTTTTTGAAATGAAAAATGAGTACATTCAAACAATGTGATCATTTTTGTGAATCCGATTTCCTTTACCTCTGCCAATGTCCTCCCTTACCTGTGTCATATTGGGAGTTTTTCAAATAGAACATAGGCATCTATCGACACATGTGCTAAGAGGATTTTGTCAGAAGTTGTAGTTGGAAACCACTCTTGTAAAGAGTGTATGTGAAATGGGGATTTGCACGAGGGAATTATACTCACGCAAGGGAGACTTGCGATTGAAAGGGCCTTGGCATAATGATAAGGATACGTTCAAAGGGAGTACTAGCATGATGTGTTGGGCACATGATGCTTTCCATAATGAAGAGAATGGACTACCAGTGCTTTGCGTAAGATAAATGTATAAGGGACAAATACAAAATGAATGCATAGCCAAGGCATATGATTTGTTTTAAACGTTTGAAACAAGGAAGTTGGCATTTATTAATATTTCCTTGCACAAGGTAAGGGGCCAGTATTGAAACATAATGGCAAGTCACGCAAAATGCCATGGGGGCCTCACATTTTAAAAAGCATGCCACCGTAAGAGCAGGTAAATCTTATGTTCGAGGCTCACATGTGGAAGGGGGACTGCGTGAATTTGAGATGGAGGCCTGGGTAGATTCAGTGGAGAGGAAACATATCAAATGGGGAAGCTCACGCAAAGCCAGCATGAGGCATAGAATGGGATTAGAAAATTAGATGGAAGCCCATGCAAAGTACTGGCACTCACGCATATCTGGGGAGCTGCCTGCAAATTCAAATGGAGGCTCTCATTTATTAAACAATGGTGGACCTGCGCAAGTAGAAGGTAGAGGCCTGTGCAAGCCAAGCTCACACAACAAAAGTGAGCACATAGAAAATGACAAGGTTCATGGCAGGTGCCAAGGAGGCTACCTACATGAAGTAATATGGAGGCCTCACACAATTTGGGGAGCCTGTGCATTTTCAAAATGGGCAAAGCCAGTGTAAAATAAATGATGGATGCCAGCATGATGTCAGATGGAAATACCTCACGCAATGTGCAAGGAGGCTCACATAGGTGAACATTGTGAACTGCTGGTGTGAAGCCAACCCAGCATAAAATGCAAAGGAGAAAAATCAATGGAGGCTTGCGCAATGGGGGCTCCCATTTGGTGTTTTTTGATGGCTGCTTGCCAAATGAGGTAGGGACCTATGCATACAAAATACATATATCCCACATTGATTAAAAGGTGGGCTTATAGAGTACTTATATACAATAACACTTACTATGCATTGTAAGTAAGAGCCAAGAGGATATTGGTGGGCCCTCTTAGCTGGAGACCTCTGTGCGCAACGGGCCCCACTAATTTTGGAATGAAATGTAGTGAAGGCTTTAAAACATCTAAACGATTAATCCCACATGCATGCCAAAATGGGGATTACTAGAAAATATATGCAAGTCCACTCACAAGATGAAATAAGAAGTACTGGAGGCTATGCTCACGCGACCCTCTATGTTGGCGCCTCAGTTTTCATGCCTGTGAATGCACAAGTAAGGTTATTTTGCAGAACAGGTAGCACAATGAGGTGGACAAAGATGACACATGACACAAGGTCACTAAGTCGCTGGATGAAGTTGACAGTTAGGAGATGATCACGAGTTTCAGTGGGCGGTCAGCTAACCGCCAGTCGCCAGGTCGTTGAATGCTAGCAGTTAAGGGCTAGCCATTCTGAGATCCAGAGATAGCTTAGTCACCAGGTCGCTAGATCCCATGAGATAGCTGTTCGTCAGGTCGCTAGATCTCTTCCAGTCAAGACAAGTCATTCCGAGATTGGGAGAATGGGCTCAGTCGCCCATTCTCCAGATGTTAACCCAAGGTCAAGGAAAATTCAGAGATTTGGAGAATGGTCATTTCACCAGATCACAGAGCTTAACCACGATTAGTTGGATGATTTAGAGATTTAGAGATTGCATGCCATTCGCCAGATCTCCTGACCGGGGGTTAAGCCTTGAGTTTGTCCGAGCACCCAATCAACATGTGACAAGTGGCACTTTCTAGTCCCTTCTGTGGATAAAGTGTAGAAAATAATAAAATATTGCAGATTTGAAAGTAGTTAAAAATCTAAAGAAAAATGACATAGTGTGGACATTTGAAAATATTCAAAAATTTAAATGGCAGGGCCTACTCATGGATTAATGTCCTGGAGATTCAGTTTTTGTCCAAATATACAAGTGTTATATGTTTCTAGAAATGGGAAAAGATGAGGAATCCAATGGCAATGATTATTTTTCAGTTTCTATGAAGTAGGAAAGAGTAGTTTGGGTTTGAAATCCGAGGATTAGAATCAGAATCAGTTTGTTTGAGAGATGATTGCACATAGTGGATCAGTTTGGAGAATCAGTTGCAGAGCAAAGTGTGGGAAAACTTGGGGATATTTTCATACCAAAGATGGATAGCTATCAGTTAGTTTTCAACTGACTCTCCTTTGCTATATCTCAGTTTTTCTCTCATTTGTAAAAGGATGTTGAAAATTTATGTTGTTGGGACAGCTTCCAGGCTTGGAGTCTTATTTTTTGGTATTCATAGTTTTGCAATGTACAGTTTCAGATAAGTTTTAATGAAAACAATGGAATCCCTGTTCAATTCTTGTTTGATGTCTTTGTATGTATTGTCTTAATTCTTGTGTATTAACTTGTAAGGCATGTTGATATACCAGTTATAAGGTATCTGTGGGTTTGAATTTGAGTTTCTTTCAAGGAGAGAGTAAGTCTTGATTTCAGATTTTGAGAATTCTAGGTTAGCATATGAATTTGATGTCCAGGTATTGAAATGAAAAGAATGGTATGCAAGGCATTTCATTCAGGTTCTTGAGTTGGAGTTAGGGTTTTTTCGGATTGCACATTTGTTTGACTCGATTGCCCAATAGATAAGGCACTAGTCTTTGCTTGAATGGCAGTTTTCTTCATCAATCATTATTTCAAATCATTTTCTATTTCTTGTTTGAAAGCATGAATGTTCAAAATTTGTATTGAATAGTATAGACATTGTTGGTGATTCCTTGTAGAAGTGAATCTGATAGGTTAGCCTTCCTGAGCCTCCGGGTTCGAAGAGAAGAAGGATGAACATCCTTGTTACTATCCACTAGTTTTCATGTCTGCATAAAGGGTTTTACTGAGAGAGTGTTTTATGTATGCAAATTTAGAATGTTTTAGGTACACCCACCTGGGTCTGTGGAGCCCGAAGTGCAGAAGGAGTTTCTCCTTGTCAATTAGTCTTTTGTTGCTTGAGTCATGAGTTTAGGAATCATAGAGTTCAATTGAAGCATTTAAGGCTTGTAATAGGATTTAGCAAGAAAAATCACTAACATGACTTAGGCATCTAGAAAATGAAACTACAACTTATTGGGATTGAGACAAACCTTATAAAACAACAACAGCTAAGAAGGATCGCTTGCCAACATCTGTTGAATACATCTGGTTTAGGAGCTTGTATTCATGAGAAATAGATGTATTCAACAAATGTTGGGAAGCAATCCTTCCTAGTTGTTGTTGTTTTATAAGGTTTGTCTCAATCCCAATAGGTTATAGTTTCATTTTCTAGATGCATAAGTCAGAGGTTTCTTACAATAATAAATCATGTAATGAGGGGGCTTAGAACACTAGTATATGCAAATTTCATTATTTAATAATAAAAATATATTAAAATGTTTATTGTTGCCTCATTTAACTTGAGGTTTGTCCTATATTATTTTGGTCGTTATGACCCTCCTCCGCTCTCTAAATTTATTCCTTATCTACGATCTTTGGATCCCATAGTGTCAACTTGGAATCGGAGGAGTATAAGTTGCTCTACATCGTCTGGGTATACAACTCAATTACGTTGTCTCCAAAAAAATGTGACCATAATGCCTACATTTATGTTTCTTCACTATTGTGAAGTCTACATTTATGTTTCTCAGCTCTCTGTAGTACTCTTCTTCAATCTATGTTTGATGATAAGCATCTTCTTCTTCTTACTAATTGCAGCTAGAGCTTCCTTTTCATCAAGATTCAACTCCACTTCCCCCATATCATCATCCTCATCACCCTTAGTTTTCATCCTAAGCCCTTCTTGCCTCTCCAATTCTTAAAGCCTCTGCAAGATATTTGGATCAATAAAGTCTGCAATATTGTGTCCATCCATGATCTCAGGAATATCATCTTCTTTCCACTCTTCATTTTCCAAAATATACCGCTTCTTCAAGCTTGTAGAGTAAACTCCAGCCCCACCATTTTCATTCTCAATATCCTCCTCCAGATTCATGGCCTCCTTGGCAACACATGCCCTAGCATCCAAAACAACTTGAGGAATACAAGGGGGCCTCTCTTTCCCATCTCGCAGCTTGGGTATTGCAACATGAACCCTATTGAGACAACTACTGATCTTCTTTGACTTCATCTTAATTTCCACTCTCTGCTCCAACAACCTCTTGCATGCCACATTCTTCACTACAATCACCCCTTCTTCCTTGAAAGCACTCATAGAGAGTAGCACACCATCATCCCCCCCCCCCTCCTGATTCCCAAAGAATCCACCCATATTTTTCCCAGCCTCAAATCTCATCTCCACGCAACCAATTTTGCATCCTCCTCTAGTAGTGTCTCTAGTGGTTGCAAATCAATCTTATTACAAACTACAATAAGAACTCTTGCCAACATTAGGATACCCACAAAAATCTTGCCTCACCTATCTGAGATAAGCCAAACTCAGTCCAATTCTCTTAACAATGGTACACATCCGTCCAAGTGCAGCAACCTTCAATGATTTGTAGTGGTAAAGAGAATCCCCATATTTTATCAGCCTAACATAGTCTTTGGCCACTTTGGCAATGAGATTGCAAGTAGTATTGATCTGGCCCTTGGCTAGATTGTTCCTGAAAAAAATTACAAAACTGAACCAATGACATGTTTACAACAAAAAACAAATTACAAAACAAAACCAATGGCATTGTAACACAAAAAAAATTTACAAAACTGAACCAATGGCATGTTTACAACAAAGAAATAGAATGATAATAATATGCTGAAAATTCTATTATGTTTAATACACACCAAAGGACCAGTAGGAGAGAGAGGGAGAGAGGGGGGGATGACGAGGATATTGATGCTCCACTTAGCCATTATCCTTGATGCTCTACTTAGCCGTTACTATAACGGCTAAGCAGAGTATCAATATCCTCATCATTCCTCTCTCTCTCTCTCTCTCTCTCTTGCTAGGTTTGACTTGTATAATCAAATGTTGATCCAAACTCTCTCAATTATTTAATTAGTCATATATTGATCTGATTGTGATCAAATTTTGAATGTAAACCTTAATGGCAATGGTTGATAGTAGATTGGGGCTCACCTGAGCCATAAACATGAAGAATTATTGTAAAAAAAGATGTAAACCATATATATGTGCACTTGAGGCAAAGAGAAGTTACACCATATCCATATTAAAATATCAGTTACAATATGAAAATACTAAACTGACTAATTCCTGAGCTCATCTCCACATATGGTCGCAACAAAGATATGTGATTACAATACATAGAAGGCATCATAAAAATATAATTTCAGCATTTACCATAGCCTGACATGTTTTTCACTCAAATCCTTCAACATGGATAAGTGGAGATGGGCGAATAGATGCAGATGAGTTGTCATCGACCCAACTAAAGTATCCACAACCATTATTTCCCTGTGATGCCCAATCTACATTAGCTCTTATAATATAATGAATAGTATTTACATTAGAAACATTAAATATATACACATTAGCAACCTTTTTTCTATTTGGGCAGCACCAAAATTGTCATCCAGGGTTGCTCTGTGTCCGTGAAGTCTTCAACACACACTTCCCACCACCACATTGACAGTTTGGCACATTGATAAAACCCATCGAGCCTATATCAATAATGCACCACACCATTGTTACTACATTTATTACATAAATATTATAACATATAATCATATGATTATAATAATCATACATTCACCACTATTGTTCTATTGTAGAGTCAAGTACTTAAAAAATGTTTGCAATCAATGGTTTGAACAAAGATGTCATTCTAGGGTGGCAAGGACAATTTAACTATACCTGAGCTAGAATTAGTCAACTTCAATACTTTCAAAATTGAAATCGAACCTTGCGTCTTCTAGTGCCAATATTTATAAATTTCATGTAACATGGGATGATTAGAAGCCTCACTTCACTATATTTTGACATTTTGTACTTGTTTTGTAAGGGCTCATTAAGATAGTCACCAAGGAGTCTCTTACCATGAAAACAACCAATAATTAATGAATTTTAGATTCTATAGGCTCACTCCAACAAAAATTTATTTGTCTTGACTCCTATTCCTATGATGGTTTGGATTTCATAAGCATATTGCCAATGGGAGAGCAAGATTCTTGCTTAATCAACAATGAGCTTCATTAGAACTAGATATTATGGTTCCATCTGCCAACTTGCTACAAGACTGGACATCTCTTTTGAGATCTCTTTGGTCTTGACTGCCTCAATGTCAACTATGGAAGTCATATACAAAAACTCTAGAAATACAAGGTTTGGTTCAAGAAACATACAGTGACTATTGAAGAGGCTCTAAATTAAAGGGAATGTTAGAAATAAATAACCTTGAGACAAAGAATTGATTTTTTATCATCCTGTAACTTACCCAAAATCTCTTGGATTTATAGATATCCCATCTTGAAATATTTACCTCATTTTTCTTTTTTTTAGGCTCAAATTTCTAATGTCTGGATTTGTCTACAAAGATTTTTTGAGGGGAATCAATTATTAATAGGTGGAAATAAAAAAAGGATTGGAATAAAATAAGAATAGCATAGAACAATTTTAGAGAAGAAAAAAGAGTTGAAAAATAATAATATGAGCATTTAAATGGAAGAACACAATTCCAAAAAGTATGTGCTAAGCAATAATAGACACATGAGAGAAGATAGCTACAACTCTATAAAATATATGTCAAGAAACAACTCCAAAAATACCATACACTGCAGCAGCTCTAGAGAGAGTCTATATTGCAACAATAATAGAGAGAGAGCATCTACAATAGCAAGCAAAACTTTTTATTGATATTTTGTAATCTATTTGTCAACATTTGTTGATTTTGCATAATCTATTTGTAAACATTTTGTAAAAGATTTCATATATAAATAATTTTTTTCTCTATGTTAGAGAGTTATCTCATATAATCTCCATTGCCATTGTTTGTCTTATTTCCTAACAATTAAAGCACTAAGATAGTTTGTGCATGCTAATATAATATAGAATACAAGAGGTTATAATGTCTTTGTTACTTTTAAAAAAAAACACAATGGTCACGATATTCTCCTGAAATACTTTTTAATACCCTTGCTTATTTTTCTTTTGATTTTTAATACTTTTTAATAATAGTATGAATGCACCATACTTGTTTTGCTTATGATTTTATATGCTTGTATGCTAAGCTGTAAAGATTGGAGGAATCAGCCCAAGCTGCATCGAATGTTCATATGTGAATGGCAGGTTGAACTGTGAAGAGAGAGCCACTGATCATTTATTTTTGGTGCCACCCAAATTATAGGCCAATCAATTTTGAAAACAAAAATCAAATCAAGGCAGATGTCCCAGAAATGTATAGTCCAAAACCATACAATGTGCAAGTAGAATGCAACATAATATGCCAAAGAGAATGGGAAAGAGTTAAATGAATAAGAAATGTTGCAATCAGTTATGACATGATCCACATCCAAGAGATCAGCTGGCCATACTCCAAAAAAAACCTTACTCAAATTAGGGTTTGACATATAATCACAGACAAGAGAACTCAAAATGAGGTTTAAGATTTTAATGAAAAATCAACAATATGTATGAAGCCCAATATGAAATAGGGATATAAACAAGAACTATCCACACAAGTTATAGAGACTGAAACCTTGCCATTGATCCATACGAGTATAACACAAAACTTTACCACAATTTAGAAAACCCGAATGATATTATACCACTGTCTACCTCAAAACTAAAATGGGTGTTGTAACCAAATAGAGAGTTTATCAAGATAATGGTTGCTGAAATAGATTTACATAAACCAATTAACTCAAAACACAAACCCTTTTTTGAATAATTTAATTTTAACTTTGGTTGTGTTAAAGGAACTATGTTGACTTTATTTTGTAGTTTTTTAACATGAGAGTTTGTAGATTAATAGGAGTTCACATTTTTATGGGAACGTATCATTCAATTGAGCATTAATGCCCATCTATATCTAGTGAGATGAACATAACTCATGTACCTTATGCTAGTGTGCTTGGATTAGACTAGACATTATCCAACCACCTGTGAGGGTTGTCACTGTTATTAATTGGTGTAAAAGGAGGACCGCCTATGTGTTATAGCACTTTATATAAATAATCACTATTTGGATAATGTCTAGTCTAATGAAAAATAGTGTATACAAGATATCCAAGCACACTAGCATGAGGTACATGAGTTATGTTCATCTCACTAGTTATAGATGGGCAACTATGGCACAGTAGTATCTGTGAACTCCTATTAATCTACAAACTCTCATGTTAAAAACTACAAAATAAAGTCAACATAGTTCTGTTAACACAACCAAAGTTAAAATTAAATTATCTCTGTCACTAAGATAAACTAAGTAGCCTTCACAAATGAGGGTGTTGACCACAAAACCAATATCCTTCTCCATATAAAAGGGGAAGTGTTCACACTCACTTTTAGGTTAGCAGTGTACAAAGAATATAATGCCCACACAAGAGGAATAGATATTTTAACAAAGCTATTTTTGCTAGTCATGTCAATCAAATCCCTAGTGATGCAGAGCTATGCAGAAAAAAACCAAAACAAAGGTCTTCAACACTCTAATCCACACAATAATGGATTCTAGGATCGATTCTAGATCCTTTAACCACACCCAGGTACACACTCCTGATGAGCCTAGTTTCCTACTAGCCTTCTAGACTGATTTCACAAGGTTCTTGCCAGACTTTCCCAAAAGACTTAGGAAGATAATCACATATTTGGATACCCTTTTCAAGGTTATACAACATGTTGGAAAATGAAATATTGTTCCTTTGGACCAACTGTCCATACTAGGACTACAGCTCTGTGACTAGCCCTCCATTAGGCCTCCTTTTCCAAAGCAACACCCAACTCCACACTCAACCATGACTTCTCTATCATATACAGAGTCTAGATACCCTCCAAAACCAAAGATTTTCACATTTTCAATGACCACTAACAAGTTTTAAAGTCTCATTCACAAAACCCTCCTTTTAAGACTTAATAACCTAGGATCTTCTCAAACACACCCTTCCACACCTTCTTAGACCCCAAAAATGGATCTAACACCATATCTTGATCATAAAGTGGTCTTCTATGAAAAGAAAGATGGTCCTCCAATGGACCAATCATCCAGACCTTGACTGTCCCCAATTCTAGTGACCCTTAAACCAGGCTATCCAAGCAATCTGAGAATGTTCTTCCACTTCACTGTCTACCTTGCATTCAAGAACATTTTAAACACATAACATAATGACAATCCATCCTTCACAACTCCCTTCCATTCATGGAAAACATTAACTACTAGCTCATTACCTTGTCCTCATGGTATTTCATTGGTGCACTGTGCAGGAACAGTCACTGTTGGTTGTGTGTCAACACACCAACTTCCTCTACACCCTTAGACACTCATGAATGGATTCAATTTGATTTAAAAAAACCATTCTAACATACTCATTATGCATGAAAAGGAAACAATCTTAAATCCAATCTTTGCATCTATCTAATCTGACTAGTGTATACCCTGACTGTATAGGGACAGTCATGTCCAAAGGACCCAAAAATGCTTTCAAACCCGCACAAAACTATTCATAACTCTAATGACATGCAACACCATACCCTATAAATCATTTGGATCTATATCAACCATAAAAATAAACATTTTTCAATAGAATAGTCAGACTGTACCCTCACAGGCAGTGACTGGCAGATTACCAATGAATTTACATTTTCATTACTTGAAAATAGTTTACATTCATTTTTATGATTTGGAATCAATCATTAACTTGGTCCTCCCTCTTCTATGCCTCTAACACATGCATCCAACCACAAATAATCCTCTTTAAGGCCGATTGTATCCACCAACTAACTGGAAGAGTCTATTGACAGTTAGTTACTTGTTAAGTTTGGTTGTCTAGTTGACAACAAGTTGTCAACTTCGACAACATTCTTCCTCTAAGACATTTATATTATTGCCTTGAACCTTTTAAAGTTTTATCCAACTTCAAAACATCCTATCCCTCTTAAAAACCTCATATAAGCCCTGATTTTGCCAACTTGGGAATTTTACAACTTTAGCACTCTAAGTGCTTTTAACATCAAACTTAAGGCTCTATTGGTCATTTACAATTATTATGGACCTTTATAGGTCATTGTACAAAGCCTACTAACCTAGGATAAACTTGTTCTTCCCTAGTGATCCCTAGGTACCATAATCCCTAATCAATGCCATTTAATGGCTTACAAAGCATGGTCCTTCACAAAGGACTTAAAACATTACAAAACATTATTAGAAGACCTTTAAGGTCCATTACAATATCAAATGACCTTGGATGGTCATGTTGTTCTCATCTTCACCCAAGGATCTATTAGTGACCTTGGTATGCCACCTTGGTATATGTGTCCTAATTAACATTACTTTAAGGTATATGTGTCCCAAATCCTTCTTTCATTTACAATTCTTGCATCAATTTCCTAACATACTCTTAGGTGGTCTTCCCATAGCTTGCTTTAATGTAGTACAAAATGCAACTAAAGGCTTCAACAATTTTGAAGTAATCACAAATGGTGAGGTGAATGCTTGGCATTCAAAAAATTATGTTAAACTAATTTGTTCAAAATTGCAAATTTTTTAGGACTTTCTGGTTTCCCATGTTATCTAAGGTAAGGAAATTTAGATGAGGATGTGTTATCAAAATTCGGAGTTAAGTTATCATATTCAGGAAAAAAAAGAACTTGTGCAAGATCTAAGGGACATAAAGGAAAAATGGCTAGATTGACTAGACGAGGAAGATTGGTTAGAATAGATAGATTAGGAAGTGAAGAGACATAAGCAAGTAATGGTGTCAGGAGAATTGTAGTTTTAGGGAGCTCTTACAAAGTATATATATGTTCACCTATGTGAATAGATCTATATCAAGAGTGAGAGACTGAAAACTATATGAAGGATTGATTCAATGAGATTTCAAAAGGAATATTGTTGAATATCATATTGAAAACAATGTTGAAATTGTGAGGAATATAATATATTACTTACAGAGATTTACATGATAGATTTGGCTCTATGGGAGAAATATTTTGTATTCTCATTCACTAATTATAATTTCCACAAAAAGGAACATACATATTGTCACAATGAAATACTAAATTTATCATTTTCAATCTCCAGTAATCTTGTGATAGAAGTTATTATAAACAATCATAAGATTTTTAGTTTTTTTTGTAGTATTATTGAACTATTGCGATAGCAGGGATGGTGCTCCTTGAAGTTGGTGCTTCTAAACATTGAGGTACAGAGTTTGTGATCTTTGGATTAATAGGAAAGATACAGGTGCCAAGTGGTTTTTCTACTCTTAGAGAGTTTTGCACTCATCAAAATCATGATGTCATGTGTCTAACATTTGTCTCTCAGTTTGATGCATTATTTTCCTATCTCTGTTTCAATCCATATGTCCATTCAGTTTTAGTTTATGATGTGATACTTTATGTTCAAGTTATCTTTACATACCGTCTCAAGTAGTTTGATTCCATTTAGGGCCTATTTAGGTTATCTTTACATACTTGTCATTGTATTGATCTTTTTTGGTTTTTTTATATGGGGTGGGTTTATTTTGACAGACTGTTACATACATTGACTATACAAGGATAGTCACATTTTGAGGGATTAAACACTTCCAAACTTTAATAGAAACTATACAAGACTTCAATGTAAATGCATCATAATACCATAACAATCCATTTAGATCCCTAACAACCAATAACAATGGCACCTTGGATGAACAATAAATCACTCACGGGTTGTTCACGAGTAGAAAATTTAGGATAAACACAAAATAATGATGCCCTAGCTTCATCTAATGTGTGGAACATGGCCATGGGCTTATCAATAAGTACCTCATGAATGTAATAGCAACAATGTATATAAACAGATATCAAAAACTCAAACACTTATATAGTGATAAAAAAATGTGCCAGCAAATACACAATACATGATGCCCTGGCACATTGCTCATGGGCCCTAAGTAGGTAACCAACAAGTAACAATGGCACCTTGGATGAACAATAAATCACTCACGAGTTGTTCATGAGTAGAAAATTTAGGATAAACACAAAATAATGATGCCCTAGCTTCATGTAATGTGAAGACCATAATAAGTACCTCATGAATGTAATAACAACAATGTATATAAACAGAGATCAAAATCTCAAACACTTATATAGTGATAAAAAAATGTGCCAGCAAATACACAATACATGATGCCTTGGCACATTGCTCACGGGCCCTAAGTAGGTAACCAACAAGTACCAATAGCATAGAAGCATAAAACAATGCCAAAAAAATGTAGAGTAAGGAAATCCTTATAGGCGGTCCTCCTTTTACACCAAATAACAGTGTAAACCCTCACAGGAGGTCCTCCTTTGACACCAAAATAATAGTGGCAACCCTCGCAGGTGGTCCTCCTTTTACACCAAATAACAGTCGCAATCCTCGCAAGTGGTCCTCCTTTTACACCAAATCATAGTGGCAACCCTCGTAGGTGGTCCACCTAAAAGTCTCACCAAATAATAGTTAAAACCCTCACAGGCGCTCCTCCTTCACGTGCTCCAAGTTAAAACAAAATAATGAAATGAGATATGAAATCTTTTTTCTTTTTAAAGTTATGCCCGTGTTGGTCAAAATTTTGACCTACATGGTATTGGTCGAATGTTCAACCAACACGGGCATGGATTAAAAAAAAAACAAAGTTTTCCTTCTATAATCCGACCAACCTAAACCTTTTTAATTGATGGTTGAAAATTTTGGTAGAAAAATGAGGTCAAATGTACTAGTGCGCCATCTAGTAGTCATGGTGTACGAAAAAAATACAATATGCAAAGGAATCTCTCAAAATACTAGATTTAACAATATGTTTTGTAACGTATTATAACCATGCAGGCTTGGATTTTATTTTTTGTGCATATTGCAATGGATAGAATATTGGATAAGGACAACATTTTGTTTAAAATAGAAGAGATTTATATTTTTGTATGCAAAACATTCGTGGAATTAGACATTGAAGAGCATGAACCACAAAATTGTTGCACATATTATTAAAGAGCGACCATTTTATCTTCTCCTAGATTGCAATGATCGCAAGAGATGGGAACTCTGGAACACGGTTTGGAATTCACTAAAACATGAAGAAAGAGAAGTTTTCATCAAATGTTAGAATTGAGAAAAGAATCAAATAGGTTTTCCAAAAATAGATTTAAGGCAAGGGAAAGTGAGAGGGTAGGGATGAGAGAAATGAGAAAAAGGGTAAACAATTTCATAAAACATATCCAAGAGCTTTCTTAGAATCTACTGATAAGAAATCCCAAGAAAACATATTGATGCCAGTTTGATAGAACATAAAGATGAAATAGAAGAGGAGTTGTAAAATAGTTGAGGGCCAAAATATGGTGTGCAAGAGTGGAATTCATAGGGTTTTCCATTGATTTGATTTTTTATGGCCCAAATGAATGTATTTCTATTGTTGTTGTTAATATAAAAGGTTAGCAAAGTCAGTGGGAATAGTAACCTTTTATTTCATTCCAAAGTTCATCTTGGTGTTGACTCTTGTATAATCAGTGGTAAGGAACTTTGGAAATTTTTCTAATCTTAAGTATATAGGTTTGGAATATGGGTATTGGATACAAAGGAAATAAGGGATAAGATTTATTTTAATCTTTTGTTTATGAGGATATGAAGGGATAAAAGAGGTGAAAAGCCTTGGTAAATTATTCTAATATTGGTGAAGAATATGCTATTAATACCAAATGATAAAGGAATGGTTGCAAAAAAGGGAGAAATAGAAAATGGCAGAATGTGACATATGACATTAAAATTATGTTTCTTTGATTTGGGACTATATGCACAGAAGTGATGTAAGAGCATCCTAGATTCCTGGCAATCTTGCATCAACCAAAAAGCTTTCCTTTTCAATTTTCTTGTAGTTTGTTCATGTTGTTCAGTTTTTATGTTTTGTATCGTGACTCTTCTAGTTGGCTCTTTGGCTCGTGTGATCTTGATAGCATGTTCTGGATGTCATGGTAAATTTATGTCTGGATTCATGTTCTTATCCATTCTTTCCAGATGAAGATTTCTTTAGTTGGGTACAATCCTAATTGTTCTTCATGTTCTAATGGTCAGGTTGGGTTTTCTAATCTTGTGAAGCTATTTCATAATCGGTAAAGCTATGTAGCGCATTGTTTGATGTTCCTTCATTTTTGGTTGACCTCCTTGTGTGATCACATGGAATTTCATTCACATCTAGAAGAATTCTTATGGATTTAGGTACTGACCTATATGTTGTAACAAGTTTCCTTCATCTTTGGGGAATGTGATCTTTTTGGCCGACTTGTGGCTTGTGATCTTGTATATATTGCTAAAGTTGTTCCTAGTTTAGGTAGCTTTTAGTAGAGCATTTAGTAGAACAAAGGAGTAGAAATCTTTCCAGCTAAAGGCTAAAGAATTTGATTTTATTCAACCCTATATTCTTGGCATGTAAGAATGCATGTTGCATATTCATTGTCATGGATAATTTGATAATAAGAAGGTTGATCTTGCATGTCTCTCTCTATTCTCTCAATTGCTTTATATTGCTTATGTTGTGTGACTCTTGCTACGAGGATTGGGTTGACTTCTTTGAGGTACCTCTTATTCTTGGTTGCATCATTTGGTATCAGAGTGAGTTTTCATTCCTTTGTAGTAGATCAATGTTCCTGAGCTTGCAAAGTCCTAAATTGGTTTGTTGTGGAGTGGAAGAGAGGATTTGGCCCACAATTGTAGATCACTTGTGTGCAAAGAGGAAATGATAGAGAAATGGAATTGATAGAAGGATATAAGAGTTCAAGAATGATGAAGCAAGAGGAAAAAGAGAGAGCAAGGCAAATAGAGTTGGGACAAGAGATCATATACAGAAAGAAATCATTAGATCAAATAATGTTAGCAATACTAAAATGGCACTTACTGATCAAGAAGAATATTTCATGGTCAATCAAAAGAATAATTCAAAAGAAGAAGAGACAAACAAGAGTTGTAGCAATAAAATAAGAGGTAAACAAATTTGAATGTTTTGACATTAGCTATGAAAGAAATTTATAAGGACAAAGTAGATAACGTAGATGTGAATATGGTTGATTTTCATAATTAGTTGATTGGATCTCATGAACAAGTTGAGAAAGTTAAGGAGTGTATTGATGTTGATGTTGATGAGGTTGATAATGAGATGGTTGATATTGTTGAGGTTCGAAATTGTAGTGCCCACCCATAGTTTTTTTTTTCAATTTTTTATTGCCAAAATCTTTTAGGCCACTTTCATGTGTGCATTGGTTATTTTAACTTTATTATGATATTTTTGGATGTATGACATTACATGGTGATTTGATATTAGATAGCTATGAGATATCATATGTTTGCAGTTAGATGATGTTATTTACTTTGATGATGATTATAGTTATATGTTTAAAATATTTCTTATATTTATGGTTTTACTTACCCATACTTGCATGTGTATGACTATCATGTATGTTTTACCTTTCTATTTGGCATGTTTGATGTGGTTGAGGGATAGAGTTGTAGTTACCTGCTTACGGGATCCACATGATGTCTTGATCCCTGCCATTGCTTGTTGTATATATATATATATATATATATATGGATGTACATGCTTATTTTTATGTAGGTTTGCAGGTACTAGGCATTGACTTCCCTGAATTGTCAGGATGAGTGTTCCCTATTGCAACGTTTCAATGGTAAGAGAGGAGAGATAACATTCAAGTCTAAATCCCAACCTACGCCATTTTATTGTCCTAAAATAGTGTACAAGTTTATGATATTTTACCTTTCTGAATTCATCCTAAATTCACAAGTCTTTCCCTTGAGCACAATTATTATTCTATTAGGTTCACTTGGTTTTTCTTATCTTTGGTTGGTTGGTGTGATTGTTGTGAAATGATTAAATGATTTACTAATGTTAATTATGTGGTTTAAATAATTAAATCTTATTAAATATAGAAAATTAAATGTGAGGGTATTTAATTAATGAAAATTAATTAAATACATTTATTAACTTAAAAGACTTAATTAAAAGTCTAATGGTGGAATTTAAGGATTTAATTGATTATTAAATTCAAAATGTTCAATTAAAGATAAAATCTATTAATTGATAACGAATTATTAATTGGATATATAATAATATGATTAAAATAATATTCGTTAGTTATAATGAATATGCAATTAGTTGTACGCATTCAATTACAATAAATTAAAAGAATAAAGTAATTTTTATTAGTTAAGTGAATTGATATAAACAAGAAATACAAAAGTACATTGAGTTATTAATTAGAAAATTGATGAAATTATGCAAAAAGAGAGATTGATATGAACAAAGTTTGTTGAGTTGAGTTGAGTTATGGGTTTGCATTGTTGAGTTCAAATTCTAGATTCCTTTTTCTTTATGAGGAGGATTTGGCCATCATTCTAGAGGGATATTTTTGCAAGTTTTGGATGAAAGGATTGAATTGAAATTTTTTTGTGAAAGCTTGAGAATTTTTAGGGTTTTTTCTAGTCTTCTTCGTCGTTTCTTTTAATTGGTGGTTTGAGGTAGGGTTTGAAAACCATCGTAGATCAAATTCTTTTATTTTAGAAAGATTATTTTCTTCATGCATGTTAGATCTAGGTGATATATTTTGTTGATTTTCTTATCGTGCTCAGATTTCTGATTATTAAGATTTTGAGATCTTGTGTTATTAATGTTTGGTATGTTAGGAAATACCATAATTAAATCTCGTTCTAAATCAGTTAAGGTTTGATAAATTTTGTGGTAGAAAACATTAAAGTTTGTATCAAATCGAATTATCCAGCTAATTTTTCTTCCTAGTAGTAGCTAGTTATTAGTTTTCTCGCTGGTAAAATTTATAGAAAAATATGTGTATATATATATATATATGATATACATGTATGTGTGTGTGTGTGTGTGTGTGTGTGTGTGTGTGTGTATACATATATATACATATATATGTATATATATGTGTGTGTGTGTGTGTGTGTGTGTGTGTGTGTGTATATATGTATATATATATGTATATATATATATGTATATATATATGTATATATATATATGTATATATATCTATGTATATATGTATATATGTATATATGTATATATATGTATATATGTATATATATGTATATATGTATATATGTATATATGTGTATATATATATATGTATATATATATGTATATATATATGTATATGTATATATATATATATATATATGTATATATATATGTATATATATATGTATATATATATGTATATATATATGTATATATATATGTATATGTATATGTATATATATATATATATATATATATATATATATATATATATATATATATATATATATATATATATATATATATATATATATATATATATATATATGTATGTATGTATATATGTATGTATATATGTATGTATATGTGTGTGTGTGTGTGTGTGTGTGTACATACACACACACACACACACACATACATATATACATATATATACATATATATATGTGTGTGTGTGTGTGTACATACACACACACACACACACACACACACACACACACACACACATATATATATATATATATGAGATCTAACTATGGGTAAGTGCACCATGATGGTGACCAAAAAGGGGTATAAGTGGCCACTTTTTTCTCTAAAATCATGGAAACCTGAACTTCACAAAGAGATTTGAGGGTCATGCACTCAAAACTAGGAGTTGTTTAAAGAATAAGAATTGTATTACTCTGAATCTAGTTTCTAACTACTAAATTCTTTTTTAAATGGATAAGATTAAGAGGGTCAAACCTCTCACGCACAAAAAAAAATTCTTGATTTTTTCAGAAAAACATAACATAGTTGTTTCCATGTGCTTCACAAAATCTATAGTTAGATTTAGTATTTTACAAAATCCTTTAGTAGGATGATAGGTAAGAGTGAGATCTAGAAGTTGTGTATTTTTTCGTAGTTTTCTATTGAGTATTTTATTTTTTATGATTTTTGGAAGTGACCGCATCCTGAAAATCTGGTACATGTTCATGCACTGGGCATAACTTGCATCAAAATAATCCAAATTGCAAACTTTTTTTTTTAAAGTGTATAGAATCTAGTGTAGAATAGTAATATGTAATTTGTTTTGAATTTGGTCAAGTAGATCAAAAGTTATTAAAAAATGGTAGACATATGTCTGTGAGGACTGTGAAGACACTGGTAAAGAAAATTAAAGTTTACTATGCTAATGTTGTCCAAAAATAGAAAAATTTATATGGTCAGAAAGCTTAGAAGATGTGTGAGATGATGGTAGTAATTTTTGAGATACCCACTTTGATGCAGAGGACATTGATGGTAATAATCAATCTGCATATTTTTTTATCTTTCTTTACAAACTTTGATTATAGGCTCAAACACGTTCATTATTCCCAATAAAATTAACTCCAAGTTTGACTCCGTAAGCTTCTTTGAATAAAGACTCACCATTCACCATATCTTACCTTCCCCACGGACTGGAATTGAACTCCATGACCATGTGGGTTGGCTCAATATGAGCATGCACATATAGATATAAGTTCGCCACTTCTTGCATTACCAAATGCCAAGCTTGAACATAATGATCTTTGCCGGTTGTTACATGCTTCACAACCCCTTCATGGACTATGTTTATACTTGCAAGAACACATACATCTGTATTTTGATCACCACCTTTCTCTCTCTCCAAATCCTGACTGTAAAAAAATAATGGTCTTCGAGTGCCATGTTAGGAATGATATTTACTACCTTCGGCCATTCCACATGGTATAGATAGTTCATTAGCTCTTGATATCTTTGCATGCTGCCATCACCGATTGGTATCATGGTTCTTGAAAAGAAACCATTTTAAGTTTAGTTTCATGACATAGACACCATGGTTCTTGGAAACCGTTACAAATGAAAATCCAAACATTAAAAGTTGGTTTTATAATCAACACTTGGCCACATACAATAAACATTCACGTCCCCAAATCGGGACTGTCATAATCTAGCCCATAAACAAAACAAGTTATCATATACTCATCACTCAAGACCCGATTTCTTTTAACAATTACATTCTTCAACTAAACGTGGAACCTGTCACTATTATGTTCTTTATAGAAGAACCCTGATTCAAATCACCATTAAACTCATTCAACCCAAACCTGATTCCATTCATTAATTTATTTCATGGAATGAAAACAAAAACCGATAGCAAGAAAACTTATAAAACTCAATTAAAACAAGTTCTTGAAAACTGACTTTCACCCACACATTAATAGAGATCTTTGAAACTGTACTATACGAGATACAAAGAAAATGACACTACAAAATTTGGAACACCCACGATTGACTATTGTTAAAAATACATTCCCTTAAAATTCCAAAAGATTACATATTATGATGGCTCTCTGGCTTCCAGCCAAAGAGCCCATATCTTTCCACCTCTCTACTCTATCTCCCGTAATCTTTTTTATTCTCCTCTTCTATCTGGTTACATTTATGTCTATATAAAGAGATTCATTGGACAGTTACAAACCTTCCTATGACCCTTCGAATTCCTTTTTGGCCTTTCGGGTTACAAATGTCATTGAAACCATTTTCAAATACATTGAAAACATTACAATATGGTTTGATAAATGGTTCCATGAAGTTGTAAATAACTTAGATATATCAATATTCTCATAATGATCAAATGTTGGGCATGCCCCTGTACCACACTTGATCATTTGTAAATCTGATGATGACGAAGTTGAGAAATCATGTTGAAAGAAGAAGAAATGTGTAAATGGACAAAATTGGAGGGAAAATGGGCTTGCAAGCCTTTGGGTTGTAATCCAAACCTTTTACCAAGTGTACAAAATAACCCGTTCGGGTTTTGAAAACCAAAAATCACAATTTCAAGTTTTACATAACTCATACAGGTTATGAAGACATAAAACAACATTTTTAGTTTTGTATAACCCGTACGGGTTATGAAGACATTAAAAAAATTACTTGTAAATGTGTAATACAATACACATTTGTATAGATTTACATATATGATATGTTAATATGTAGGTATATATGCATATCTATAATTATATATATATATATATATATATATAGATAGATAGATAGATAGATAGATAGATAGATAGATAGATAGATATACATGCATGACTCTTCTTATTTCCTCTCTCTCTCTCTCTCTCTCTCTCTCTCTCTCCCCCCTTATCTTATGTCTCTCTAGTTTTATATAACTCGTATGGGTTATGAGAAATTGTGAATGTTGTCATAAGTTTACATAACCCGTTCAGGTTATGGGAAATTGTGAACATTTTCATTACTTTACATAACCCATACGGATTGAGGAAATCTTTATATTTGAGTCTAAATGGCCTAAAAGCCAATAGTGCAAGTTGTTTGAAGGCCCCACTACTATTGCACATGATTTTATGGGGCAATAACAGTCAAGTTTTGTTTATTTTATTATCAATGTTTCTTTGAAATGATTGATTTGTCTTGTTTTTTGGATTCTTTTTTAAATTATTTTATCATGGTTACTTTAGATTATAATAAAATGATGCTCATTTGTTATTTTTATGCTATTTTATTGTGGATTGTCCTCATGATGTTAAGTGTGCGACAATCAATATCAACAATGGGAAAGAACAAGAGAAGAACGATTAAACAATGAGAGGCAGCAAAGGAAAGACAAAGGATGTGTATGAGGAGATTATGTGAAGGTACGTCATCTAATGCACCTAATGAAAATGATAAACATTCAACAATTGAAATTGATATGATGATTGCGCCAAATCAAAATGATCAACATACACCAATTCAAATGCATGAGATGAATCCACCTAATGAATGCGATGAACATGGACCATTTGAAAATAATGTAATGAATGCACATGTTAATGAAATTGGAGAAGATTTACCATTTAAATTTGATGTGATTAATGCACATAATGCACCAATTTTAACACCTCCTAGAATAATTTGTAGAAAACCAAAGTTTCTAATAGACATTGATGAAAATATTTTGAGGCCAATGCATGATAAAATTTCTGAGAGAACTTGTAGAAGAATGGTTATAAGAATTTGGAATAAATATTTTGAAAACTTAAATCAAAGTGGAAGATGCCAGTTAGTTGTTGAAATGATTAAAAATCTGAAATTTAGAGAGACAATGAAAATTTTGGGGTTAAGAACATCTTAAAATAGCAGTGAAAGAATTATTGTGAGAAATATTTTTTATGTATACCAATCCATTGGTTCAAAATCATGCTCTAAAGATGCTAATGTTACTCATCATGTCCCTACATCAACCATAATGGGAAAGGAAATGAAAAAATCTCATTTAGTAAGAAAAACAAGCAAGTCATTAAGGATAAGTAGAACCACATTACACCATGCTTTAGATAGGTGAGATAAAATTGAGGATCCTAACAATAATTCTCTTTGGGAATTCTTGGGTAGACTCCCACGCAAGGACAAGGTTGTTGTTGATGCACTAAGAACATTAATTGAGAAATATTGTCATGAAAACATAAGGGTTTCACCCAACCAAAGAGATGTTGTTAGAAGGTGAATTGGAATTAGAAATCGTGAGCCACATCCAAAACACTATTTAGATATGAAACAAACACAATTTTATGAAAGGTTTCTTCAAAGCTTTCCTCAGATTAAAATTAGTCAAAGATTTTTTTAGATAACAAAACCATTTTATTTTAAGATTAATCATGCACGTACTACATGTTGTTGTATAGTTCATGTTGAGTTTTCCATGCATTATGAGATTTATCGCTATATATGTGGTACTTTGCACGCTAAGAATGGTTTTCAAGAATGTGGTCTACAAGCACCTCCTAAGTCACCGAGAGACTTCATTTCAAGTGTACTCTATAAATGAGATGATGGGTGCATTTATTATAAGATGATGTCTTTGAAAGGATTTTGTCCTACATGTGGTGGTTTACAAATGTTGCATAGATTCTTACATCTAGATAACATACATGAAATTGGGCAAGAACTAGTTTATTTTGGAAAATACAAGTTAGTCACATATGGTGTTAAAGATGGAAAATAATTAAAGAGGTGCAAGTTAGTGAAAAAGGATATATGCATAGCTGATTTTATGAAGATGTTTCAAGACAAGCTAGTTTATGAGTACATAGGTCACACACATAGAGCTAGGTAGTTAGATGAGAAATTCAAGTTGTGTAAGGACACTTTCCCACTCGGTACTATTCTCTCTATCATTGATTTTGCAGAGAATTATAAACTAAAACCTCAAAATGAAGTACAACCTATGTATTATCACTCTACACAAGTTACAATTTTTGTACACATAGTATTCATGCATGCACATAATAGAACAGAGGAAAAAAAGGTTATAAGAGAGTATCACTTCTATATCAGCAATTATCATACACATTCCTCAGAGTTTGTGCAAGGATGATTTAAATTTTTCTATGATAGTTTAAGGGAAAGAGGTATAAGATACAACCATCACTTAATATGGTCAGACAATTGCACCTCACAATTCAAGAATTCAAGGATGTTCTACTGGTTGACTAGGATGCATGTGACAAGTGGTGTGCAACATTTTTAAAATTTCACTAAGGTGGTCATGGAAAGGGAGAGCATGATGGTGCAGGATCATGTGTGAAAAGAGCTCTTACCAGAGAGGAATTGAAGTATGAAGGTGGTACAGTGTTAATATATGGAGAAACAATTATGCAATGGTGTAATTCTATAATGGGACTAGGTAATGCAGGTAAGTCTATGGTTTCCAGATTTTTTTGTTTAATACGTGAATCTAATATTTTAAACTATTTAGATTTTTGTACACTTACAAGATCAAGTGACATGCATTCATTTAGAAGTTCAAATGCAACATCATTAGCTATTTATAGTAGACAGATTGAATTCTTTTCCTCTTCGTGTATGTATTTTTTGTGGGATGAATGTGAATCAAAAGATTGGGTTGACCAATGGTCTTGTAGACCTTTGCAAACCCTAGATACATATCAACTTCCTTGAACACTATAACTAAACCAGATGGAAGCATCAATGGATTTTGACAATGTATCTGACCTAGTTGAACCAGGTAATTTATCAATTTATTACTTAGTGAATTATTTTTCTCATCTTATATGCATTTTAAGGTCAATTTATTAGTTCTTTATGTTGATTTTGGTATTAACTTATATCCTTCTACTAAATGCAAGTCATGTATATGCAATCATTTCAGATGAGAACAATGAAGAAGGAATAGATTGTTTTTTTGTGTTGTTGTATTGAAGCCAAAAATAAATTGACAACTATAGTCACTGATGAAAATTGGTTCTATTGTTGTGATGGGCACATGGCTTAGAAGGTACTGTTGTTGTGTCAAGTTGTATTGAGACCTCTTAAACTCAATTTATTACACTTTGTATTGATATTGGCATTAACTTATTTTTATAATAAAATCTAGGTACCCTATCAAGAATTCTAACGCCTGGTTGTTTGAGGACTTTGAGACACATAGACATATTCTTCATTACTCTAACCTTGTTTTTGCAATAAATATTCAATTGATTAAATATAGTAGTAGACCTCTTAACAAGAATTTGTGGAAATTTCATGAATCTAACCACGAGGCAATACTTGACACAATAAGGGTTAGAGCTGATCCAGAAGCTTCACTTGATTGATTTTGGGCCATAAAGATGAATGATTCTACAATATGGTAGAATGATTTTGACAATTTGTATATGATTCTATGTGCATATGAGCTATAATGTGCATATTTAGATGCCAAATTTTGTATATAAAAATAAAAATCAACTGTAATGTGCATATTTAGATGCCAAATTTTGTATATAAAAATAACAATCAATTGTAATGTGCATATTTACATGCAAAATTTTATATATATAAACAATAATGAGCTTCATCATGCATATTATATGCAAAATTTGAAATATAAAAGTGCCCATGGGGCTGATTTGCAAATATTAAGAGCTCACATTTTGTATATCCTAATTTGTACCATTTGATTATAAATACATATTTAATTTTGTATCCTTACATTTGTATCATCTTAATGCCATGTAAGGTGCAAAAAATTTGATTCCTTACCATGAATTTTTTATCCTTATATTTGTATCGTCTTAAATTTGTATCCTTACATTTGTATTGTCTTAATTCCATGTACATTTGTATTGTCAAATGATGTAATAGTTGGAGTCATTGAGTCAAAATTGGTCAAATGTGTCCAAAGTAAAATGGTTATTCCCTAGGGTGAAGGGATAGTGTTGAAGGATTTTATCTTGGCACCAAATGCTCTATGCCATTAGCTCCCGTTGGGCGGTAAAAAACTAGTGACAACCCTATTTTTCCCACGGAGTCAGTAGAACATTTGCGACCATGCAAGACCAAAGTGTCCCCAAGGTGCACTAAGCATGATTGGGCAGCGATCTTTTGAGGCTCTTATCTTAGACCTTATGAGAGGTATCAACAAAGCATGAGATGCTACAGGACCATGTTTCTGAGTCATATACTAACCTCTCTCTATTCTACAAGATTCAAATTTGTTTGAATTTGGCATGCCAATCTTGATTGATACCAAAACTTGTAGTGAGGGTCAATTGAAAGTTTCACCATTGGGTTTCTTCCAAACCATTTTTCCTAGCACCAAACAGTCTATGCCATTAACTCTGGTTAGGCAGTTAAATGCTAGTGACAACCCCATTTTGCCCACTTCATCACTAGAACGTTCACGACCATGCTAGACCAAAGTGTCCCCAAGGTGCACTAAGCATGATTGAGAAATGATATTTCAAGGCTAATATCTCGTGAGAGGTATTGAAAAACTATGAGATGCGACAGAATCATATTTTTGATTCCTACAATAACCTCTCTCTGTTCTAGGAGATTTAAATTTTTTTGAATTTGGCATGCCAATCTCACTTGATGCCAAAACTTGCAGTGAGGGTCAATTGAAACTTGCAACACTGGGTTTCTTCTAAATCGTGCGTCCTGGCACCAAATGATCTATGCCATTAGCTCTGGTTAGGTGGGTAAATGCTAGTGACAACCCCATTTTTCCCACTTAGTCACTAGAACATTCATGACCATGCCGGACCAAAGTGTCCCCAAGGTGCACTAAGCACGACTAGGAAATGATCTTTTGAGGCTCATATCTCAAACCTTGTGAGAGGTATTGACAAACTATGAGATTCTATAGGACTGTGTTTCTAAGTTGTACAATAACCTCTCTCCATTCTGGGAGATTCAATTTTTTTTGAATTTGGCATGCCAATCTCACTTGATGCCAAAACTTGTAGTGAGGGTCAATTGAAAGTTGCACAACTAGGTTTTTTCCAAACCGTTCATCCTGACACCTAACGGTCTACTTCATTAGCTCCAGTTGGGTAGGTAAACGCTAGTGACAACCCTATTTCACCAACTTAGCTACTAGAATGTTCACGACCATGCTGAACCAAAGTGTCCCCAAGGTGCACTAAGCACAATTGGGAAGCAATCTTTCAAGGCTCATATTTCAGACCTCATGAGAGGTGTCAAAAAACTATGAGATTCTATAGGACCGTGTTTTTTAGTCCTAAAATATCTTCTCTTTGTTTTGGGAGATTCATTTTTTTATTAATTTGGCATGCCAATCTCGCTTGATGCCAAAACTTGCAGTGATGGTCAGTTGAAAGTTGCACCATTGGGTTTCTTCCAAACCGTTCATCCTAGCACCGAACGGTCTGTGCCATTATCTCCTATTGGGCGGGTAAACTCTAGTGACAACCCTATTTCACCCACTTTGTCACTAGAATGTTCGCGACCATGCTAGAACAAAATGTCCCCAAGGTGCACTAAGCATGATTGGGCAGTGATCTTTCAAGGCTCATATCTTGGACCTCGTGAGAGGTATCAGCAAACCATGATATGCTACAAGGCCATGTTTCTGATTCCTGTAATAACCTATCTTCATTCTTGGAGTTTCAAATTTGTTTGAATTTGGCATGCCATCTCACTTGATGCCAAAATTTTCAATGAGGGTTAGTTGAAAGTTGCACCATTAGGTTTCTTCCAAACCGTTCATCTTGGCATTGAACAGTCTGTTCCATTAGCTCCATTTGGGCAGGTAAACACTAGTGACAACCCTATTTCACCCACTTAGTCACTAGAACATTTGTGACCATGATGGACCAAAGTGTCCCCAAGGTGCACTAAGCACGATTGGGCAGTGATCTTTTGAGGCTCGTATCTCGGACCTCGTGAGAGGTATCAACAAAATATCATATGCTAAAGGACCGTGTTTCTGAGGCCTACAATAATATCTCTCCATTATGGGAGATTCAAATTTGTTTGAATTTGGCATGCCAATCTTGATTGACACCAAAACTTGCAGTGAGGGTCATTTGAAAGTTGTACCATTGGGTTTCTTCCAAACCATTTGTCTTGGCACCGAATGGTCTACACCATTAGCTCTGGTTTGGAAAGTAAATGCTATTGACAACCCCGTTCCACCCTCTTAGTCACTAGAACATTCGCGACCATGCTAGACCAAAGTGTCCCTAAGGTGCACTAAGCACAATTGGGCAATGATCTTTCGAGGATCGTATCTTGGACCCCATGAGAGGTATTAGTGAGCTATTAGATGATACAGGACTACTTTTCTGAGGCCTACAATAACCTCTCTCCATTCTAGGAGATTTAAATTTGTTTGAATTTGGCATGCCAATCTTGATTGATGCCAAAACTTTCAGTGAGGGTCAGTTGAAAGTTGCACCACTAGGTTTCTTCCAAACTGTTCATCCTGGCACCGAATGGCCTACACCATTAGCTCCCATTAGGTAGGTAAATGCTAATGACAACCTTGTTTCAACCACGGAGTCACTACAGTGTTTGTGACCATGCTAGACCAAAGTGTCCCCAAGGTGCACTAAGCACCATTAGGTATGTCAGTGAGTGTTCTGGTGTGTCAAGAGGCAAAGTGGGACCATTCCTAGGGTAAACCTACCCAACCAGACATGATGGAAGCATCACTTTGTGCTCACAATGAATAGATGTTGCTGCTCCAAGTTGGTTATACAAGGGATATCATCGATAGGGTAGTTTGGGTCCTATGTGTCCTAAATGTGTTAGGGTCCTATGGACCATTTTGGTTTGTAATAAATACTGCATGTTTAAATCTAGTCAAAAGGTCAATAATAGAATACTAATTGATGTTTTGATTTCTTGGGATAATCACATTTCAAGATAAACTTCAAAGCATGAAGGGTACCCACAAATACATGTAAGGCCTGGATCATATAGAAAAAAACTCATATTGATCATATGCTCAAGGCATGAATCACACATTTAGATATCCATACACATAAACAAACTTATGTTTGGGATCGGTTATGGAAGTTAGGATCGGTTATGGAAGTTGAAAACAAACTTATAAACAACTTGAATGCTTGGGAGATAGCATGGTATGGACTAGTGAGGGTTTTGTATCCACCTCCAGACCGTTGATCAAAATTTAAATAAAACTCAAAATTTTACTCACTTCTTTGCATGATTTGAATTAATTTGTGTTGGAGTAGTGTTTCTAATGCCTTAGGAGCATTCTTACTATCATTTAAAACCTTATTGAATTATTTGAAAGCTATTTGGTTTAGTTTTCAATCCTTTTATATTGACTGATTTCATTTTGTCATTGTTTTCTCAATAACAATTTGACAAAATCTTGATGTAGAAGCATCATTCCACGAATGTACTTATTGATTCTCATGTAATTATGTGTCTTTGACATGTATAATAGAGTTCTAACATGATACATTACAGAAGAGTTGACTTGACAAGGTGATCATTGGATTTGTGAAGTGAACTTTGAAGGATTTTCTTGGTTGAGAGCAGTAGCCATTAACCTAGTTGAATAAGGTGTACATTTTATGACATGGAGTGTCTTATAATGGTGTATGAATGGAGAATCCACCATTGGATAAGCCTAGAAGTACTTGCAAGGTCTACATTGAGAAATCCCTAGCTTTGAGGGCTTGTGAGAGACCAAATTGGGAGTTTCATACTTGTAGGGATTTGAGGACCATAGAGAGTTTGTCTGGTGCTTTGGAAAAGTTGTGAGTAAAATTCACTTTAGTGTCGTTGGTGACCTACTAGGAAACCAATTAGGCCTAGTAGACAGTTTGGAGGAATTGGGTGTTGGGTGTTGGTTGAGAACCCAAAACTGATTGAAACCTTTTAAATCCATCTTGTTTAGATCTAATACATCCACCTTGGGTATTGGGAAGGTTCTTGAGGATTTTTTGAAGTATTTTCTATATATTGATTTGGCATGTATGCCATTTTTTGATATGTACAGAATTATTGTCCATTTTGATATATATGAAACTTGATATTCGATCCAATTTGTTAGTTGTGTGTTCATTTGTTCATTGTTAGTATGTAAATATGCTTTTGTGTATGTACTCATGTGTAGGATTTATGCCTTAAGTATATTCATGTGTATTCAAGTACATTCTTCATAACCTAAATTCATGTGTATAGGCTATGTGCATGACTTAAGTGAATTCATGCTCCAAAGCCATAGGTTTTGAGGAATATAATGTTCCTCAAAACCCGTACACATTTTGAGGAATATTTTTTTTCCTCAAAACCCGTATGGGTTTTGAGGTCCTATTGGCAGTTTTTAATATTTTTGGCTAGGCTTGGTAAAAACCAAGCCTAGCACGATTTTGAATTTTGTATAACCTACACGGGTTATGAAAAATTTAAATTTTTTTTTGGATGTGGCCACTAAACTATCCACCATCTTTGTACACTTGCCCCTATATGTATAATGTTCTATTCATTCTATTTTTTGTTTAAAAAAAATATAATATATGTTGTTGTTTTAGATCAGAGATTTTTTGATACTTTAGAAAAAAAATTAAAAATATATATGTTAAAATGTTTGGAGGCGGGGGGGGGAGCGGGGGGGGGGGGGGGGGGGGGGGGGGGTTGGTTTCTCTACCCCCACCCCCAGTAGCTCTAGCTGTCTTGACAACCAAGGCTGCCCAGGGTAGCCATGTTGTCGATGACAACCAAGGGGATGCTCCCATTTGGAAATTATGTTGTAAAGATTTTTTTTTATGTTTTTTAAAATTTTATATATATATATATATATATATATATATATATATATATATATATATATATATATATATATATATATATATATATATATATATATATATATATATATATATATATATATATATATATATATATATATATATATATATATATATATATATATATATATATATATATATAATTAATATTATATATATATATTTGGATAATACTTTCCTTTCGAATATATTGCAAATGGAATTATGTGACATTTAATCTTATTTAATTAGGAATTATATTAGTTGATATTTTTTGTAATTGACTAATGTGGAAGATAAAGTTAAATTATTAATTAATAAATTTTATTGATTAATAATTATAGAAATTTGTTTTCTAAATCAAGAATTTTATGATGAAATTATATTGTTTTAGTAATTATAAGCCTTGGAATCAATTCATTTTTATTAATGTTATAAATTAATTTCCTTATTATTGGAATTTAATTTAAGAATGTAATTATAGTTTTGTTAGTGATTATTTTTAATAAATAAATTTGTGTAAAGGTGTTTTATAATTTAGTTTATTATTATTAAATTCTTATGAATTTTTTTCCTTCTGCAATTTTGGGTTAGGAGGGAATCTTTTTATGTCATCCTTTTAGGATTGTTACCAGAGGCGGGGTTAGGGTTAATGTGTTATGTTTGTTTGTCTTGCATACTTCAATAACATTTGATCTTGTTTTAACCCAACCTTGTGGAAGCTTTGGTTTTATTATGATGGAAATTGGTTGTCTGTGTTCCTGCGATACTTTGGAACCAAGTTGACTTTTATGATTCATGACGATCTATGAGATGTTTTGAGATTTGTGAACTTAAGGTAGGTTATCTAGGTGTTAAAGGGGAAGTGGCTTGTTGTGGAGGCGTCAAAGCCCAAAAGTGGCTACTTGGGTATTCTTAGTAGGTTACTTAAATAAGTGATAATATAATACATTAAATGGGGTTTTAAAATGAATTAATAAGATAATGGATTCCTCGCCCATGCCTTGAGTTCTAGTATAGGCTAAGGATGGGAGTAGGAGAATATATTTTCTTATCTAGTAGTGACAATGAGTTCTGGCATGGTCAGTTATCTTGTCTACATGAGAGGATTTTAGGCTCCACGTATCTTCACACTTGGGAGTCAAAGTCTAGTGAGATCATTCCAATGGGTTGACATATGTGATGGCACTTCCCTAATTTCATAGAAGGTTTCCTAGGTGTGTTGGTTGTCTCTGGATTAGTAGGTATACCTTTGAGTTATTGAGTTGTACCCTTGAGATAGGAACTTATAGGATCCCTTTCTTAGTGTTATCTAATGATTGATTTTGGCATTGTTATCCGAGTGGGGTCTGATGTTATCTCCTCATCATGGTGGGAGTGGAACCATAGGTTTCCACAAGGTTGGGAGTTCATGTTTCTCTTACCATTTGAGACTCCAATGTTACTGTACTAGTGTTGGATGATCCCTATTGCAGTTTCTTCTTATTCTATCTTCCTTGGAGATTTGATCCTATTCTTTCTTTATTTGTACTTGTACTCAATTATATTTACATACCCTACTACTTGTGCAGTCGATGTGGGTTATTATGTATACTTTATGGTTTAGATGTATTTGTTTATTCTTTGATATGGTGTACTATATAGAATATTTATATGATTATTGTACTTAATAGATTAAATTGTATTTACGTAATTCTACGTCAAGGAACCCTTGATATTTGTAAGTTGTAGTTGAAATTATGTATATAAGTATATATGAACTTTATGTTTTACTTCTACTTTGTTATTCAATATTGTTTGTAAACTCTTAAGAAAAAAATTATTCTATAAACTTAGTAACAATTTTAGGTTAATCTCTCCTGGGTTCCCTAGCGGTGCATTACACTTGGTATCAGAGCCCATGTTTCTATATTGGCAACTCTTGGAATTTTGTATGCACATTAGATGTCTAGTAGTTAAAACATGAAAAAAAAACTTAGACATATAACACTCTTATATTTCAGACTATTGCTTTACGATTACTTCATGTCATATTTATTTAAAATATTATTCTTCTTGTTTGAATGGTGTAGGAAAGATGGTCACAGAGACTAAATCTATTTCTAAAGGCCATAGTGGATTTCGTAGTAGAGGACATGGAAGGAGAAGGCTTCCTAGCCCTCTTGTGAGTCATAGAGTGGAGGAGAGAAAGGAAGAGAATAGTGGAGAACATCACGGTGATTCAGGAGAGCTTAATTTTATGTATATCCTCTAGACTATTCTAGAGCGTCTATCTATGCAACATAAGGTTGAACATGAAGCATCACACCATTCTGATAATGAGGAGAGATAGAGATATAAGAGTCCTAGAGGAAGGGACACTACACTCGGTCAGGGATCCATAGAGGTAAATTAGATGAGAGACCTTATGAGATTGTGACCTCCTCCTTTTAATGGTCTTGGTACTGGTTTTGAGGTAGAGACTTGGCTCATTGCATTAGATTTATATTTTTCCATGCATAAATTTGATACCAATGTTAGGGAAAGATGTGTCATTATGCACCTCGAAGGTTTTACAGCTTCTTGGTGGAAGATTAAGGAGAATAAACTGGACCTTACCATGGAGACGATCACTTGGGAGCTATTTCTTGAGAACTTCTAGGAACACTTCTTATCTTATCAGTGGTAGCAGCAGCGTGTAGATGAGTTCCACAATCTACGACAATTATATATGACTTTCTAGTATTATGAACATTGTTTCTTTGAGCTCAAGCCTTGTGTGGGATTTAGTGATAAATCACCACTTATGTTGCAACACTTCATCAAAGGGCTTAATGGTCGCATCCTTGGAGGAGTTATGATTATCAAACCTAAGACCCTCAAGTAAGCAGTTATTAAGGCTAACTTGGTGGAATCAAATTTGGCTTTAGGGCATGGTGGATAGGTGGGAGTTTAGACTGGTGTTCCTACACCTTTAGGATATAGAGGGAATTAGACCCGAGGTTCATGGAACTTCAAGAAACCTCCTCCCTATTTTCATAGTCAACAGTAGAAGGGAATGAACCCTCCAACATAGAGTGATGGTCCTCAATCTAATAACTTCCATAATTTTCCAAGCAACAAGCACAACTAGCCCAATCAGGCTACACAAAGCACACATTTAGTTTCTAGTAGGGGAAACTTTTAGCAGTCTAGTGCACCCTCCACTGGGAGACATCATAGTAGAGTAAATAGTTGTTATTCATGTGGACAACATGGTCACATTGTAGTAAATTACCCTCAGTGTGCATCATAGTTTTCAGGATAGAGACTTGCAGCTTCTGATCCTATAGTAGGGGATGTCAACATATCTCACAAAGTATTTGCAACAGTGGATCATCATTAGGTATAGCATCAAAGTATTGTCGTAGAAACTTCAAGTGCTACTAGAGGTATTTCTCTTTCTATCTTATTTGATTCAGGAGCTAAAAATTCTTTTATAGCTCCTTTTGTAGTAGATAAATATGGGCTAGTGGTAGTAAAGTAAGACTTTGGTTGGCAAGTAGAGTTAGTCTCTAGGGAAAGGATATCAACAAACTCTTTATTACATAAATGTGAGGTGAACCTAAGTAAATTCATTATTCGGTTGATCTTCATGTGATCCCTTTGGGATCCTATGATATTACCCTTGGGATGGATTGCTTAGGTTCTCATGGAGGTAGCATTGATTGTAGAAAAAATATAATCAAATGCAAGGATGATGTTGGCAAGGATTTTGAGATTTTGGGGATTTAACGTCCTATATCTCTTTGTATGATTTTTGATATGCAACTCAAGTGAAACATACAAAAGGGTTGTCTGGTATTTTCTATAACTATAAATGAAATGGATGAAGTTGAAACTAAGGAAAATACTCTTGATCATCCTCCTCTTCAATAATTCACCAATGTCTTTCCTAGTGAGATTTTGGGTATGCCACCAAAGTGTGACATAGTTTTTCACATTGATCTTATTCCAGGAGCACAACCTATATCTAGAGCTCCTTATCGAATGACCACATAGGATTTAAGTTAGCTTAAGTTCCAGTTAGAGGATCTTTTAGTAAAGGGTAGTTTTTGACCAAGTGTTTCCCCATGGGGAGCACATGTACTCTTTTTTAAGAAGAAAGATGGATCTTTACATTTGTGCATCGACTATAGATAGTTGAACAAGGTAAAGATCAAGAAAAGGTTCCCTTTTCCAAGGATTGATAATCTCTTTGATCAAATAAAAGGGGAAAAGGTATTATCAAAGATTGATCTCAAATTAGGATACCATCAGTTACACATCCGGGATGTAGATATTCACAAAATTGCATTCCGCACTCGCTATAGACATATGAGTTCACAATAGTTCCTTTTGGTTTGACAAATGCTCCATCTATTTTCATGTGCCTAATGAATGGAGTAATTTATTCTTACCTTGACCATTTTGTTCTTGTCTTCTTGGATGACATATTGATATATTTTAAATCCATACGAGAGCATGAGGAATATCTATGATTGGTTTTGTAGTGTCTTCGTGACAATCAGTTGTATGCCAATGCAGAGAAGTGTGACTTCTTTTAGTCTGAAGTTAACTACTTAGGGCTTGTAATCACATGCGAGGGTATTTTAGTAGATTCTTCCAAGATTCAGGCTATAGTAGATTAGCGAACCCCCACCAATGTATCCAAAGTTCATAGTTTCATGAGCTTGGCAGGATATTATCGCAAGTTTGTTAAGGACTTCTCTAGATTTGCATATCAAATTACTTCTCTTCAAAAGAAAGGGAAAAAGTATGTTTGGATAGAGAAGCATGAAGAGGATTTTTAGAACCTTAGGAAGTGTCTGACCAGTGCACCTATTCTAGCAATACCCAACCCAATGGGTGATTTCACGGTGTGTGTTGATGCTTCTTTGGAATGTCTAGGAATGGTCCTTATGCAGGAAGGAGGTGTGATTACTTATGAATCTTGCAAACTCAAGGAGCATGAATTGAACATCCTACACATGATATTGAGTTAGCAGCAGTGGTTCATGCATTATTCTGATGGAGACATTTTCTATTAGGACATCGATTTGAGTTTCATAGTGATTATCACAGTTTACAATATATCTTTACCCAGCCTAATCTGAATGCTAGGAAGAGGCGATGGATGGAGTTTATTTTTTAATATGACTTTGAGGTCAAGTATATCCAAGGTAAGGAAAATGTGGTAGTTGATGCCTTGATTCATAGGAGGCATGAGATATCATCTTTGACTCTTGGTGTAGATTTGTGGAGTTGTATACTCTAGGCACTTCCTATAGATACTTGGTACAAGTGAGTGTTGATATTGAGTAAGGGGGACCTTAGGAAGGAAGGTTTTCATGTTATGTTTTGGAGTCAGATATTCTTTTTTATTATATGAGCTAGATATATGTACCTCCATCAGATGATCTTTGTACCTTGATTTTATCTGAGGCTCATCATGCACCTTACTCGCCACATCCAGGTGTCAAGAAGATGCATGCGGACCTTAGACAGCTATATTACTAGTCCAGTATGAAATGTGACATTGTTGATTTTTTGGCAAGATGTCTAGAGTGTCAAAGGGTTAAGGTAGACCACCAGCATCTAGCAGGACTTTTACAACCTAATCATGTTCCATCATGGAAGTGGGATATCATCTTGATGGAATTCATCGTAGGTTTTCCTATGACTCCTCCCAGACATGATACCATAAAAAACACTATTGACCAATTGACCAAAGTGGCACACTTTTCTCCTATGATAATATCCTATACAATAGATTTAGTAGCTAGGGTCTTTATGCAGGAGTTTGTGAGATTACATGGTATTCCCCATAGGATTATATCAGATAGGGATTTTGTATTCACTTTTGCATTTTAAACTTATGTACAGCATGATCTTGGAGCACATCTAAATTTTAGTTCAGCATATCACCCTGAGACCGATGGTCAAATAGAGAGGGTTAATCAGGTGCTAGAGGATATGTTAAGGATGTATGTCATGGATAGACAGACTCACTAGAAGGACTATTTATATTTGGTCAAGTTTTCCTACAACAATGGTTATCATAGTTCAATTCGTACATCGCCTTTTCAAGCTTTGTATGGACGTCCTTGTTGTACACCTTTGAGTTGGGATAAGCTAGAGGATCATATTGTATTAGGTCTTGAGATGCTTCGAGACATGGAGCAAAAGGTGGAGAACATCCATGAGCATGTGACCACAGCTCAAGATAGGAAGAAGAAGTATGCAAATGCTTATAAGTGGATAGGCAATTTGCAATTAGTGTTAATGTACATTTCTAAGAGTGCACCCAAAGAAGATTCTGATCTAATATGGAAAGGGTTTGAAGTTGGCATCTTGTTTTGTTGGCCCATTTGAGATTCTTGATAGGATAGGACTGGTTTCTTACCATCTTGATTTGCTCCCTAGCTTATCCCGTGTTCATGATGTTTTTTGTGTTTCAATACGTAGATAATATATACCAGATGTTGCACATGTTCTTGACTGGAATGCTTTACATGTAGAGGATGGGAAGCTGGCTTTCAAGCCCCATTCACATTCTTCAATGGAAAGAGTTGACCCTCAAGGATCGCACCATTGAGTAGGTAAGGGTCCAATGGGACCCTACTGATGATTCATTAGCAACTTGGGAGGATGTAGCAAGATTACATGATTTATATCCCTATTTGTTTATAGGCTTCCAGGAGTATGCCTAATTTTAGGGGAGGTGGATGTAGTGCCCACCCATAGTTTTATTTTTCATTTTTATATTGTCAAACTCTTTTAGGTGACTTTCATGTGTGCATTGCTTATTTCAGCTTTATAATGAGATTTTTGGATGTATGACATTACATGGTGATTTGATATTAGATAGTTATGAGATATCATATGTTTGGAGTTAGATGACGTTAGTTACTTTGATGATGATTATTTATATGTTTAAAATATTGCTTATATTCATGGTTTTACTTACCCCATACTTAGATGTGTATGGATATCATGTATGTTTTTCCTTTTTGTTTGGCGTGTTTGATGTGGTTGAGGGACATAGTCGTAGTTACCTGCTTGTTAGATCCACATGATGTCTTGACCCCTGCCATTGCTTGTTGTATATATATGTATGGATATACATACTTGTTTTTATGTAGGTTTGTAGGTACTGAGCATCAACTTCCCTAAATTGTCAAGATGAGTGTGCCCTATCACAATGTTTCAATGGTAAGAGAGGGGAGATAACATTTAGGTTTGAATCCCAACCTAAGCCATTTTATTGTCCTGAAATAGTGAACAAGTTTATGATATTTTACAATTTTGAATTTATCCAAGTGATGTGAATTCACAAGCTTTTCCTTTGAGCTTGATTATTATTTTACTAGGTTCAACTGGTTTTTTTGATCTTTGGTTGGTTGGTGTGATTTTTGTGAAATGAGTAAATGATTTGCTAAGGTCAATTATGTGGTTTAAATAATTAAATGTTATTAAATCTAGGAAATTAGATGTGAGGGTATTTAATTAATGAAAATTAATTAAATACATTTATTAACTAAAAAGACTTAATTAAAAGTCTAATGGTGGAATTTAAGGATTTAATTAATTATTAAATTCAAAACGTTCAATTAAAGATAAAATCTATTAATTAATAATGAATTATCAATTGGATATATAATAATATGATTAAAATAATATTCCTTAGTTATAATGAATATGCAATTAGTTGCACATTCATTTAAAATAAATTAAAAGAATAAAGTAATTTTTATTAATTAAGTGAATTGATATAAACAAGAAATATAAAAGTACATTGAGTTATTAATTAGAAAATTGATGAAATTATGCAAAAGAGAGATTGATATGAAAAAAGTTTGTTGAGTTGAGTTGAGTTCTGAGTTTGCATGGATGAGTTCAAATTCCTGATTTCTTTTTCTTTATGAGGAGGATTTGGCCATTATCTAGAGGGAGATTTTTGCAAGTTTTGAATAAAAGGATTGAATTGAAAGATTTTTAAGAAAGCTTGGGAATTTTTTAGGGTTTTTTAAAGTCTTCTTCGTGGTTTCTTTCAATTAATGGTTTGAGGTAGGGTTTGAAAACCCTCATAGATTAAATTCTTTTTTTTCAGAAAGATTGTTTTCTTCATGCTTGTTAGATCTAGGTGATATATTTTGTTGATTTTTTTATCGTGCTTAGATTTCTAGTTATTAAGCTTTTGAGATCTTGTGTTATTAATGTTTGGTATGTTAGGAAATACCATAATTAAATCTCATTTTAAATCAGTTAGGGTTTGATAAATTTTGTGGTAGAAAAACTTACAGTTTGCATCAAATCAAATTATCCAAATAATTTTGCTTCCTAGTAGTAACCAGTTATAGTTTTGTCATTGGTAATTTTTATAGAAAAATATGTGTGTGTGTATATATACTAGCTAATATATACTCTATATTTAAAATATATCGATATGTATCAAGGCGTTGAATTTTTCCAACTTTAATTTTAATTAAAGGTGAATGATGAAAAAATTAAATGCCTTGATACATCTCAGCATATTTTAAATATAGAGTATATATTAGCTAGCAGCAGTTGCGCCACGTGTAACACATTGAATAAATTAATATGATTAGGGTTAGCATTTAGGGTTACAATTTATATCATGGTGGTTACCATTAGGGGCACAATTTATATCATGGTTAGAGTTAGCATTAGGGTTAGCATTTGGTTTAGATTTATTATTATGATTAGGGTTAGGGTTTAGTGTTAAGGTTGGGTTTATATTCATGGTTAGGAGTAGAATTATGGTTAGGGTTAGGGTTTGTATTATAATTAATAGGTTTCAGGTTACGAAAAGTAGTTTGGTCAATGTTAAGAGAAAGGTTGGAATTACTATTAGGGTTGGAAATGGAATTATAATTATGTTAAGGGTAAAGATTTAGATTTGGTTAGGGCTATGGTTTTGGGTTAGGGTTAGGGTCATGGTTAGGAATAAGGTTAAGATTAGCATTGCAGTTAAGATTTGGTTTAGGTTTATGATTATGGTTAGGGTTTATACTTATGGTTAGGGTTAATATTAGGGTTAGGGTTTAGTGTTATATGTAGAATAAATTAATATAAGTAGGGTTAGGGTTAACATTTATATCATAGTTAGGTATAGCATTAGGTTTGTGGTTTACCATTACCTATTAGGCTTTAGCATTTATAATTAGGGTTTAGAATTTAATGAATATGATTATGGTTAGGGTTAGGGTTTAGGCATATGGTTAGGGTTATAGTTACATTTAGGATTTAGTGTTAAGGTTTAATATTAGGGTTAGGTTTATGGTTAGGGTTATAATTTTGTGTTATGGTTAGGATTATGTTTAGGGTTTACATCAAAGTTAGGATTAAGGTAGGGATTAAGATTTAGATTAGTGTCATAATTATAGTTAGAATTATGGTTAGGGTTTAGGGTTAGGGTTCATATTATATTTCTAGAACTTAGGGTTTACATAATGGTTAGGGCTAGGGTTTAGGCTATGGCTAGCTATGAGGTTTCAGATTAGGGTTAGGGTTAGGGTAATGCTTAGAGTGAGTGTTTGAATTTACATAAATTTTAAGCCTAGGGTTAGGGTTTGGATTAGGATTTGGGTTAATAGTAGGATTGGGTTTACATAATGGTTAGGGCTAGGATTTGAGGTATGTCTAGAGTGACAGTTAGGATTTGAGGTCGAAATCAAAATTTACATCATCGCATTTAATAATGAAAAAAATAAACACCTCGATATATCTCAGCGTATTTTACATATAGAGTATATATTTGCTAGTAGCAGCCACAACATGCATAACACATTGAATAAATAAATATGATTAGGGTTCGTATTTAGGGTTATAGTTTATATCCTGGTCACAGTTACCATTAGAGGTATAGTTTCATGGTTAGGGTTAACATTAGGGTTAAAGTTTAGTTTAGATTTATTATTATGATTATGATTAGAATTCAGTGTTAAGGTTGGGTTTATAGTTGTGTTTAGGAGTAGAATTATGGTTATGATTAGGGTTAGCATTAGGATTATAACTATAATAGGTTCCAGGTTGGAATAGGGTTTTGGTTAGTGTTAAGTGTAGGGTTGGAATTACTATCAAGATTGGGATTGGAGTTATAATTAGGTTAAGGGTGAAGATTTAGATTTGGTTAGGGCTATGGTATGGGTTAGGGTTAGGGTTATCCTTAGGGTTAGGTTTAGGGTTTAGGTTTAAGGTTAGGATTAGGGTTTAATAATTAAGGTTAGGATTATGGTTAGGGTAATGGTTTACACTATGGATAGTATTATGGTTCTAAGTTTATGATTTTTATTATGGTTAGTTTAGTGTTTTAACTATGGTTAGGTTTAAAATTAGGTTTAGGTTAAGGATTATGCTTAGGGTAAGGATTTACATCATGATTAGTATTATGGTGAGGGTTTTTTATTAGAGTTAGGATTAGGACATAGAGTTTAGATTAAGATTATTGTCAGAGTTAGGGTTCACATCATGGTTAGTATTATAGTTTAACTTGGTGTTTTGATTAGGGTTAGGATTAAGATAAGAGTTTAGGTTCATGATATAGTTAGGGTTGTATTTAGGGTTTAGGTTACGATCATGTTTAGGAGTAGGATTAGGTTTTTTCATTTGGGTTAGGGCTTGAGGTTAGGTTTAGGAACTGAGTTTAGGGTTAGGATTATGGTAAGGGTTAAGGGTTACATCATGGTTAGTATTATGCTGAGGGTTATGATTTTGGCTAGGATTAGGATTAGGATTTCAAGTTAGATTTAAATGATTATAGTTAGGATTATGGTTAGGGTATTACCATGGCTAATTTCCATTAGGGTGAGGGTTTGCATTAGGGTTCAGTTAGGGTTAGGGTAAGGTTTTTTATTAGAGATCAAGGTTAGGGTTTAGGGTTTAGCATTAGGATTATGGTTATGGTTATGGTTATGGTTAGAATCAGGGTTTTGATTAGGGTTAGTGTTAGGAGTTTAGGGTTTAGGGTTAGAGTTAGGATTTGGGTTACCATTAGTACTATGGTTAGGATTATTGTTATTGTTAAGTTTTAGGATTTGATTTAGGATTATGGTTAGTGAGCTAGAGTTTAAGATTAAAGTTAAAATTTTGGTTAGCATTAGGGTCAAGGATTATGGTTAGGGTTAGGTTTTGGGTTATGTTTTACACTATATTTAGGATTAGCATTAGTACTATGATTATGATTACCATAGGGTTAAGATTTACATCATGGTTAGTATAATGGTTTGAGATAATATTTAGATTAGGGTCAAGGTTAGGATAAAGGTTTAGGTTCATGTCATGGTTAGGGTTTAATTTAGGATTAGAGTTAGGATTAGGGTTTAGAAATTAGTGTTAGGATTAGGGTTAGGATTAGGTTTTAGCATTTAGGGTGTAACATTTATGATTAGGATTCAACATTTTTTATTATAAATTTATGATTAGTCTTGATAATTATAAATTTTAGATTATTGTGAAGGAGTAATATTATATTTTAGATCAATAAATTATATTAGTCTTGATAATCATAATTTTATATTATATAAAAACTAAAATATATATATAGTAAAAGAGATCATATAATAATATGAGAATGATACACCAATCAAGGTTCAAATCCCATGGGGATGAGGTTTCCCATTTGTGTCGTCATCAGTTCATAGCTCTAAATTGAAGCATTTGCCCCCTTTTAAAAAAAATATATGAGAATGATCCTATTATGTTTTCCAACTATTTTATAGGATAAATTGAAGTAAAAGAAAATAAAATTTTCATTCTATTTTCAAAAAAATTATATTCTAATAAGGAATGATTTAAGTATCACTTCCTAATTATTTTACATTTAATAAAATAAAATAAGGATATTTTTATTCTATACTCTACAAAATGAGATTACATATTTAATATAAAAATTATTTTATTATCGTGTCAAACTATTTTATAAGATAAAATAAGAAAAAAACTCATTCCATAATTAAACTTTTATTAAAAGAATAAAAAAAATTAAATCTAATATTTCTACTAATTTTTATCCTATTGAATCCTAACCCTAATTGATATAATAACTTGATTTAAATTAAACCTTAATTAGACCCTAACCTAACTGTAATTTCAACCTTAATTTGAGAAATGTCAAATAGTAATTTGAAATTTCTATTTTTTATT
>BSBK01007684.1:5000-414165 GCA_027943335.1 Chamaecyparis obtusa
TAATAGGTCATATTAGGTCATAATTAGGTCTAATTAGTCCTAATTGGGTCTAATTGGTCATAATTGACTCTAATTGGGTCTGATTGGTCCTAATTGACAATAATTGTTCCTAATTGAGTCTAATTGGTCCTAATTGAGTCTAATTAGTCGTAATTGGTCCTAATTGAGTCTAATTAGGTGTTAATTTGTTATAATTGAGTCTAATGTTAGAAATGAATGTTGAATATATCTTATGGGGGAGTATTAGTAGCCATTCTCTAGCAGTTGTTGTATTCATGACAGTGATTGTCATTGATGTCAACACAGTGATCTACTAAGATTAGCAGAGGAGCAAACAATGTTTGAGTTAGCGCATGTGGGATATTAAAGATGAAGCTATGTGATGTTGAGGAATTAGTATTTTATATGTTATAAGTTCATTGTTAAGAGTGCAAATAGTAATTGTTTTATTCATGGAAATTATGAGCATTTTAGTGGAAACAGTATTCAGGCAGTGTTCCTGAGTAGCGGTTTGTGGTAATTAGATGATATCTCCTAATCAGGATGGAATCTGGTTATGTGCAGTTAGAGAGCATTTGAATACATGTTGATAGTGATGTGGTTCATAGCACAAGATCTGAGGTCGCACGAGTGAAGAATTTTAGTGATTGGAAGCCAATAGTTTTGTGTAATTTTGATGTAATGTGTGCAAACTTTTATTTTGTAATTTGTATGCCGACTCATTTGTAATTACTTGAGTGTGGTATAAAGGAAGGAATTTTTTCCTTGTTGTAATATGGTAATGAAAAAATATATGTGATGAATGTAAGCGAAATTGTGGAAGAGGATATGTGAAGTACTGAGATCTGGTATTGAGATCTGAAGAAGGAGAGAGTGCGGTTTGGCATAGTCAAAGAAGGAATATTGGATTGTTGAGGTCAGTAATATTTTGGTATTAATCTATTAAGTAATACAAAGATCAGTTGGATAGTGAGTTTAGTGATCTTACCCTAAAGCTGTTTGGGCAGTGGGTCCTTCTGTCTTCCTTAACTCCTAACAGAGTTAGAATCTTTTAGCAAAGATTCAAAATCTCCTAACAAGGATTCATATGTACTAAGTGTATTTCATAAGACTCCTAACAGAGTCCATCCTTTCACAAGGAATATTCATATTAGTCCATCTTTTGTGGGTTCCCTAGTCAACATACCTTGTGTCATTGTGTCATTGTGTATGAATATCTTTCTATGGTTGTTTATATTGCTTACATGGTTTAAATCTATTGAAGTTGATAAAGGCTATAATTATCTGATAACTGATTCACCCCCCCCCCCTCTCAGTTATCTTGGTGGACTTTACTTTTTAACAATTGGTATCAAAGTAGCAGGTCCTTGAAAGAAAAGTTTAACAGCTTAAGGAGATCCATGGTGAATTTCAGGAAAGAAAGCCCTAAGTTTGATGGAGTAAATTTTGACAGCTCGAAAGAAAAGATGAACACACGTCTACTATGTTTAGGACCAAGTTATTGGTTGATTACGAAGAATGAAAAGACTATTATTGATGAGTATACTATTGAAACATGTACTAATGAGGAAAGAGATCTATTCATGTGTAATATACTTTCTAGAGAAGCACTTTTGTCAGCCCTTTGAGAGAATAAGTACAGTTAGGTAAAATATCTAAAGACATCTCATGAAATTTGGTTAGCTTTACACTCTACTTTTGAAGGAGATGAACATGCAAAGAAGGTCAGATTGCATAATTGGATATGTGCATTTGAAGATATAAGAATGATGGAAGATGAATCTGTTAGAAGCTATATTCGTAGAATGTCAGAAATTGTTGTAGGTATAAAATCTTGTGGAGGAACAAAGATAGAGAATGAGGTGATATGGAAAATTTTGAGGACATTGACTCCTGCATTCAAGAAAATCACACAGATGATTGAACAAGTTATACCTTATACTTTGAACTTTATAAGAGAGACACTTCTTGGAAGATTGGAAGCAACAAAGATGAACCTGAGGTTATTGGGAGACCTACCTAGAATGGAGACAACATTCAGTGTTCTTAGTGTTCATCCTACTTTGTCAAGAAGCATTAGTGTGAGCAGAGATTATGCTAGCAGTAACAGATTTAGAAATGAAGAAGACACAAAGATTGAAGAAGGTATTGCCTTGCTTGTGAAGAGAGAACCAGATGGTAAGAAATTTTTTAAATGTTGGACTTGTCAAGAATTTGGTCATTTTGCATCTAATGTCCTAAGAGAGTTAAGAAGTATAGGAAGAAATTTAATCCTAAAAGATCTAAAGAATGTTACTATACAAATGATGAAGAACTTGGAGCTAATTTGGAAAAATCTTTGAGTGAAAGTGATATTGAGAATAATGATGATATAGGATTTGTAGCAATTAAAGAAGAGAATCTAGAAATTGAGATTAAGGAAGAAAAGGATTTAGTTTCTCAAGTAGAAAAGAAAGCTGATTGGATTATAGATAGTGGTTGTTCACATCATATGACTAGAGACATGAAAAAGTTCATAAAGTTTAACAATTATGATGGAGGGGTTGTTAGAGTTGGAAACAATGCACCTTGTTTGATTAAAGGTATAGGATCTATTACTCTTGATGGAAAGACTAATATTGATGACGTTTACTTTGTGGATGGTTTGAAACATAATCTTTTGAGTGTTGGACAATTAGTTGATAAGGGATATCAAGTTTGGTTTACTGAGAAAACTTGTGTGATAAAAGATAAAGATGGAAATTTGATTGGTATTGGATCTAGAACTAGAGGTAATGTATTTTAGTTGAATCCTACTGAGATGACATGTTTGATTACTAAGATTGATGACAATTGGTTGTGGCATAGAAGATTTTGTCATATAAACATTGATAACATTGTGAAAGTGAGTACTACACTTTCAGTAAGAGATTTTCCTAAAATTATGAAGCCTACTAACATGATGTGCAAAGAATGTGTGATGGCTAAACAGAAGAGAAGCTCATTTCCCAGCAAGAAGTTTACAACAATAGAGAAGTTGGAGATTGTTCATACAGACTTGAGTGGTCCTACAAGGACTAGAAGATTCTATGGTGAAAGGTATTTTATGATTCTTATTGATGATTTTACAAGAATGATGTGGATTGCATTTCTTAAAGAAAAATCTGAAGCATTTGATAAGTTTAAGATCATTAAGAATAAAGTTGAGAATGAATCTGGAATGAAGATTAAATGTTTGAGATTAGATAAAGGTGGAGAATTTACTTCTAGATAATTTAACACCTTTTGTGAAGTGAATGGTATTAAGAGACAGTTTTCAACCCCTAGAACACTTGAACAAAATGGTATTGCAGAGAGGAGGAACAGATCAGTGACTGAAGTAGCAAGAGCTATGTTATTTGAGAATGACTTAGCAAAGATATTCTAGAGAGAAGTAGTGAACATAGTAGTGTATACAATGAACAAAGTACAAATCAAAGAAGATAAAGAAAAGACACCCTATGAACTATGGTTTGGACATGCACCTACAGTTAAGTATTTTAGAATTTTTGGAAGAAAATGTTATATTAAGAGAGATGATGAAATTGGAAAGTTTGATCATAGAAGTGATGAAGGTATATTTCTTGGATATTTTTTGAAGAGAAAAGCTTATAAATGTTACAATAAGAGAACCAAGACTATTGTTGAGAGTGCAAATGTAAAAGTTGATGAAAAGTTCAAAATTCAGGAAAGACTGCTTGATTATGAATCAGATAAAGGAACTCATCCTAGACCTAACATTGAGACTACTGAATTATTCTATGAAACTGATAGTGATTTGTTGAATGAGAGCCACAGTGAGATCATTGAAGAACCGACACTTGATGTAAGATATGAGACAGTGACTCCTCACAAGAATCTATCAAGGAATCATCTTGTTGAGCAGATTATTGGAAGCATAGATAGAGGAGTTCAGACTCAAAATAATGTACAAGAACAGTTATGTTTGATTTCAAAAATTGAATCTAAATCTACTAGTGAAGCTTTTGAAGATGAACATTGGATTAAAGCTATGAAAGAAGAACTAGATTAGATTGAAAATAACAAGACATGGGAATTGATTCCTAGACCTAAAGATAAGAATGTTATTGGAACAAAATGGGTATTCAGAAATAAGATGAATGAACAAGGAGAAGTAGTAAGGAACAAAGCAAGATTGGTATGTAAAGGATATTCACAACAAGAAAGAATTGACTATGAAGAAACTTTTGCACCAATAGCAAGAATTGAAGCAATAAGAATGTTTTTAGCTTATGCAGGTTTTAAAAAATTCAAAGTGTATCAAATGGATGTGAAGTCAGCATTTTTGAATGGAGAATTGGAAGAAGAAGTCTACATTGAGCAGCCTAAAGGTTTTCATTTGAATCAAGAAGGAGACATGGTATGTAAATTAAACAAAGCTTTATATGGACTGAAGCAAGCTCCTAGAACTTGGTATGCGAGATTGGATAAGTATTTGTTGAAATTAGGATTTACAAAAGGAACAACTGATAGCAATCTATATACTAAAGAAATTGAAAATGGATTGTTGATTGTAGTTATTTTTGTTGATGATATTATTTTTGGAGGAGAAGATGAAGCCAGTGATAAATTTGCAGATGAAATAAAGATTGAATTTGAAATGAGTATGATTGGTGAAATGAAATACTTTTTGGGATTGCAGATAACACAGAATAGTGATGGTATCTTTGTAAGTTAGACAAAGTAATTGAATGATTTATTGAAGAGATTTGGAATGGAGAACTGTAAACCAGTTGGAACACCTATGGTAACTAGACATAAGTTATCTAGCATAGATGAGACTCTTATAGTGGAACAAAAGAAGTACAGATCTATGATTGGAGGATTGTAGTATTTGACTCATACAAGACCTGATATAGGACATTCGGTTGGAATTGTAGCAAGATTTCAAGCTAAACCTAGAGAATCACATTATGCAGTAGTAAAGAGGATACTGAGGTACATAAGAGGCAAAATTGAGTATGGATTATGGTATGAAAAATCTGATGATTTTACCCTATGTGCATATGCAGATGTTGATTGGGGAGGCAGTGTTGATGATAAAAAGAGCACCAGTGGAGGAGCATTTTTCCTTGGAGGAAGATTGGTTTCTTGGCTAAGAAAGAAGTAGAATTGTATTTCACAAAGCACAACAGAAGAAGAGTATGTAGCAACAACAAAAAATTATAACCAGATAATTTGAATGAAACAAATGCTGAAGGATATTGGAGTAAAATTTTTTGAACCTATTGTTTTACATTGTGATAACACCAGCACAGTTAGTATATATAAGAACCATGTGTTACATTCCAAGACAAAGCATATAGAGATAAAGTATCATGTAGTGAGAGAGAAAGTAGTAGAGAAAGAAGTAAGACTTGAGTACATAAGCACAAAGGAAAAAATAGAAGGCATATTTACAAAACCTTTTCCGAAGGATACATTTGTGTATCTGAGAGGTATGTTATGCCTCAGCCTACTTTTGAGAAGCGAAACAGATTGTTGCATCCATCCAATGGTATATGAGCCTTATTTTTATTCTTGATTGGATGTTGATACTTCCTCTATGGGGGAGTATGTGTATTTGAGCTGAGTCATGAGGATTCTAGTGAATGTATTTTATGAATAGTGTCTTTTGACATTGAAGTTGTTGTTGACATAATGATGAAATTTTTGTCATTGATGTCAATGGGGGAGAAGTGTACATAAAAAAAACCATTTGTACCATCTGTTGGAGAGAACTGAATAGGAAAACAAAGCAAGATTTGATTGATGAAGATAATTTGAAAATATTTTCAGAGCAGTAGTGTTGCAGTATTGGATTTATGGAACTTGGATGTTTTTTCATCTATGTTGCCATCAATGCCAATGGGGGAGATTGTTAGGAATGAATGTTGAATATATCCTATGGGGGAGTATTAGCAGCAATTTTGTAGTAGTTGTTGTTGAATTCATAATTACGATTGTCATTGATGTCAACACAATGACCTACTAAGATTAGCAGAGGAGCAGACAGTGTTTAAGTTAGCACATGTGGGATATTGAAGATGAAGAGCTATGAAATGTTGAGGAATTACTCTTTTATATGTTATAATTTCATGGTTAAGATCGCATATAGTAATTATTTTATTCATGGAAGTCATGAGCATTTTAGTGGAAACAGTATTCAGGCAGTGTTCCTTAGTAGCAGTTTGTGCTAATCGGATGATATCTCATCATCAGGATGGAATCTAGTTATGCATAGTTAGAGAGAAGTTGAAGACATGTTGATAGTGACATGGTTGACATCACAAGATCTGAGGTCACATGAGTGAATAATTTTAGTGATTGGAAGCTGACAGTTTTGTGTAATTTTGATGTAACGTGTGGAAACTTTTATTTTGTAATTTGTATGCCGACTCATTTGTAATTACTTGAGTGTGGTATAAAGGAAGGAATGTTTTTCTTGTTGTAATATGGTACAATGAAAAAATATATGTGATGAATGTAAGTGAAATTGTGGAAGAGGATATGCGAAGTACTGCGATCTGGTATTGAGATCTGAAGGAGAGAGTGCAGTTTGGCACAGTCAGAGAAGAAGTATTGGATTGTTGAGGTCAGTAATCTTTTGGTATTATTTTGTTGAGTAATACAAAGATCAGTTGGACAGGGAGTTTAGTGATCTTACCCTGAAGCTGTTTGGGCAATGGGTCCTTCTATCGTCCTTAACTGCTAACAGAGTTAGAATCTTTTAGCAAAGATTCAAAATCTCCTAACAGGGATTCATATGTACTGAATGTATTTCATAAGACTCCTAACAGAGTTAGAATATTTTAGCAATGATTCAAAATCTACTAACAGGGATTCATATGTACTGAATGTATTTCATAAGACTCCTAACAGAGTCCATCCTTTCACAAGGAATATTATTATTAGTGCATCTTTTGTGGGCATCATTCCCACTAGGGTTTAATCTTTGATCAAGAGGTTCCCTAGTCAACATATCTTATGTCATTGTGTTATTGTGTATGAATATCTTTCTATGGTTGTTTTTTATATTGCTTACATGGTTAAAATCTATTGAAGTTGATAAAGGTTATAATTATCTAATAACTGATTCACCCCCCCCCCCCTTCTCGGTTATCTTAGTGGCCTTTACTTTCTAGCATCTAATCAGTCATAATTGATCGTAATTTAGTCTAATCGGTCGTAATTGGTCCTAATTAAGTCTAATTGGTCCTAATTGAGTCATAATTGGTCCTAATTAGTTCTAATTGGTCCTAATTGGTTCTAATTGGTTCTAATTAGTTCTAATTGGTCATAATTGGTCCTAATTAGTCCTAATTGGATCTTATTGGATCCTATTGGTCCTAATAGGCCCTAATAGTTCATAATTGGATCCTATTGGTCCTAATTGGTCCTAATTACTCCTAATTGGATCTAATAGGTCATATTAGGTCCTAATTGGATCTAATAGGTCCTAATTGGTTCTAATAGGATCTAATTGAGTCTAATTGGATCTAATTGGTTCTAATTGAGTCTAATTAGGTCCTAACTGGTTCTAATAGGTCATATTAGGTCCTAATTGGATTTAATAGGTCCTAATTGGTTCTAATAGGTCATATTAGGTCCTAATTGGTTCTAATAGGTCATATTAGGTCCTAATTGGTTCTAATTGACTGTAATTAGGTCCTGATTGGTTCTAATTGAGTCTAATTATGTCCTAATTAGTTCTAATTGGTCCTAGAATTGGTTCTAATTAGTCCTAATTGGTTCTAATTTGTTCTAATTAGTTCTCATTGAGTCTAATTGGTCCTAATTGGTTCTAATTGGTCCTAATTGGTCCTAATTGGTCCTAATTGGTCCTAATTGGTTCTAATTGTTGGCAAGTTGGCTATACTAATGTATATGACTTAGTATAGTGTTGTCATTATGGCAACAAAGTCATATAGAATTTTGAAGACAACACACTTGATGTAAAGATCAAAATGCCTCTAAGTGTTGAAGACTGGACAGTGTACAGGGTTCCCGAAGCTTAGAGCATCAACACACATGCGTAAGATTGAATTATGGTATGCGCCTTAGAAGATAAGTTGGTTAGACTATATGCATGCTTAGTCTATGCACGCATGATCATATATGCAAGTATGAGAAAGATACAGACAATTGAAGTTACACAACCAGTGTGTGCCAAAGAAGAACAAAGCAAGCAGTCGACAGTTAGCATTTTGAGTTGCGGTTATATTCTAATGATGTAAAGGCTATGTGCCTATTATAATTAGGTTGCCAACATGTATAAATCTTTTTTTGTAAACATGCTTGAGCCAATTCATTTGGAAGCATTGTATGTAATAGGTTTAAGGGCCAACCTAGTTGTTTATTTTGTATGCACATATAAATATGAGATGCGCCCATTGTAATTAGTATGAAAATGACATAGAATTATGATAAGTAGGGAAGAAGTGTGTGAAGATACTATAGGATGTATTAGAGCTTTGCAAGAGTTCAAAGCATCAGTGCATCAAAGGAACTGATCTGACAAGCAGTGTCACAGTGATAGTTCATCTAGCAGATATAGTGTGTATCTGAGATAAGAAGGTTGTAGCATTCACCACTTGAGTAGTGAGCTCTAGGACAGTGTGTCCTCTCCCCTAACATGGTCCAACCCTTGACAAGGTCTACTATACTTAGTACAAAAGATTAGTGGGTGTCAATTCCCACCGGGTTTTTACTTATTTGGGTTTCCCCGTAACCAAATTGGTATTATGTGTTGATTTCATGTTTCATGTTTCATGTTTATGTGGATGTTCATTTTAGTACTTAAGCATTTAAGTTCAGTTTAAAGATTAAGTAAAAAGATAAAATTAAGTGAACACTAATTCACCCCCCCTCCACCCCCCCCACCCCCTCTCAGTGTTCCCATTCCTAACAATTGGTATTAGAGCTCTAGTCCTCAACAAAGAAGTTTAACCACTTGAGGAGATCATGGACAAAGCAGAAATGAAACATCTGAAAAGAAGTCTTGAAGTTGCACTTGAAGACTTGGAAAAATTAGAAAGAGAAATTGAATAACTAAAAGAAAAGGTCAATGATGCTCAATTAGTTATCAAAAGGATAAGAAAGGATTTGAAAGAATTCTCTAATAGTGATCTAGGAGCAATGGTCAAAAAGCCGAATGAAGAAATTGATGATAAGCTAATTAACAATCAGGAAGTCTATGAAGAATAGGTCAAAGAAAACTTTCAACTCAATGAGGAATTAAGGCAAGCAAACATGGAAATCTTGGAGCTAAGAAACAACAAAGAAAGCTTGAAATCTGAATTAAAAGAAGTAAAGAATCACATTGACAAATTACACACCAATTCTAATTTGATAGAATCTTAGTTGTATGCAAGAAGAGCCAAAGGAGACAATAGCTACATTGGATACAATGAAGCACAAAATCAGATTGACAACATGCAAGAAAGAAAGAATACATAAAAAGACTCTATTGATGCTAAGAAAACTAAAGATCAAACTAAAGATAATGATGAACCACTTAAGGATGAGTGCAAGCCAGTAGACCGTACCTGTTATGCATGTAACAAACATGGACATATAGCAAGGAACTATACAGAGGTAAGACCTTTTAATGGATATTGTTATTCATGCAATAAATTTAGTCATAGAGCTATGAATTGCAAGACAAGTAAAAACAATAGGACTCAGCATGATCAGAGAAATCAAAATCAATCAAATGTAAAAAGTTCTTATAATGTTACATTTTAGATATGTAACTAAAATGGTCACTCAGCTAGATAATGTAAAATGGTAACTCATGTTAATTCACCGAGGAATATAAGACCTCCAGTCATTTGTCACTCTTGTAACATGGCTGGACACATCTCAAAGTTCTGTAGATCAAGGATGTAAGGTCAGGAAAGCCCTAAAAAGACTAAAGAACCAGTATTGGATCCCAAAGGAGAAGTCAAGTTTGTGAAAGCCTCAGAGGAGTTGAGCATGATTTGGTCAGAAGTAAAGAAGGATAAGGTTGATGAGTATGTATTGGATGCATCCACAATGGACACACCCTCTACATCTGGATGAATGACCCTTAGGGTCATAAGGGGAGCTAATTTATCTCTAGACCCCTGCGTGGTTGATATACTCACTATTAGAGTATGTGCCTTTAGACTTAAGCTTTTGGAGACTAAGGGAACCTTCATGCAAGAGCTCACTAGCTGATTGTTTTCAGAATGAAAGATAGAAATTTCCAAGTTACAACCTGGTTTATGTGACAAGCATTAATGGCAGAAATTCTACTTTAAAGCACACAAAAGCTAGAAGATCTCTCATTGCATGAAAATTAAGAGCAATTGAAGGGTAGAAGCACCCTTGCAATTGATTGAGAAGGATTGCAGTTTGATTCATCAAGTGATTTACTATGCATTTGATCAGTTGCGGAAACCCTAGTTTGTCGTGTTGATTCAGAACCTCTTACCTTTATGAAAGCAATATTCAAGTAAGTCATGTCTACTCCTATCATTTTTGATGTTGCAGAGAAGAAAATATATGTGTGTAAAAGGCATCCATTCAAATCTACACTAGATGACCTAGAAGGGGTATTTTTCTACACGCCTATGGGCATTATGCATGTCGAGGACATTAGGGCATACATCTACTATAAGAAGGAACTAGTAGGATTGGATAGATTAAGGGTGCACATAGAAACTATGTTTAAATCAGATAAAACCTTCTTGGATGAGTATGCGCAATGGGAGAATCATCCTATAATTGAGTATGCTATGGCATATGAATTTTATGAATCTGAATGGATCAAGATTCTATTAAGCAGGATTCATGATGACCTATTTTGGATAGGTGAAGTAACGGTCAGAATTACTGGTGACTTAATTCATGAGATGATAGGCCTGTCAAAGATAGGCGTCATCCTTCTAGTGGGTAAAGATGTGAGGAAGATTGTTGAATAGACTTGAAATTCAAGTAGTGATAGGCATGATATGACCATAGATCCTATTGAGAAAATTGACATCAAATTGATGTCTATGATACTTGGATATAGGTTTCAACACACCAGCAGGGTGAACAGTGTGTTTGCAACCATAATTCTTGTAGCCATAAGAATTGTAAATGAGAATGGAGAGTTCAACCTATGTGAAATCTTGCACCCATAGCTAATTGACAACATCAAGGAAATCAAGCATGATAAGACAAAGATATTCAGATTTGGGTCTCTTATCATTTATATGTACTTTCACATTGTTGGAAAAGTATCTGATTTGTATCTAGACAAATCCATTCCCACAATGCCACAAATATCTCTCAAAGCATGTACTGAGATCACCTTGAAGGACTACATGACTCTAGAGTTAAAGACATTCAGAGCTAAGATGCAGATGAGGTATAGGATACCAGAAAAGATAGTTGAGAAATATAAGGATACTATTTTTTTAATGGTTGAAACAGACACAACATGCATGGAGGTAGTGGAATGAAGAAGAAAGTGGATTCATCCACTGGGATTCTAAGTGGAAGAGCCTATTATAGAGGCTTATGCTCAAGTTTTGTTAGTAGTACCCAAAGACCCTAATGAGCCAAGATGGGGAACATATGAGGAGAAATCAAGAGAAGTAGATGCAAAACTAAAAAATGCAACAACAAAGACGAAGGTTGCCAAGGTCACCTCTAAGATCTTAAGAATTCATGGAGTATCTCAAGTAGACCTAGACAAAGTAGGGGAACAAAAGATTGCTTTGGAAATTGAGAGCGTAGATGCAACAAAGGCAGAATCAGATGATCCTAAGTTAAAAAGGGTGAAGATAGAAAACTCTGATGAACAAAAGGGTAAAACTAATGATACTCCTTCTACGCCCAAAGAAACCATTGACCTTACTACTCCTCCTGAGTATAAGGCAATGCCAAAGAGGAAGAAAGAGGTTGGCACTAGTCATCCATCCTCGAGGGTAACAAGGAATAGAAGAAACACTCAAGCACCTCTTGAAGTAAGTTTCAAACCCAGTCTTGAAAAATATAGCGAGATAGACAAATTTGAAATACATGGAATGATAGTCAAACACATGCTAAAGTTTAAGAAGACAGTCTTGGAACTTAAGACTATGATCCCTGACAATGTATGGAACATCCTAGCTGAATTCCAAAAAGAGATAGGCTATAGAAGAAGATCTACGGATAAGGGAAAAGATTCTAGATGATACTCTTCCTATATGTTCTCTAGAGGAGAAGTCTTTGTTGTTAGACTTAGTGAAGCCTCATCTCAGAACTAAGTCAAGGACTCTGCACATTATGGACAAGAATTATGATCTTGTTGCTAAAGAAATAGGGAAAGCCTTTGAGAAGGTATTTATGAATAGGCACATGTATCCAACTACTGCGCCTATAGCTCAAGCACCCACAACGGTTGCAAAAGAGTAAAAAATCATCAAGGTAGAGTCTACAGGTCTATAAGATTCAGCGCATATAGTTGATACATCCATAGAGATAGAAAAGACTATGTCCATGACAGAGACACCTAAGGATGAAACAATTTTGATAAAGGGCATTCCCCTTAATACCACAAACACATAACAGAAACAAAGAAACAACAACAATATGCAAGAACATAAAATTGGCTTCTTATTATCTCCACAAATGTGGAATTACAAACTTTCAGAATTACAATATGCAAAGCCACATGGGCATTCCCTTACAATATTCTATAGGACAAAGCCTCGAATTATTACCCAGACCTACTACTCAAAACTATCTTGAATTGCCTAAGACAATACTACGGGCCTTCTTTATATAGGCAATTTCCACCACACAGAAGTGGAAAGTCTAACAAGGTTGCTGATGCTCTTAGCAAAAGGCAACTATTGCTAACAGAGATGCAGATTGAAGTGGTTGGGTTCAAGGAACTCAAGAATTTGTATCCAGAGGATCCTGATTTTGGTGAAGCTTAGAAAGCTTGTACAGAACCTGTTACTCTAGACAGGACGAAATGGCTAGATTTTATCATCCAAGATGATATGCTATTCAGAGGGAGTCAATTGTGCATTCCACGAAGTTCTATGAGGGAGAATCTCATCAAGGAGAAGCATAGCGGAGGATTGGCTGGACATTTTGGTCGTGATAAAACCCTTTCTTTGGTTAGTGAGAATTATTATTGGCCACAGTTGCAGCAAGATGTGAAGAAGTTTGTACAGAGTTGTAGAGTATGTCAAATGGCGAAAGGAGTGAAGTAGAATACAAGGTTGTATCAGCCATTACCTGTACCAGAAAAGCCTTGGGAGGATATCAACATGGACTTTGTTCTTGGTTTACCGAGGACTCAGCGGGGACATGATTCAATTTTTGTGGTGGTTGATAGATTTTCAAAGATGGCACATTTCATTCCCTGCAAGAAGACTAATGATGCTGTTCATGTAGCAGAATTGTTTTTCAGAGAAGTAGTGAGACTTCATGGTTTTCCAAAAACCATAGTTTCAGATCAGGACACTAAGTTTGTTGGATATTTCTGACATACATTGTGGAAGAAGTTAAAGATAGATTTGAAGTTCAGTTCATCATATCATCCCCAGACTGATGGACAGACAGAGGTGGTGAATAGAAGTTTGAGAAATTTGCTGAGATGTTTGGTTGGAGATAAGCCAACAGGATGGGATTTGACTTTACCAGAGGCGGAATTTGCATACAATAATTCTGTCAACAGGAGCACTGGTAAATCACCATTCCAGATTGTATATGGAAGTAGTCCGAGAAATGCATCTGAATTGAGGAAGATAGATAAAGGAGAAATAAGTAGTGTTGAAGCTGAAGATTTTGCAGAACACTTGAAGAACATCCATGAGGAGGTGAGGAAGCATATTACCAAGATGAATGTGCAGTATAAGGCTAAGGCAGATGAGAAAAGGAGGCATAAGAAATTTCAGGTTGGTGATGAAGTCATGGTTCATTTGCGAAAGGAGCGATTTCCAGTTGGTACATATAACAAGCTGAAAATGAAGAAGTTTGGACCATGTAGGATACTAAAGAAACATGATTCAGGAAATGCATATGAGGTAGAATTACCTACTGAGCTAAATATTTCACCAGTTTTTAACATTTCAGATCTGACAGAGTATCATGAAGGAGGTGTTGAAGATACTATCACAGCAGCACAGTGGAGTATTCCAGCAACTAGTTCAGATACTAAGGAGATCGAAGATATACTAGACAGTCGTGTTGGCAGAAGCATAAAGAACAGGACATATGAAGAATATTTGGTCAAGTGGAAAGGACGACCTGTTGAAGATTCATCATGGCTGACAAAGGAGGAGGTTAGCCGTCTTGGTTTTCCTCTACACACCTGAGTCGTGACAGGGTCACTTCTCAAATTACCCTGGGTGTCTGATGCAGGAGCATCCTGGGTGTAAGAACAATCTTGCATCACCCAAAAATATTTCTATTTTTGTATTCAATAAGGGCTATTTTGTGCAGAGCTACTATTTATGGAAAGTTACTATTTTTGGTAATTTTTGTATGCACTCAGAATGATCTGATTTCTTTCTTGGAGGTTCATTTTGGTCATATAAGTCTGCCAGCAAAGCTTCATGGTTAGATCAGGTGTAGTTTTGAAGATATTGAAGATTTTCGATTTTGGCAGTAGGGTACAGAAACTTTGAGCTCAGTTTTGAAGGCTTTAGAGGCCCCGGATGAGGTCGAAAATTTGGTTGACGGGCGCTTGCACTATTTAAGCTTGTAGAGCGCTTCGTGGCATTTTCGAAATGGGGTTATAATAGCCGATCGGGTCAACTAGTGATGACTTATGGTCTTTGGAAGTTGGGTCACCTGAAATGGCGGAAAATAATTTTCTTCAAAATTTTTGTTCGGGTTTCAAAGGTTATCTTGTGCCGACTATAATGTAATAAAATGTAAAATAAAATAATTCTAAGTTTGGTCGGCCTTATTGGCTAAAATTCTGGAACCTTCCCAGGTGGTGGAAAATTGCCTATATAAGGAAGGCTGTGTTATTGTCTTAGGCAGTTCAAAATAGTTCTGGGTAGTAGATCTAGGTATTGATTCAAGGCTTTGTCCTACAGAATATTGTAAGGGAATGCCCATGTGGCTTTGCATATTGTAATTCTGAAAGTTTGTAATTCCACATTTGTGGAGATAATAAGAAGCCAATTTTCTGTTCTTGCATATTATTGTTGTTGTTTCTCTATTTCTGTTATGTGCTTGTGGTATTAAGGGGAGCACCCTTCATCAATAACTTTGCAAAAACTCAACCCATTTCAAATGCCTCTGATTCAACTTTTCTTGACTATTCAAATATTACAAAGCTTGATAATCAGTATACAAAATAAACTCCTTAGAAAGAAGATAGTGTCTCGACTTCTTCAATGCTTGAACTATAGCATAAAATTCATGATCATAAACATAATATTTTCTCTTGGCATCATTCAACTTCTCACTGAAATAAGCAATAGGTTTACCTTCTTGGCTCATAACAACTCCTATTGCAGTACCACTAGCATTACAGTCTACTTGAAACACCTTATTAAAATTTGGAAGTACTAAAATAGGTTGTTCTGTAACTTTCTGTTTCAACAGATTAAAACTCTTATCTGCCCCATTAGTCCACTTGAACTCTTTTCTATCCCTCTCATTGTTTTAGTCAAGGGTCCACAAATACTGCTAAAATTCCTAATGAACTTTTTGTAAAAGCTAGCCAAACCATGAAAAGATCTTACCTCAGTAGCACTGCTTGGAGTAGGCCATTCAAGGATAGCCTGTACTTTCTCTGGGTCCATTTTTAGACCTTCTGCTAAAACTACAAATCTCAATTACACTAATTCATCCTTCACAAAATTGCACTTCTTCAAATTAATCAATAATTTCTCATCTCTCAGCTTCTCAAACACCATATGAATATGCATCATATGTTCCTCCAATGTCTTGCTAAAGATTAAAATATCATATAGGTAAACAATCACAAACTTATTTAGAAATTATTTCAGAACCTCATTCATGAGCCGCATGAAAGTGCTTGGGGCATTGGTTAGCCCAAAAGCCATGACTAACCACTCATACAGTCTTTTTTTCTTGAAGGCAGTCTTCCATTCATCTCCTTCTCTGATCTGAATCTAGTGATATCCACTCTTTAGGTCTATCTTTGAGAAATACATAGCTCCAATCAAACAATCCATAATATCATCCATTCGTGGCAATGGAAACATGTACTTGATTGTGATCTTGTTTATTATCCTAGAGTCTATACACATCCTCCATTCTCCATTCTTCTTTGGTGCTAATACTGCTGGTACAACACATGGACTTAGGCTCTCTTGAATTAATCCCTTCTATAACAACTCATGTACTTGTCTGTTTAACTCTTCACTTTGTACTGGTGTCATTCTGTGTGCTACCTTGTTTGGCAAACTAGCTCCTAGAATCAAATCCATCTGATGACTGATCTTCCTTACCAGTGGTAATCCATCAGGTACATTATCAGATACAATATCCTGAAACTCATTCAAGAAATATGCAACCTCTACAGGTACATCCTCTATTTCCTCTTTACCAGCTTTTGGAATTAAAGAAAAACACACATGGTCATGCCTCATACCATCTAAGAATTTTCTTCCATCAACAAAATTTATTCTTGCATTACCACATACCTTTACTTTGGTCTTCTTCAATGGCTTCAGCTTATCTCGCACTCCATCCTTTGTCAAGGAATAGGTATTCGCACGACCATCATGTACAAGACATCTGTCAAACTACCACGGTCTACCCAACAACATATGACATGCATCCATAGATATGATATCCCATAGTACCTCATCTTGGTAGCCACCGATCTTGAACTTTACTAGGCATTGTTCACTGACCATGACCTTGTGGTCATCCTGCACCCAGGCAATCCAATATGGATGTGGGTGTTTCTGTCTTTTGAGCTGCAACTTTGTCACCATCTCTTCTGACACCAAATTGTCAATGCTTCCACTATCAATAATCACATCACAACATTTACCCTCACACTTGCATCTAGTGCGAAACAGGCTCCTCCTTTGTTCAGGTTTATTCTCACCACTCAGCAAGACTCTTTTGTTAATCAACGTTTCTCCTCTTTCAGCATCTTCAGAATTTGAGGATCTGGCACACTAGTAGAATTTGGAAAATGAATGACCACGTGACTAAAAATTTTAGTCACGTGACTAAAACTGATCATGTTCTACCATTTTTTTAGTCATGTGACTAAAACTGATCATGTTCTACAAATATAAATGACTAAATAAATGACCAATTTGGTCATCAGGTAAAATCACAACTAAAATGACTAAATAATTAATTTTTAGTGAAAGTGATTGCAAGCCAACCACATACATGAAAGTGATGAACAAGGTGATCAAATCCTTAAAAATAACTCCACTTTACTAGTTTTAGATAGTATTTTGATTTGTTCAAATAATGAAAATGAGTATTTTCATCATCTATGTCCTATTATGAAAAGTCTTAAAAAACATAAGTTGTCTAAAAAATGACCCAAATATGCAACCTTTCAAGGTGTATTAGACTCAAAGTCTGAAAATTATTCTCTACCATGCAAAAGTGAACTATAAATGCTCAAGGTCAACCAATTTGCATATAAGATTTCAACTTTAATTAAGTGATTTACAACACCATCACTTAATTAAAGTTAATTACAATGTACATACATCATGCAAATTTTTGTTCTATTATTTCATTTATTAATAAATAATATATTTAATATATATTAAATAATATATATCATTATTTAATAAATATTAAACTTATTACAAAAGAAAAATATTAATAAATAAAATAATGTCCAAAATTTACGGAAAAACTCTTTATATGTAATAAGGTGGACTTGCAAAACTAGCATTACATTATTCAATTATTTTAGAATAACATTTGTTGTGAATTACATATTTAGGATAAATTAATTTCATGATATATATAAAAATAATAGAATTGAGTTGTATAACATCAAATTTGAGTGCAATAACTATAATTTGGTTTATAGAAAATTTAATATATATATAATATATTTAATTATGTATTTTATATGAAAATTTTATATTTTCTAAATGACCATTAGGGGTCCATAACAACATATCAATCCTATTCTACCCTTCCCTATATCTTTGATGACTTGTTGACTAGATTTGACCATGAGGACTTATGAATGCCTATCACAACAATATCTTACAAATGGGTCCAATTGATTCCCCAATCTTCCCAAATGATCCATAAGACCTTATTACATCACATTATGATTCAAGAACCTTTTAATGTTCCTAGATGCTCCATAGGTGCCCTTGCACCAACAATTTAAGACATTTTTTAAAGAAGAATTTGATATTTTGTCTTAAATATTGAATTGTTATTTTCATTATTTTTAAATTAAAAATATTATAAATGTCTTAAATTAAAAATTAAGACAAAATGAAAATAAAAATTATTTTGTTGTCTTAAATTAAAATTTTTGACAAAACTGCCATGCATTTTCATTTACAGCGTGCAAGTAAGAGGCCAGAGGAAGAGGTAGAGTAGGGCGGGATGTATATTTTCAGAAGAAAAATAAGAGATTTTAGAATAAACAAGGTGCTTTCCAAAAGCCATCTGATTGCACGTCATAACGTCATAGGCAACTCCAAAAAAATACTTGTTTTGATCACCGTCAACAGGCTTGCAAAGGGGTTTTGATCACCAATTTTCCCTCCTGCAATCTCATTTCTCCTTCATCTCGTGAACCAAAGAAAATTTTTGGTTGAATTTAAAGAAGAAAGGTTCGAAGCTGCAACCGCACAAATTGAGATGCTGTAAAGAAAAAAGGTCAGATACTAATTCTCCTAGGGGCCATGGAAATCTCTTCAACTCAAATGCCTGTTGATATTCACATCAGATTTGATGAAGATTAATGGTAGAATGTACACATAAGTTACAAACTGAGCCAAAGTTTATGTTGCTCAAGCTAGATATGTAAGGTGGCCCTAATATTCACTAGGATTCCATGCTTTGTTTTGGTATGAAAATTTTTTAAATGCTCTGATTTTGTTTTGGTATGAAAACTTTTTAAATGCTTTCTTTCAAGTATAGTTTGAATTGTATCATTCTGTTGTATGAGAATGCCATTTTATTATTTTTCATTTGCAACTGTAAAATTTGTGAAGACCGGCCAGCCTAGACTAGCCATTGTAGTAGTTATCACCAGCTATTTGTGTTTGGTAGTCATAGATATCATGGTTATGCATGAATGTTTATCAGATGTTAGTAGAAAGACATTTTAAAGTGCATAGCTTCCTACATTTACTGTTACTGTACTGGTTTACTGTTACTGTACTGGTTGGAATTGATATCTCTTCAATCTTCAATGTGGTATGTTTGTTACATCAGTGATGCACCATCATACTGGAGAGTTCACCCACTACAAAATGACTCTTGTACTTAAAAACTATCCTACTGATGTTAATGCATTACATTCCGGAAAATGAACTCTTACTTTTTACAAACTAAAACCCTAAATCCTAACTTTAGTTACATTAAGTGATGTCACTTTTACACAAAGGCAGCAGGTCACTCAACCAAACTATTATCGTACTTTGTTTTTCATAATATTGCTTGAGATGAAGTGGGTATTTTGTCAAACAATTGGTGTGTCCAACCCTGCTCCAATAATCACATACACTCGGCGGCTTCTACAGACTTTCCAATGGATGTGTTTTGTGCATTTTCTGGAAGCATGGAATTTAGCAAGACTGCATACTTTGGGATGGTCTGTCAAACAATTTAGAAGCTTTTTGGATGATTCTACATCTACCATACACCATGTCATCGCAGCACCCATGAGACCACATTTATTTGAGGCATTTTGTTTAATGGGCAATGTTCCCTGTCTATGCTTCCAATCTATCATACGTGTCCGCAGTAGCAGTCTGAACTTCTACCCAGGCATCTTGCAAACAATTCACATTCTTTGATTGTGCTTTCACATTTCATATGCAGATGTGGCTGTAATTCACGGCATCCATGGGTTCAGATCATGATTCCATTCCCGTGTTCCTTTATATATGCTTCGAGACCATCTATCAAATGTCTTAGTTGCTTTGCTCATGCTACCATAGTTAGATTTTGTAAATACCCGATAGAGGAATTATGTCAAACAATTCATGCACGCTGTATATGATTCCATGTTTTGAATGTGTCTATGGAGCAGCTCGAATCATTGTTTCTAACAAAAATTCCACTTACTGTTATGCTTTGAGAGCTATCCATACACCATTTCAAAGGTTTCTAATATGGCACGTGGGGGAGGACATTAATCGAACACCCTGCATATACATTCTATGAGACGACATGTATTCGAGGCATTCTGTCAAACAGTTCACATGCTGGCGCTTGTGCTTCCATGTTTCAAATGCATTTTACTTGTTTTGAATGGTTTCTATTGGCACGGGCAGAGAAGATGTAGGTAAAGGTTATGGAATTTGGCATTTACTATCTATCAAATCTGATGTTAAACTTATTACTTATGTGATGTTTAACTTTTGTGATGTTAAACTTTTTGCATTTTACTTATTACCTTGAGGTCCGAGGTTCCTGTATTTTGCTCGTCACTGGTCCCTGCTGCTGCGAGCCCAAGAAGTTCGGTCATTGTGGTGCCGTGCTCGTTTCCAGAAGTCATACCGTTAAATTGCCTGTGGTTTTTTAAATTTCATCTTTCTAGTTTTGAGAAAAGATCTGCATTTTCTTAATGATAGTTTTTGTCAACATGCTGGAGCTGGGGGCTTGATATTTCAGGTGGCCCTAATATTCACTAGGATTCTGTGCTTTGTTTTGGTATGAAAACTTTTTAAATGCTCTGATTTTGTTTTGAAATATATATATATCTATTTTCTTATTGAGGGTTTGTGTTGATATATTGGACCTTGAGGCCCGAGGTTCTTGTACTTTGATTTTGATTTTGATAAATTTGTAAATGCTCTGAAGATTTTATTCATTTTGTTATTTAAATGTTCGATAAAATGTAAGGAAGGAATTACTTTGTGCCTATTGTGACAACAGTGTTCCTTTTTCTCTCCGTCCTCTACCTGGCTCTTATTTATTCACTCAAGTAAATGATTCTGCAACATTTGGGAAAGACTATTGTTAATCTCTTGGAATAACTTTAGCGATCATGAACCCTATTTGATTTTGCCATCTACATCAAGGACAATTCTTCCACCAAGGGAAATTCTGATTATTAAATCTATGTAATCCTCAGGAATTTGCAATATTGATCAATCTAGAAAATACCAGGGTTAGCAATCATTTGGATCAGGCCCCTTAAAACAAAGCTTAGTACTAAGGCTCGGTTACCCACTCAATATTCAATATTACTAATGCTGAGAAAACAAAAACAAGATGACACACTTTCAGAATTGCAACTTTTCTTAGAGATTTTGACGAATCCTCAAGCAACAATTGATATCAAGCGTGTTTCTAGCTTGCCAATCAATTAGATATTCTTGGACAAGTTTCAGTTTTATTTCAACAATTCAGAGTATTCCTGATTGACTTCTCAAAGAATCAACTCTTTTTGTGCGAGAGCTGTGTTTGAGAAAACTGTACCTTCTTGTTAAAGAAAATATCAAATCTTCTTGAAACATTATTGTCAGTTAGTTCATCTGATTTTCAAATTCCTTACTGATTCCAAAAAGTTGAAGTCATGGAAGCCAGTCTCTCCATCTCAGGGAAATTATTTATTAAATCAACCTTGGGCACATCACTGGGTTTTTCAACTTTGCCAGCCACCTTTTCTGTATTATTATGATTCAACAGTGCAGTCGGGGTTGAAGCCCATAACTTTGTACAACTGGGGTCACTAGCATTGCTGTCTTTATGAATGGATCAAGCTTGGGATTGCTTGTGCCTTCACTCATTGATCCACCCAAATGCAACTCAATAACAATTTTCCCTTGCTTTCACCTTACAAAGTACAACCATTTTTCAACAATGGAGAGTTTGGCATCTTTTTGCATACATGACTCTAGAAGCCTTAAGCTCACTATTTCTCTTTGACAGTGCATCTTTCTGCATCTTATTTTCTTTTTCTTTTGCCAGTGCTTTACTTGTATGGTGCTTATTTAATTCCTGAGAATGTTCTTGATTTTATGATTTGAAGTCTCCATTATTAATCGATGAATTCAATAAACAAGCAGATGATTTTAAACTATCCTCATCAACATCTGCTTGAGCATGCCTATCCTTCCAAGCCATTTCCAATCCAATTGCTATCTATGATCTTCTCTGGATATTTTTATTGCCCAGTTCTGAAGCTTGAGAACCTATGTGAATAAATAGATATCTTGCTCCCTTCTCTGGAAGAGCTCCCTCAGCATGACTTGAACTATTTTTGTCTGCCTTTTCATTATTTATTTCTAATACTTCATCAGAGTTAGAAGGCAAAACTATAGACATGTCTTCTGAAGGGTTATCAAGTATTATTGACTGGAGCTAACTTGGCAATCATCTACTACAGTGGAATTTGTACATTGACAATCTTGTACTTCTCCTTCCTTGGCATCCATCCTGTCATCTCGTATTACTTGCTCCCTTCTCTGGAAGAGCTCCCTCAGCATGACTTAAACTATTTTTGTCTGCCTTTTCATTATTTATTTTTAATACTTCATCAAAGTCAGAAGGCAGAACTATAGACATGTCTTGTGAAGGGTTATCAAGTATTATTGACTGGAGCTAACTTGGCAATCATCTACTATAGTGGAATTTGTACATTGACAATCTTGTACTTCTCCTTCCTTGGCATCCATCTTGTCATCTCGTTTACATGTATTAATAACCTCCACAGAACCCATATCAGAAATAGTAATCATGACAGCATCAGATTTCCTTTCAATGGAATGCTTGTGAACCTCATGCATTGAAATAGTTATTGAAATTAAATAGTTTTATTTTATAATTTAAGCCCTAGAATCACCAATGGACAATTGTTTGAATAATTAATACTTAGAATTCTGAATATGTGTTTGTATTGATATTAATTTATTAATTTCTTAAGTTTTCTTTTCCTTCAAAAACTTCCCATAGTGATAATGGTGGTGTTGACATCTTCTTCCTTAACTAATCTCCCATTGTCTCCCCAGCCTTACTTTTCCAGACTCATAGGCAGTTAACTATGGCAATTTTTTTATGTTGTGAATTTTTTCTTTTGCAGTAGATGGTGTTTTGTTGGCTGTGCTGCCAAACAATTAAGGTGCCCTTCCATTTTGCTTTCATGAATGTGGATACCCTATTCTAGGGCTTTTGTTTTGGCCTAAGTGCAGATAATGTCGGTAAGGGTTATGCCTGTCTTTTCATTTGCCAGTTGCATTTGCTTGAAAGTTTGTCAAGACATTATATATATATCTATTTTTTCCTTAATATTGTAGTAATTTTGGTCCATCAAACCAGGCGTCTGAGGCATTGTGTCAAACACTTAGCATGCCTTGTATATGTTTACATGTTTTGCATACATGTCTAGCATGTCTTTCTATGGTTAAATATATGCCACTGGTGGAATAATAATATGATTGATGATGTCTTAAGATTAATGTCCTAAGGTTGCAGACTATATGGTTCTTGTAGAACTAATCTATAAGACTTATGCTTGCCACTATCATAAAGAGTGAATAATATCTTCAATGATATAAAGAGTGAATAATATATTCAATGATATATTTGATAGTGGCAAGGTTCACCATACATTAAATTTTTCAATATTTGGAGTTTTGGGGGAGAGATAAGAAAATTAATATGTGATGCCATGATCTTACATTTTGAATGAAAGTCCATCGACCATGGCACTTAATAAGTTGTTGTAGATTATCACAGTTTGGAGGAATTATCAGATATTAGTGGCACACGGATAGAAAAAGAATAAAATAACTGTAGTCAGATCTGTATATAAGGATACAGAAACAATTGAAGTGATTGGAAGAGGATAAAATCTAGATTGAAAGATATATCCAGTCATTAACTAAAGGAAGGACAAATACCAAATAAGATCATCTATTCATAAATAAGGGTATATGTAAAGAAAATTGTCTTATTTATAAGACTTCACAATTTTATGTAGTATTAAAGGAATGAAGGTATTAAGCATAAAATAAGGAGGAGAATCATCAAGCATTCAATCAAGGAATAAGTTTTCAGAATTATAAGTAATAAACTATATATGATCCTAGCACTTGGGTCTAAATCAAGATACATTCTATCTTCTGAATTATTTTAGAATTTTAAGCTGAATATTATAATGAAATGTCTTCATTTTTTAAAAATTTATATTTATAAGTGTATTGCAATTCTCATCTCAAGTTGTAATTAATGTTTCTGGACTAAATTAAGATAAACCCCAAAAGGTTCATTACAAATGTTAACCTCTGTCAGGTCTGATATACATCAGGACATTCACTCAATCTATGTGATCTTTAAGTATGACTACACTCAATAATCATGCTTCCTTATTGAGCATCACACACATACTTGCACATCAACACTAACAGTCACACTAGGGATGAACTTAGATCCACTATATATATGTATTATAGTGATGATTACATTCATTTGTCAATTGTCAATGTATATATAATAACAATATCTGCAAGTCAGCCATAAGAATAAACATTAAACCAAACGTGTAATAGGCTAGGTCCAAAAGTCCACACATTAGTCTAGGAGAAGGTACACATGCCATGCATTACCCAATGTTCACTCTACTCGCCCCAATGAACATTAGCATGCTACCTCCGGCTGACATTTGTTACAATCTTTTGGTGCATCAAACCAAACATCAACACAGGTGATGAACTAGCATAGTGAACCCTTTGTCACTTCTAACTTTCTGTCTGCTGAAGATCAACCTTTGGAACTTTGGAATATGATACTTCAAAGGTAGCTTTACTTTAATTCTAAAATGCAAGCCATGATTCTCAACCATGCAGAATGCAGATCCAAACATCATGACAATGCAACTAAGTGTACATATGGTTTTTGAATAATAGATCTCAAAAAAATTCTACATATGCTTCCATACACTAGCACATGATAGACAATCAAGAACTACTAATATAACATTAAGGGAGTTATCAACCATAGCTTGTCACAATCTTTTTGGAACCCAAATGCTTAGACATAGGCATGACAATAATTGTACTCTTTGGATACCTTGACATCAATGACAGAACCAATTATTAACTTTGATATCACTAACAACCTTTTCCCAATGGTGTCAACTCTTGTGATTTGTTGATTTTTTTAGAATATGAGCCTAACATTGGTTTCAACGTGACTGTTATGAAACTTTTAGTGCTAGAACTGCATTATTTGGATGTTATTTTGTTTAGTCTTCAATATCTTTCCTTTTTTAGTCTGATTATACCTTTTGTGAGTGGAAGAGAGATCAAGTTTGATGTGATGGTTTTACACCATAACTTAAGCTTATTTGAGCTCCCTAATATCTAGAAATTGTCTTAACTCATCTCAACTAATGCATCTATTGTAACTTCCATGTAGTGCAGACAAAAACCCAAAAATTTAGATCTATAAACCCTAAGACATGTAGAATGCAAAAATAGAACCCTATAGGCAGCAACACCACCCGTGAAATAGCAGACAAACAAAAATCACAACTGTAATGTCCCCTGTTAGGACTGTTGATGTGAGTTTTGTTCCACTACAACATGCAAAATCAAACACTCAATGTTTCAGAGGGAAACATCAAATATTCAACTCTCTCTTGATATAAGGTCACTTCTTGTGCTAAGCCTACAAAGTAAGATCACAAGGTGACTTCAAGGTTCTTTTACTCTGGATACTCGCTTAGTTGAAATGATGTGATTTGCTAGATCACTAAGAGGACTTACGCTAGTTCATTCAAGATTTGTCAACTATTCGCACTTCTAATGATTTTGCCTTACAATGTGCAATGATTTTTCCTAGGATCACCACAAAATTAGGCCAACCCCAACTTCGACCTGCCAATCACTTAGAACGTACAAAATCTCCTTGCACTAGTCTCCTTCTAGGCCTCCAAATTGCATATGTGAGGACAGTACCAATCTATCCTTTAGGATACTCCAATAATTCTGGATTTCTTATGCCTACTCCTGGAGACAACAATCTCCAAAGAGAGCAAGTCCTGGAACTTCTTCTAAGTTTCATGATTTCAGGGTCTTCACAGGCCTAATTATGGCACCTAATGAAGGAGCACCTAACAATCCTATTGGTTTTTCAGGGACAGTGATTGGGATCTCTTAAGGCAACCAAAAAATGAATAAATCCCAAGTCTCGGGCTTCAATTCAACTCCAGACGTGAGTTATGGGGTCTGCAATCGAAACAGATCCAGGATGACAAGATCAGGGCAACAAGGAAGAAGTATGGTGTTTAATAAAGATCTGTTAGCCCCTGTTGCAGACTTGTTATTGAAGTCAAAAGAAGATTCATATTACTATGTTTAACTCACCTGTGAATTACTAATGATTTAAACTACACTTGTGTCATGATGCTATATGCCGATGGCTGAAGAAATATATCGTCATTGGAATTTGTACACAATAATGGTTCAGGATGTGTCTAATTATGTGCTCTATGAATTGTAAATGACAAAAGATGAAATAAATATATAAATTTTTTCCTCGCTTTCAAAAGAAGAAAACATGGAATTTTTTCAAAGAGGGTCGTATTCTTCCATCCTTCTATAATATATTTCATGTTTTCATTGAATGGCTACGATATGACTATCTATCATGTTACGAACATATCGAATAACTTCTCCAGAATTTGGTTTATAAAATTTGTCTATTGGAATTTATAAAGAAGAAGACAGCGATAATAATTTTGGAAGAGACGAAATATATGACAAGTGGCCACAAATCTACAGCGAGAGTTTGTTTTGTCTTTTCTAAACTAAGCTGCTTGGTTGTTTGCCAGCCTGATAAGTGCCAAACTTGAGAAAATGTAATTTGGAAGTTGCGACAAATGGAAAACGGTATTGGAAACTGGCAAAAAATTTTATCATTAATTTTAAAAAAGGGAAAGACTTGACAAAGTTATTGTTGTCGTCAATTAAATAGAGGCAATTCATTTGTGCCATGATGGAAAACGGTTATAGTGGCAGTTGAGGGATTGATAATAACTTTCTTGACTGTTCAAGTCAGTTCGATATCCTCGCTCTATATAAGATTGAGAATTCATTTGATAAAATCAAGTGGAAGATGCCAATATATGTGATAAAGAAAATTAAAGAAAAAATGTTGTTGTGTATTCAATAATCTAAGAGTTGAAGATCTGTATACTTCTCTCTGAGAATTGCTGATGATGTTACAGTTGAACAAAGTGAACTGAGATGACAAGGCAAACCATTTTCCAATCTGAAAAGACTGTTATATTTCTTACAGAAATTGTCATCATATTCAGATGTTGCTATTTACTTGACAATCACAGAGATGAAAACTTTGATTGTAATTTTAAAATTAATTAATTTACCAGAGCATAAATTGCAGAGATTTATAAAGTCTATAGTATACAAATATTCAGGATAATTCTAAAGGTTGACACATGTTCAGATAAAATGATCAGACATTGGGATTTCAAGATTATGATAAACATTAATATTCTGTGACAGCATAACATTCAGATTGCAGTGAGCTGGGTGGTCAAGATTGTTACAGGAAAACAGGCATTATTTTATATCAGATTTAAATTGTGTTATCAAGATTGAATTGTTATATGAGATTCTCTGTGTACTCATGTCTAGTCACAAAGTTGTAACACTTTATTTGTATGTCTTTGGTGAGTTGGTGCTCATATAAGGCTTTGGTAGTTGTTTTGGGTTGATGTGTTGATGCTCAAATTGTAAAAGTTGATGCTTATGGTGTGGAAGAGTTGATGCTTTTAAGAAAAGATGGGTTTGATGACTCCTTAGGGTTGGAGCCCTTAAAGTTGTAATTGGTTTCAAATTCGTGAGGCTGGATTAGGATAGTAGATCCTAGCAGGATTACTTGTTGTAGTTTTTCCCAGTTGGGTTTGTTGGCATTAAGCAGGATTGCCACTAGTGACAACACTTATTTGCATTCTCAGTGCAAACCGAGCAGAACAGTGCAAACCGAGCAGGACAGTGTAAACCGAGTAACATTATGTCTACCGAGTCACAGGTATTTACCGAGTTCAAACTTACCGAGTGGTCAGTATGAACCGAGCCTTTACTTCTACCAAGTGCATGATGATGCCGAGTAATGTAGTGGACGTTGAGTATCAGAAAGTCACCGAGTTAGTTTGCAGGAACCGTGTAACCATACTTGGGCCGACTTAGTAGCACTTATGTTTATTTGTCAACCCGACTTTGTAATTGTAATTGTAATTAATTCTTTAGACTTGTATATAAATAATGTTGTAAAAATACCAAGAGGTAATGAATATGAATATGAAATAGAAGAGAAAAGTAGAGATAAGCGAATTACAAAGGGCTACAGCAGTATAAGAAGTAGCAAAGATAAATCCATCATAGAAGGTGATCAGTACATCAGCGAATCTCATTCAGTAATCCAGTTGCAAAGAAAGAGATCTACTGTTTCATCCTAACAGGTGAATCAGCCTGAAATCTTTTAACCGGGTAGACTTAACAGTCTTTGTAAAATCTCTTTATCGAGTGCATACTTCATTGTATGTTTGTAAAACCTCTAACAAGGTGGACCTAGCAGTCCTTATTGCTCCTAGCAGGGCAGATCATCAGAAGTGATCAAATGTAAGCCTTAACCAGCCAACTTTATACTGCAGTACTAAAGCTTTGTGGGTTTCATCCCCACCCCAATTTTACTTTCTTTTGGAAGGTTTCTGGGTAACCAAATCTATGTCTCATTGTTGTGAATGCTTTTATGTTTCATGCTTTCTATATGCATAAGGATAAAGTGAACTATATGTTAATACATCTGTTGTTGAAAAAAAATTTGGAGTTACTGATTCACCCCTCCCCTCTTAGTAACTTGGTTAATTCCTGAATATTTCCAACAATTGGTATCAGAGCTATATTGGTTCTCAAGATAAAGCTTAACTAGCTTGAGCAAAGATCCAGGACAATGGAGGTATTCAAACTGAACAAGGTGATTGAAAATGAAAAGCTAGATCTGGAAGTGGCCATAGCTAAACTTAAAGAAGCAAAAGAACATCTTTCCCAATCCCTAAGAAGAAGGAAGGAACTTGCAAATCAGATGAATGATCATAATTACATTGAAGAAAAGATTCAAGATCTTTTTCCCTCAGATAGCTTAGATAAAGCAAACAATGTTGTCAAAGAACTCCTAGAAAAGAATGGGTCTCTACAGGAAGAAGTGAGAAAATTAAAAAGAGAACAAGAGCTACACTCAACAAGATTTTGTGAGATCTTAGAACAAAGAAACAAGTTGAAAGATGAATTAGATGGAAGGAACAATGAAGTCCAAAATAAAACTCTTCAGCTAGAAAACTTAATTGATCAGATCTCCCATACAAATGAGAAAATTCTGACTCTAAGTTCAGAAATAGAAAGCACAAGAAAAGAACTAAGATTTGAAAAGCAAATCAATCAAAGATTGGTGGATGACCTAAACACTGAAAAACAAATCAATGAAAGAATGCTGAAAAGCCAAAAAGACTTAAATCAGCTGTATGATCAAAATCTTCATAGGCAAAAAGGAAAAGCAGGACTTGGATACAAAGCAGAAGGTGAATCTTCTAAGCAAGGTACTCAAAGAAATCAGAAACCTACTTGTAATCATTGTGGCAAAATAGGACATACTTCAAATAAATGTTGGAGCAATGAAAAAGTAGAATTCAATGGAAAATGCTACAACTACAATCAGCATGGTCACAAAGCAAATGAATGCAGGGAAAAACCAAGATTCAAAGGTAATTGTCACAAATGCAACAAACAAGGTCACAAGGTATCCGAGTGCAGATCCAAAACATTCAATCCAGCAGAACAAATTATGAAAGCAATGTTTGGATGGGATTACAACACCTGGTGTAGATGTTAGTACTGTGGAGAATATGGACACATCGGCATGAACTGCATAAAACATCATCTAAGAAAAAGAGATACTACCGTAAGATGTTTCAAATGCACTAAACTCGGTCACATAGCCAGAAATTGCATGAATGCTAGTGAAATTGAAGATGGAAAGAAGAATGAAGCAACTAAGGTCAAGAAACAGATAAGACAACAGTGGATTCCTAAATATACCGAGCAAACTAGTCCAAGTAATGGAATGGGTGGCTCTACCGACTCAAACTAAATTCCCAAGAAAGCACTGGAACTGTATTCTCATAGACAAATTTCAAGCAGTTCCAGAACTAAATTAAAAGAAAGATCTAAATCGGCATACAAGATGCAATAAGATCACAGGAAGGTCGGTATCTGTCTTTACCGAGCAAGGTCGGGAGCGGTCTAATATGATTACTGAGCGAGGTTAGAGAAATATGAATTCTCGAGTTCACCGAGTTGCGAAGTCTTTACCGAGCAATTAATTCATAGTGGGTGACAGTCTGTCAGAATTCATACCCTAATTTGTACTGAGCATTAATGACAGAGTTGTAAGCAAAAGGCAAGAAATCAAACTCATTCTTCACCGCGAACTTTAGCACTTTGAGAGCAGAAAATTTCAAGAGCAATCCAGTGATTCAAATACTTTTGTGAAAAGAATTCTCTGTGAGCTACCATGGCATCATCCAGCGCTTCAACGATGAAAGGAACAGAAATGATAATCAAAGGGGAATGGAGTGCACTAGATTTCAAACTCGTGCCCGCAATTGCAGCAGCCCTAGACCCGAACGAAGCTCAATCTCAGATTCCTCCTAAGGTACTACTTGTTAATGATATTCACAATCATTTCAATTGTGCAATTCAAGAGATGGGAAACCTGGAGCTAGATATCGTGCGTGAGGAACTATGTGTGAATGGTGTTCTAAAACCCGAGCACAACCATCTGGAAGACAAGGGATTAGTTCACATTACACATTTACCTCGAAACTTTTAGGAGAAATGGGTTAGATACATTCTCAGCCATGTACATGAAGGCAAGATTTGGCTTGAGCAACCCATAGAGATCACTAAGAAGATGATTCACCAAATCACCGGTCTTCCCATGTTGAACAAAGTTAAAGCTACCAAAACCCTAGGTCGGCCGGAGCTGGAGAAGAAACCCTAGCCAAGTGGGATGGTAGAGGCATGAAAGTAAGCAGCATTACTAATGCTGAACTAAAGTTTGGAACACACATCATTGCCCATAAAATATACAGTTCAAGTCAACAAAATAGTGTCTCCTACGAAGCCATTGACCTAGTATACAAGGTGGTAAAGAATAATTTATCATTCGACCTTGCAGATTTGTTGTTAAAACAATTTAACAAGAACATGGAAAGCATTCAAACTTCCAAAAACAATCCATGTAAGTTTGGATCTCTACTGGTCTATTTATTTTTCTATGTTCATAAATTCTTCCCTTCCAAAGGAAAAGTAATATGGAGAAAAGATGTACCAGTTATTTATGAGATAAATGAATATATTTCAGAAATGGGTGAAAATTTTGAGAGCATCATGGATAGTTATTTTGAGTCTTTCAAGGAGAAAATGAATGATAGATTTTGGATTCCACAGAAGTTGGTGGAAGATTATAAGGATGATATTTGTTTCATGGTGGACTGTGATAGAGTATACATTCAAGCAGCTAAACCGAGGATTGTACATGTAAAGCCTCTTCCTTATGAGGTAAACATTGATGAGACAAATAATATCATTGAAGCCCTCCTTAATCAGCCTGTTAATCCCAAAGCTCCATATTTTGGAACATATGAAGAAGCAAAGGTGAGAATTGAATTAAGCATAAAGCTTCCACACGTAGTAAATAAAGGAAAAAAGAGGATAGCCAAAATGCAAATGCTAACCGAGGACAAAGGAGAAGACACTAAAGAAGAAGAGGAAAAGGATGAGAAAACAGAGGAACCAAAACCTGCAAAGAAGAAAGGAAAGATATTCAACACCAAGGCACCTAAGCCTCCCACTGCCGTATTTACAAGGAGAAGTCCAAGGGGTAAAGTAGACAAATAGGACAAAGATATAATATTCAAAAGGCCTCCTCTAACCCTTCAAGAGAAGATCAAACTTTTTAGAGAAGGATCAGGATCTGGAGTAAGTAATATAAAATCTTTAAAATATGAAACAAGATTGGAAACAGAACAAAAGGAGATAGAAGATGCTGTCATTGAAAAGATGGGACTATGGAAATACTCTCCTGATGAAATAGCCCCACAGATTCCAGCAGCTTTATTAGATCCAATAAAAATTGGATGGACCAATGCAAAGCAAACTGTAAAAGACATATTTGATCAAACCCTGAGACAGTTAATGCCGAGCTTGAAAAATGATGAAATAAAGAAGGCATTGAAAGAGAATGAAAATAAGATGACACTGAAGTTCAATACTTGTTTAATTCTGATTAACAATATTGAATCAGTTGTGAAGGCTGCAAATGCCACATGGAAGAACATATACCATCTTCACCAACCGAGTACTGAAACAGTTATAATAAAAGACATTGAAGATGACAGTGATGAACAGGAAGAAGCCACTGAGGTAGATGATACTGTGAGGATAGCGGCAGAAGTCATTGCATCACTTCCTACCTCTCCAGAAAAAGTTACTACATCTAGCCCGGAGACACCTTCAAGCATGGTTGTGACAACTTCAACATTTGTCCAATCACCTATAGCAACAACAGAAGAAACTACCATTTCTTCTACCGAGTTGCAGTCTCCTACTTCATCAAGTTTTCCAGCAGTAAGTATTCCAGTTTTTGATTCTGCAAGTGTAAATACTTTAAGTTCTCCAGTAGACAGTATACCATTCTCTATAGCCAATCCTACTATGTCTACTATCACTACTACTAAGGCATTAAGTACAGATAAGCCTAAGGCTCAACCGAGTATAAGATTTTTGGGCAAGAATATAGTAGAGGATATAGACCTTGATGAGGAAATAGAGATTCCAACATTGGATTTTGCAAATCTATCAGCGGACCAAATGCAAAATATAGGTGAAATCCTCCAAAGGAAAGAAAAGCAAAAGAAGCTTAAAGATGAGAGAGACAAGGAATATAAAATCATTAAGGATGCTAAGGACATTTTGTCAGAAGCATTAGGTATTAAAGTAGACTCCTCTCAACATGTTTTGTTACAATTAGCAGAAGCAGTAAATAAGTACAATGAGGACTCATTTGGGATAGACAAGTTAGTTGAAAAGGCTGAGAAGAGATTCAACAATAAAGTGCTTGAGCACATTGCTCAGCACATAGCTATTAATCAAGTCGAATTGTCTTCAGTTTTGGCAAACATTGAATCTTCCTATTGGAATGTTACCTCTCTTTTGGCCAAACTATGCAATGTTGTCGAGTTCACCAAGGATGTCAAGGATAAAATGAATAAAATTGATGAGGATTTGAAGATTAGCATACAGAAGCTGCAACTTGAACCAAGTTCAAACTCTACTCATCACATGAAAATCTCATTCCTATCAAATATGCAATCAAAACTATTGAAAGAAGACACAAGGATCCAGTCCACACTGCTAGACATTCAGAACATGATCCTTCCCATCATGACTACAATGTATAAGCACATTGAACATTCCAAAACATTAATTCATGACAATCAGTTCTCAATAGTAGATCACATGATTGAACTCTCTGCAGAAATCCAAATTGCAATCCAAACATGCAAGATTCTGCAAGAAAATTGGGACAGAACCTTGGCACTGATAATGAAGGTACATTCTATTTTTCTATCAAATTTTGGATTCTCTCTGTAAAACATTTGTATATACACCTTTGGCATTATCACCAAAAAGGGGGAGATATGTATAGAAGAAAAAGTTAGCACGTTGAAAGGGAGAGATAATTTATAAAGCCCCATGACAAAGACAAATTTTGAAAAATCAAAATAAATCTCAGCATGGTTCATGTATATAAGTTTTGGGCAATAAGTGTTTTTCTCACTAATGCCAAAGGGGGAGATTGTTGGCATTAAGCAAGATTTCCACTAGTGACAACACTTATTTGCATTCTCAGTGCAAACTGAGCAGAATAGTACAAACTGAGCAGAATAGTGCAAACTGAGTAGAACAGTGCAAACCGAGTAGAATAGTGCAAACCGAGCAGAAAAGTGCAAACCGAGTAGGACAGTGCAAACCGAGTAGGATAGTGTAAACCGAGTAACATTATGTCTACCGAGTCACATGTATTTACCGAGTTCAAACTTACCGAGTGGTCAGTATGAACCGAGCCTTCACTTCTACTGAGTGCATGATGATGCCGAGTAATGCAGTGGACACCGAGTATCACAAAGTCACCGAGTTAGTTTGTAGGAACCGTGTAACCATACTTGGGCCGACTTAGTAGCACTTATGTTTATTTTTCAAGCTGACTTTGTAATTGTAATTGTAATTAATTATTTAGACTTGTATATAAACAATGTTGTAAAAATACCAAGAGGTAATGAATATGAATATGAAATAGAAGAGAAAAGCAGAGATAAGAGAATTACAAAGGGCTACAGCAGTATAAGAAGCAGCAAAGATAAATCCATCATAGAAGGTGATCAGTACATCAGCGAATCTCATTCAACAATCCAGTTGCAAAGTAAGAGATCTACTGTTTCATCCTAACAGGTGAATCAGCCTGAAATCCTTTAACCGGGTAGACTTAACAGTCTTTGTAAAATCTCTTTACCGAGTGCATACTTCATTGTATGTTTGTAAAACCTCTAACAAGGTGGACCTAGCAGTCCTTATTGCTCCTAGCAAGGTAGATCATCAGAAGTGATCAAATGTAAGCCTTAACCGGCCAACTTTATACTGCAGTACTAAAGCTTTGTGGGTTTCATCCCCACCCCAGTTTTACTTTCTTTTGGAAGGTTTCTGGGTAACCAAATCTATGTCATTGTTGTGAATGCTTTTATGTTTCATGCTTTCTATATGCATAAGGATAAAGTGAACTATATGTTAATACATCTATTGCTGAAAGAAAATTTGGAGTTACTGATTCACCCCTCCCCTCTCAGTAACTTGGTTGATTCCTGAATATTTCCAACAGGGTTTCCACCTGATATTTGTGTTTCTTGGTCTCTTGCATATATCCTGATCTAGAGATTTGGCATTTACAAGCAGCACTTGCTGATGATTCAGGGCTTGATGCAGCTTATTTTCTTGTTGGATGTGGAGCAGATGAACTTATTGATCTTATCATGCGGTAATTAGCTTTGTGTTCATCTTTCAATTCTTTTTTCTCTATTGTTACATTCTGTATTCAACTTTGAAATTTAATTATAAATTCTCTTCAATATTTGTGTGGATATAAATCATTCTGATTGGGTCCTTTGTATGATCCTTAATTTATGGATTACATTGGGATGTATGTTGGCCCTGAATGCTCAAATCTGAAGGATGTTAATATGTTGGTATTTTTAAGAGGCCAAGCCCACCCAGTAGTCACATATAATTGTATTTGTCTCACTATGTCTATTCTCTTATATTGAGTATATTGTGATGTTTGAAATTGAAACCTTTGGATTTCTCTCAACAATTTCTCTATGTTTTGTGTTCTCCTTGCACACTGTGAATTACTCTTTGTTTGCTAATTTTGGAGCATTACACTTAACTTTAATTGTAAATCTTGCAGATGTGTACTGGATCCTAGTGACAAGATAGTGGATTGCCCACCTACATTTACCATGTATGCGTTTGATGCTAGTGTGAATGGGGCTACTGTGATAAAAGGTAACCAAGTAGAAGTAGTTATGGAAGCCTTGTACTTTTGTTTCTCTGGCATCTTTTCTTTTAGTTTTCAGAATGCTATTGGAAGTTCAAGGTGGACTGAATGAGAATTATGGGACTTTCGTTTAAAGCTTGCATGCAAACCATTTGTATCTTCTAACACAATATTGGGTGGAAAAAATATGGTTTACTTGGTAGTTGTACATTCCCTCGCTTGACACTGTGCTATTTTTGCCGTTCCTAGACTGCCTGATTTCAGTTTGGACATTTCTAGTATTATTGAAGTTGTGAAGAAATAAAATCCAAAGCATCTTATTATCTTCACCAAACAATCTAGATGGCAGGTTGTTTTCATAGAAGTTTATTCATAACAGAATCCTTGTGAATTTTCTTTGCTGCCTTGCCTCTCCTCTAACAATTCTACTGTCAGTTTCTATGTTAGTCCTCTTAGTATATTTCAGAGTGTAACATTAAAAATTTAAGGTTTGTTAAAAATTGCTGACAACTAAAACATCGTGGTTTATAAATTATCTTGCCAATCACTTTACTTTTTGACTGTCTACCAGCATTATTAATGATGACGACCTTCTGGAAATTCTTCCTCTACCTATCTTAGTTGTGTTGGATGACGAATATGTTGAATTTTCAAGGAAAGAATCAAGGATGGCTTGGGTAAAGAAGCATGAAAACTTGATTGTTTTACAGACATTTAGCAAAAGAGCAGGTAACTATATCTTAGCTATTATGTCCACTTAGATTCAACTTAGTTTGAAATATACAAATTTTGGTTCTGTATCTCTCAACACATAAAATTCATAGTATGTGGACAAAATAGCTAATGCCATTCACAACACATCTATTGTTAGTGCTTTTACTATATAAATATTTACTCTTCAACCTGAATGTGCAAGATTCTTTTTGATGTCCAATGAAAGTAGAAGATGAACTATGAAGAGTTGTTTTTTCTTTTTAAAGGTGGACATGTTATTGACTAACATCGTTGGTATGAAATAAACCATCTCTTCATTGTCATTTTTTATTTTCCCAGTGGATTATTTGGATGAAATAAATTTCAAGGTTACATTTGTTGTAGATAATTGCTTTCTTTTGTTTGAAAAAATTCTATGGGGTTCCATAGAAGCCTTGGTCCAAGAGACACAAAAAATGAGCTATGAAAGATGGGAAAGCACTATCATAAAAGACAAGTCACAACAAAATAAATCAAGATCCCTGCCTTTGTGATTGCTGGAAATCTAATTAGGGAGTGGCACTTACATAAGGAAAAAAAATAACATTTATTAATGTTAAACAAACTGGGTGATGATTATGGCATAAGACAGATAACAAAGGCAAGGATTTAATAGAGGCATCATTTTGTTTCAAGAGTCATGATCCCTTATTGTAGAAGATATAAAAGGAAGATTTCCATTGGGTAAAAGTGGGGGAATAAAATCAGAAATGAGAGATTTTACAAGGTATTTGATGCAGGAGCATCCTGGGTGTAAGAGAAATCTTGCATCACCCAAAAATATTTCTGTTTTTGAATTCAATAAGGGTTATTTTGTGCAGAGCTGCTATTTATGGAAAGTTACTATTTTTGGTAATTTTCGTATGTGCTCAGAATGATCTGATTTCTTTCTTGGAGGTTCATTTTGGTCATCTAAGTCTGCCAGTAAAGTGTCATTGCCAGATCAAGTGTATATTAGAAGATATTGAAGATTTTCGGTATTGGCAGTAGGGTACAGAAACTTTGAACTCAGTTTTGAAGGCTTTAGAGGCCCCGGATGAGGTCGAAAATTTGCGTGACGGGCTCTTGCGCGGGCCAAGCCTGTAGAGCGCTTCGTGGCATTTCCGAAATGGGGTTATAGTGGCCGAGCGGGTCAACTGGTGATGACTTATGGTCTTCGGAAGTTGGGCCACCTGAAATGGTGAAAAATAATTTTCTTCAAAATTTCTGTTCGGGTTTCAAAGGTTATCTTGAGCCGACTATGATGTAATAAAATGTAAAATAAAATAATTCTAAGTTTGGTCGGCCTTATTGGCTAAAATTCTGGAACCTTCCCAGGTGGTGGATAATTGCCTATATAAGGAAGGCTGTATTATTGTCTTAGGCAGTTCAGAATAGTTCTGGGTAGTAGATCTGGGTATTGATTCGAGGCTTTGTCCTACAGAATATTGTAAGGAATGCCCATGTGGCTTTGCATATTGTAATTCTAAAAGTTTGTAATTCCACATTTGTGGAGATAATAAGAAGCCAATTTTCTGTTCTTGCATATTGTTGTTGTTTCTCTATTTCTGTTATGTGTTTGTGGTATTAAGGGGAGCACCCTTCATCAGTATTGAAGGACCACATAAAGGTACAAGAAAGTTCACTCCCAGTCAACTTCAAAAGATTTTAGATTTGGATTTTAACTTCCAAACAACCATTATAATGGGCAATACTTTTTACCATATATTAAGAGTTGAGAATAAAATATTTAATCTATTAATACTTTTTACTTGAACTCGCTTCCTGCATTCATTCAAAGATTACCTTTTTTTAAGAAATATCAATCAACTATTGCAAAATGTGAAAGAGTTGAAAACAAGCATGAAGATTTTAAAATAATCAAATGATTTGTGACAGACCATAACAGTAGTTGAAAAATAGAGATAACATAGCATGAAATGGCATTGGATAATCATAAAGACAGTGAGCTAAGGAACAAGGATAAACAAATCCAATTCATAAGCTGTACAAAAACATGGTTAGATCAGTGGTTACAAGAGACATAGAGGGCATTGTTGGTCTATATTAGTTTTTTGGTTTTTTCAGTGGTCTCAATGTGATTGCAACCAATATCTATAACAATATGTATGCATGTACAAAGACTTGAGTTTGACATATTTTTTAATTTTCACTAATGATCAAGGTGGCAGATCTAATTCTCTAGCAATGAAACAATAGTATGGGATACAAGAATGGTACAATACATACAAGTATGGATTGCATTCCTATTATTGTTTTGTTTAGAGTTGTTGGATTGTACATTAAACATTTGAAGGTTGGTATTCTCACTCACCATGAATCACTTTCTATTTGCAGGGGCCAATCCAAACTCTAAGTGGTGGTTAGAAGCAAAGAATTGATATGGTAGGTGCATTGGTAGAAGCAAGTAGGGTGCTAATTTTGGACAAGTTAACACCATTCTTAGATGAAAGTGATCAAGTACATTTGGAATCAATCTTCTCATTTCTACAAAATACTCTCTTGAATTACAAGTCATAGAACATTCAACTCTTAACTCAAATAGGTAAGCCGATAAAATGGCTCTTGAATTTGATCTTGATTGTCTATATGCCTCATTTTTACTTTAAGTTGAAATGGAAGATGCAGTAGTAGGCAATGTTTGTGGTATTCTTATTTCCTTACCTTTGCCTATTTGGTTGCTACAAAGGTAGTGGATCTAGTAGTTGATCCAAAGTAACATACCCTGGGTTTGGGATATGTTTAGTAGCATTGTAAAGGGTGTATGGAACTATCAAGGGTTTCCCTAGTTGTTTGGAAAGTTTGTGAGTTAAAGGCAAATTATTGACTAGACAAGGCTACAAGGAGATTATGCTCTTGGAGTGAGTTGCATTGCAAATCTCTCAACCAGACTTGGAAGGCTGGTGGAACATTATACATTGGCCATGTTATGATTTTCTAAGGTGATAGAACAAGGGTGGAAGCTTTTCTTGAAGATTGGACAAGTTGGAGGCTCTAGGTGCAAGGCAATGGTCTAGAAAGTGAATTTTTGGATTAAGGATTGGATTAGTCTAAAGATGGGTACTTAGTCCAGTAACAGTCATTAGGAAGAGTTCAATGGTACTTAGTCCAGTTACAGTCATTAGGAAGAGTTTTAATCCCTGAATTTTTCTCCTTTATTCATGAAATTGCATGGAGGTTGCTACTCTATTTTTTTGTCATTTTGTTGCCCCTTAGATCAAGAAATTTACATTTTTTTTCATATATAGAATGTGCTTCTCACTATGATGGAACCTGTGATTCTTTCTCTTTACATGACAATCACAAACTTTGCCTCATAACAGTCTTTGACATACTTTGTTTTCAATGATTCTCATAACCATTTACTATCATAACTCTTGAACTATAGATGAAAAAACTTTAAATCACATTTAGTGGAAAGTACTAGTATACATGGTATGATTATTCTTTAAAGGGTACTAGCTGAATGGAAGAGCACCTACTTTACAAGTAGGAGGATGATGGTTCGATTCCATCATGCCCTAATATGATTAAATATATAACTAAATTAATGACTAAATATATGACTAAATATATGACCAAATAAATGACCAATAAATGACCAAATAAATGATGAAATAAATGACTAAATAAATGACCAAATAAATGACCAAATAAACTACCAAATGATCAAATAAATGACCAAATGAACTACCAAATGACCAAATAAACTACCAAATAACCAAATAAATGACCAAATATATGACCAAATCAATGACCAAATAAATGACTAAAATAGTTTAGTCATAAATTTGGTCACGAGATAAATGACCGGCAATAAACTACCACTGGTCACGTGACCAAATTTGGTCATTTATCTACAATGTTTGGTAGTTTATTTGGTCATATATTGCTGTTTTTGTACTAGTGGCATCTTCATCTACATGTGCCACTCTGGCCTAGCCTTCATTCCTCCTATCTGTCCTTCCTTGGTGTTGAGGACATTCAAATGCCCTATGACCTTCTTCGCCATAGTGAAACCATGTTCCACGGAAGCCTCCTCTTCCTGAACCTTGTCCTCTTCCTCTTCCTCTCTTATCTCTATTGTTCTGATCTTAGAAATGATTGGAATTGTTTCCTCTCTAATTTTGACTGCTACTGGCCTCATCCTTCTTTTTTAGATCTCCATTTCGGCCTCCATATGACCATCCACCAGATCGTCCACCATGACCTCTTCCGTTTGGTCTACTCTCGAACTTCTTGTTTAGTTTTTCCTCTACTTTTAGGTAAAATTGGTATGCCTCTTCAATACTGTTCATTTGAACCAAACTCAACTCCTCTTGAATGCTTGGCCTCAACCCATTAAGGTAATGGGCAACTTTCTCCTTATTAGCTTCCACATGGCTTGTTCTAATGAAGATTTGATAGAACTCCTCTGTATACTACTAAACAGATCATCCCGCTTGCTTCAAACTCTGTATTTTCTTTAGTAGGTCAAGCTCATAATCAACAAGGATGAACTATCACTTCAATTTATCCACCATCCGATCCCATCTTGTGATTTTATCTTTCCCTCTTCTATTTCACTCCAATTGAATCTCTTGCCACCAGATCTTCGCATGACCATTCAGTCTGGCCTTCACAAATTTGACCCTATGAGGATCCTCAATATCTTCATAATCAAAATATTCTTCACATTCATTGATCCAGTTGATCAACTCCTCTGGGTTAAGATTTCCAAAAAATGTTAGAACCTCAATCTTAGGTCTTTTCCCGATCTTAGAAATGGCTCAAAAAAGTCTTTCTTCCTCCGGGTTCACAACTTCGACTTCTCCTTCTTGATCTTCTTCTTCATCTTCATCCTCACTTTCATCTCTGACATTCAGATTCATTCCTCTGCGAATCTCTTTTTGCAATGCTCGCACTTGTCTCTAGAGCGCTCTAACCTCAGGTGTTACAACACTAGCACTTCCACCACATTCCCTTCGTGGAGGCATTTTTGTGATGCACGCTGAAACCCTAACCATGGTCCTGGTGCAAACTACCTCACAGTCGATGATCTGTTTACACACTCAGAAACTCTTGCTTTGATACCACTTCATGAAGGGTGCTCCCCTTAATACCACAAACACATAACAGAAATAGAGAAACAACAACAATATGCAAGAACAAAAAATTGGCTTCTTATTGTCTCCACAAATGTGGAATTACAAACTTTCAGAATTATAATATGAAAAGCCACATGGGCATTCCCTTACAATATTCTGTAGGACAAAGCCTCGAATTATTACCCAGAACTGTCTTGAACTACCTAAGACAATACTACGGGCCTTCTTTATATAGGCAATTTCCACTGCCCAAGAAGGTTCTAAAAATTTAGCCTTTTAGGTTGACAAAACATAGGATTATTTATTTTTCACAATTATTACAATAGGGTCGGCTCAAAAGAAATACAAAATATTCTTTTGGGTAGCCCAACTTCTGGAGGCCATAACTTTTTAACCGTAGCTCTATTTTTCTATTGTAGCCACTTTTCGGAAATGCCATGATGAGATCTACAGTGCTTGACATGCGCTAGCACTAGTTAGTTGGGGGTCAATCACGATCCGGAGCCTCTAAGGGCTTCAAAATTGACCTGAAAGATTTCATACCCAAGAACCTAAATAACTTCACCAATACTAATGATGTGGCAATGAAACTCAATTGGTAGGCTGAAATGACTAGGATGAACCTCCAACTGTGGAATCAAAACATTCTGAGATCATATGACCAACTTACTAAAAATAGTAAGTTTCCATAAATAGCAGCTCTGCACAAGATAGCCCTTATTGAAAACCAAACAGAAATATTTTTGGGTGATGCAAGATTGCTCTTATACCTAGGATGCTCCTGCATCAAATTCTCATTGACAATGTTGAGATAGCAATGGTGGCCACAAATATTGATTTGGATAAGTTTGAAGAGGCATTTGTAAGAACTCAAGAGGCTAAAAACTTATGCATTAATAATCCTCCTATTTATCAAGAAGAAATATTAATTCAAGATATAACAGATAAAAAGAAAGAAGAAAAGATGGAAGAAAAGAAAGAAGAAGGAAAAGAAACAGAAAAGGAAGATGAAAACAAAAAGAAGAAGAAGAGGTAAAAGGAAGTAAACAAAAGGATGAAACATCAATTGAACTAATCAACGTAAAACAAGAAGTGATGGATAGCACTCCCATCACTCCCTCAGTAGCATTTTTGTCAAGTTTGACACTTGACACAACTAGTTTGGATTCATGGGGAGAAGAGGACCTGATTAAGTGTAGTGTCTTAGCTATGGAAAAGGCCAAGAAGAAACAAGCGATGAGGAATCCTCTCCTTGTAGAGTCACTGAACATACTAAATAGTTTGTTTCCAGCTGACAAGAAAGTATCCAAGGTACACTCTGTTGATGATGTAAGTGCAGTCATTTCACAATTTAAGAGCAATTTTTCTAGCCTAGAAGAATCTGCATCCTTAGTGGTAGAGGAGAAATACTTGAAGAAAAGACTGAATGAATTGATTAGCAATTATACACTTGATCTAAGCTCACTAAAGGCTGGTCAAGCATCCCTGAAGGAGTTTGTAGCAAAGAGAATAAAATCATTGTTGAATATATGAACCAAGACAAGTTGACTGGTGATCTACACAAACAGGTACAACAGGCAGAAGCTATGATAGAAAGCATCAAAAAATTAGTGGAAGATCCATCTGTTGATGTGAACATGTGCAGCAATGTCTACCAAGGATAGCTAGACAAGATTGAGAAGGCAGAAAAAGAGATGACCAAAATAAGGGTTAGATAGACTTAGCTAAGGAATGCTCTTGCGCCCTCATTAGACATACTAAATCAGAATATCAAGGAGATCGATGCCACCATGGTGACATATGATCAAGGTCCTAGCACTAATCTAGAGAAGATGGAAAAGCTACAGTATGCTTTACGCGCCCATCTATAGATTGTAAATTCACTAATCACATTTTGGAAGAAGGAGATCCAAAATCTACAGATTGCATATCCGGATGTACTATCACAGTAAGTTTTTGTAGAATTAGTTTTTGAACACCTTTTTCATTAATGTCAAAGGGGGAGTATGTATAGAATATGGATAATAGATATGTATAAGTAGATATTGGATAATAGATATGTATAAGGAGATAGAAGATAGAAAAATATGTAAAGGGAGACAAAAGTTTTTTGTATTAAGGACAGTTGGCAACTTGGCCATATTCCTTTGTCACCATTAATGACAAAGGGGGAGATTGTTGGCAAGTTGGCTATACTAATTTATATGAGTTAGTATAGTATTTTCATTATGGCAACAAAGTCATATAGAAGTTTGGAGACAACGCACTTGATGTAAAGATCAGAATGTGTCTAAGTGTTGAAGATTGGATACTGTACAGGGTTCTTGAAGTTCATAGAATCAGCGCACATGTGTAAGATCAAATTATGGTATGCACCCTAGAAGATAAGTTGGCTAGACTATATTCATGCTTAGTCTATGAGTGCATGATCAGATATGCAAGTATGAGAAAGATACAGATAGTTGAAGTTACACAGTCGATGTGTGCCAGAGAAGAACAGAGCAAGCAGCCGACAGTTAGCATTTTGAGTTGCGGTTATATTCTAATGATGTAAAGGCTATGCACCTATTGTAATTAGGTTTCCAACATGTATATATGTTTGTTTTTAAACATGCTTGAGCCAATTCATTTGGAAGCATTGTATGTAATAGGTTTAAGGGTCGACCTAGTTGTTTATTTTTTATGCACATATAAATATGAGATGTGCCCATTGTAATTAGCATGAAAATGACATAGAATTGTGATAAGTAGAGTGGAAGTGTGTGAAGAGACTATAGGATGTATTAGAGCTTTGCAAGAGGTCAAAGCATCAGCGCATCAAAGGAACTGATCTGACAAGCAGTGTCACTGTGACAATTCATCTAGCAGATATAGTGTGTATCTGAGATCAGAAGGTTGTAGCCTTCACCACTTGAGCAGTGAGCTCTAGGATAGTGTGTCCTCTCCCCTAATAGGGACCATTAGAAAAGACTCCTAACAAGTTCCAACCCTTGATAAGGTCTACTATACTTAATGCATTGTAAAGAAACTCCTAACATGGTTAAGGATCTTCTAACAAGGATCATAAAACACTAGTACAAAATATTAGTGGGTGTCAATTCCCATCTGATTTTTTACCTATTTGGGTTTCCTTGTAACCATTTTGGTGTTATGTGTTGATTTCATGTTTCATGTTTATGTGGATGTTCATTTCAGTACTTAAGCATTTAAGTTCAGTTTAAAGATTAAGTAACTCGATAAAAATAGGTAAACACTGATTCACCCCCCCCCCCCCCCCCCCCCCCCCCGCCCCCTCTCAGTGTTCCCATTATTAACACTAATTAGTCCTAATTGGTTCTAATTGGTTCTAATTAGTTCTAATTGATTCTAATTGGTCCTAATTAAATCTAAAGAGGTTCTAATTGGTTCTAATTTATTGTAATTGAGTCTAATTGGGTTCTAATAGGTTATATTAGGTCCTAATTGGTTCTAATTCAGTCTAATTAGGTGCTAATTGGTTCTAATTGATTCTAATTAGGTGGTCTAATAGGTCCTATTAGTCCTAATTAGTCCTAATAGGTCCTAATTACTCCAAATAGGTCCTATTAGGTTCTTATTGGTTCTAATTAGTTCTAATTGGTCCCAATTGAGTCTAATTAGGTGCTAATTTATTGTAATTGAGTCTAATTGGGTTCTAATAGATCATATTAGGTCCTAATTGAGTCTAATTGAGTCTAATTAGGTGCTAATTGGTTCTAATTAGTTCTAATTAGGTGGACTAATAGGTCCTATTAGTCCTATAGGTCATATTAGGTCATAATTGGTTCTAATTGGTTCTAAGTAGGTGGACTATGTTGGAAATATTCAAGAATTAACCAAGTTACTGAGAGGGGAGGGGTGAATTAGTAACTTCAAATTTTTTTTCAATATCAGATGTATTAACATATAGTTCACTTTATCCTTTTGCATATAGAAAGCATGAAACATAAAAGCATTCACAACAATGACACATAGATTTGGTTACCCAAAAACCTTCCAAAAGAAAGTAAAACTGGGGTGGGGATGAAACCCACAAAGCTTTAATACTGCAGTATAAAGTTGGCCGGTTAAGGCTTACATTGATCACTTCTGATGATCTGCCCTGCTAGGAGCAATAAGGATTGCTAAATCCACCGTGTTAAAAGATTTTTACAAACTTACAAAAGAAGTATGTACTCGGTAAAGAGATTTTACAAAAGACTGTTAAGTCTACCTGGTTAGAGGATTTTAGTACTGATTCACTGGTTAAAATGAAACAGTATATCTCTTACTTTGCAATTGGATTGCTGAATGGGATTCGCTGATGTACTGATCACCTTCTGTGATGAATTTGTCTCTACTGCTCCTTATGTATAGTAGCCCTTTGTAATTCACTAGTTTATGCCTTTTTATTTCCCCCTTTTTATTCCACATTCATACTACTTGGTATTTGTACAACATTGTTTATCTACAAGTCTAAACAATTAATTACAATTACAAAGTCAGCTTAACAAATAAACATAAGTGCTACTAAGTCGGCCCAAGTATGGTTACACGGTTCCTCCAAACTAACTCGGTGACTTTCTGATACTCGACGTCCACTGCATTACTCAGCATCATCATGCACTTGGTAGAAGTGAAGGCTCGGTTCATACTAACCACTCGGTAAGTTTCAAACTCGATAAATACTTGTGACTCGGTAGACATAATGTCACTCGGTTTACACTGTCCTGCTTGGTTTGCACTGTCCTGCTCGGTTTGCACCATCCTGCTTGGTTTCCACTGTTCTGCTCGGTTTGCACTATTCTACTCGGTTTGCACTCAGGATGCAAATAAGTGTTGTCACTAGTGGCAATCCTGCTTAATGCCAACAATCTCCCCCTTTGGCATTAGTGACAAAAACACTTATTGCCCAAAACTTATATACATGAACCATGCTGAGATTTATTTTGATTTTTCAAAATTTGTCTTTGTCATAGGGCTTTATAAATTATCTCCCCCTTTCAATGCACTAACTTTTTCTTCTATACATATCTCCCCCTTTTTGAGGATAATGCCAAAGGTGTATATACAAGTGTTTTATAGGGAGAATCCAAAATTTGATAGAAAAATAAAATGTACCTTAGGAGGAATCTGAGATTGAGCTCCGTTCGGGTCTAGGGTTGCTGCAATTGCAGGCATGATTTTGAAATCTGGTGCTCTCCATTCCCCTTGGATTATCATTTCTATTCCTTTCTTCACTAAAGCACTGGATGATTGCATGGTAGCTCACAGAGAATTCTTGTTGCAAAAGTATTTGAATCGCTTGATTGCTCTGGAAATTTTCTACTCTCAAAATGCTAAAGTTCACGGTGAAGAATGAGTTTGATTTCTTGCCTTTTGTTTACAACTCTGTCATTAATGCTTAGTAGAAATTAGGGTATGAATTCTGACAAACTATCACCCACTATAAATTAATTGCTCAGTAAAGACTTCGCAACTCGGTGAACTTGAGAATTCATATTGCTCTGACCTCGCTCGGTAATCATATTAGATAGCTCTTGACCTTGCTCGGTGAGAACTGATACTGACCTTCCTGTGATCTTATTGCATCTTGTATGCCAATTTAGATCTTTCTTTTAATTCAATTTTGGAACTGCTTGAAATTTGTCTATGAGAATACAGTTCCAGTGCTTTCTTGGGAATTTAGTTTGAGTCGGTAGAGCCACCCATTCCATTACTTGGACTAGTTTGCTCAGTAGATTTAGGAATCCACTGTTGTCTCATTTGTTTCCTGATCTTAGTTGCTTCATTCTTCTTTCCATCTTCAACTTCACTAGTATTCATGCAATTTTTGGCTATATGACCGAGTTTAGTGCATTTGAAACATCTTATAGTAGTATCTCTTTTCCTTAGATGATGTTTTATGCAGTTCATGCCAATGTGTCCATATTCTCCACAGTAATGACATCTACACCAAGTGTTGTAATCCGATCCAAACATTGCTTTCATAATTTGTTCTGCTAGATTGAATGTTTTGGATCTGCACTCAGATGCCTTGTGACCTTGTTTGTTGCATTTGTGACAATTACCTTTGAATCTTGGTTTTTCCTTGCATTCATTTGCTTTGTGACCATGTTGATTGCAGTTGTAGCATTTTCCATTGAATTCTGCTTTTTCATTGCTCCAACATTTATTTGAAGTATGTCCTATTTTTCCATAATGATTACAAGTACATTTCTGATTCCTTTGAGTACCTTGCTTAGAAGATTCACCTTCTCCTTTGTATCCAAGTCCTGCTTTTCCTTTTTGCCTAGGAAGATTTTGATCATGCAGCTGATTTAAGTCTTCTTGGATCTTCAACATTCTTTCATTGATTTGTTTTTCAGTGTTTAGGTCATCCACAAATCTTAGAATGATTTTCTTTTCAGATATTAGTTCTTCTCTTGTGCTTTCTATTTCTGATCTTAGAGTCAAAATTTCCTCATTTGTATGGGAGATCTGATCAATTAGGTTTTCTAGCTGAAGGGTTTTATTTTGGACTTCATTGTTCCTTCCATCTAATTCATCTTTCAACTTGTTTCTTTGTTCTAAGATCTCACAAAATCTTGTTGAGTGTAGTTCTTGTTCTCTTTTTAATTTTCTCACTTTTTCCTGCAGAGACCCATTCTTTTCTAGGAGTTCTTTGACAACATTGTTTGCTTCATCTGAGCTATTTGAGGGAAAAAGATCTTCAATCTTTTCTTCAATGTAATTATGATCATTCATCTGATTTGAAAGTTCCTTCCTTCTTCTTAGGGATTGGGAAAGATGTTCTTTTGCTTCTTTAAGTTTAGCTATGGCCATTTCCAGATCTAGCTTTTCATTTTCAATCACCTTGTTCAGTTTGACTACCTCCATTGTCCTGGATCTTTGCTCAAGCTAGTTAAGCTTTATCTTGAGAACCAATACAGCTCTTATACCAATTGTTGGAAATATTCAAGAATTAACCAAGTTACTGAGAGGGGAGGGGTGAATCAGTAACTTCAAAAAAATTTTCAATATCAGATGTATTAACATATAGTTCACTTTATCCTTTTGCATATAGAAAGCATGAAACATAAAAGCATTCACAACAATGACACATAGATTTGGTTACCCAGAAACCTTCCAAAAGAAAGTAAAACTGGGGTGGTGATGAAACCCACAAAGCTTTAATACTGCAGTATAAAGTTGGCCGGTTAAGGCTTACATTGATCACTTTTGATGATCTGCCCTACTAGGAGCAATAAGGACTGCTAAATCCACCGTGTGAAAGGATTTTTACAAACTTACAAAAGAAGTATGTACTCGGTAAAGAGATTTTACAAAAGATTGTTAAGTCTACCTGGTTAGAGGATTTTAGTACTAATTCACTGGTTAAAATGAAACAGTATATCTCTTACTTTGCAACTGGATTGCTGAATGAGATTCGCTGATGTACTGATCACCTTCTGTGATGAATTTGTCTCTGCTGCTCCTTATGTACAGTAGCCCTTTGTAATTCACTAGTTTCTGCCTTTTTATTTCCCCCTTTTTATTCCACATTCATACTACTTGGTATTTGTACAACATTGTTTATATACAAGTCTAAACAATTAATTACAATTACAAAGTCAGCTTAACAAATAAACATTAGTGCTACTAAGTTGGCCCAAGTATGGTTACACGGCTCCTGTAAACTAACTCGGTGACTTTCTGATACTCGGCGTCCACTGCATTACTCGGCATCATCATGCACTCGGTAGAAGTGAAGGCTCGGTTCATACTAACCACTTGGTAAGTTTGGAACTCGGTAAATACTTATGACTCAGTAGACATAATGTCACTCAGTTTACACTGTCCTACTCGGTTTGCACTATCCTACTCAATTTGCACTGTCCTGCTCAGTTTGCACTGTCCTACTCGGTTTGCACTGTTCTACTCGGTTTGCACTGTTCTGCTCAGTTTGCACTCAGGATGCAAATAAGTGTTGTCACTAGTGGCAATCCTGCTTAATGCCAACAGACTAATAGGTCCTAATTAGTCCTAATAGGTCCTATTAGGTCCTAATAGGTTCTATTAGGTCCTAATTAGTTCAAATAGGTCATAATAGGTCCTATTAGATCCTAATTAGTCCAAATAAGTCTACAGTTAGGTCTAGTTAAGTCTAATAGGTCCTAATTGGTCTAGTTACCTGTCTAACTAGTTCTTATTTGGTATAATTAGCTCTAAAATTAGGTATTACAATATCACATTTACATGAACATGAAGACAAGTCTTGACCATCAACTTAAAATTTATCTAGACAGAAACATCTTAGACATACCTTGTTTATGACAATAATATCTTTTTCATGATTCTTCACATAGTCTTTGTTTAGTCTCTTCTGAATAATGTCCTGTACTTTTTTTTAGCCTTCTCTTTTTATTTCCCATCACAACTTAGAAAATTAGTCCATGCCAAAATGTCTTCCTTCTCCTAAATGCAAATTATTTTACAACTTCAGATTTATGAATTGAAAAAATATACATTTATTTATACCTAATCCTTATTAATTGAAAATGACACCAAAAAGGCCAACATAGGTTTCTATCGAAAGTCAAAGTTGACTTTCGATCAAAACTAATTGACTTTCTATCGAAAGTAGTTTAGTAATGACTAGAAATTGCATCAAAAGTCAAAAGTCAAAAGTTTCAATCGAAAGTATTTTCTATTGAAAGTGCCCAGTTTAGGCCATGGTTGCAAGTTTTGAAGAAATTCTAAGAATTTCATGGCTTCAGGCCTCAAGCACGGTGATCAAATGGAAGAATAAGAAGACATCATTTTTCATACAATAAGTAATCGGAACTAGCTTTCTAATGATTATATATTTGACTATTTTTTAATGTATTATTTGTATGGTTTTTGACGTTAAAAGAATATAGGTCTTTTATCAAATATAAAGCTCTGAGTTTGACATTCAATGAAAAATAGTAAAAAATGGAAGAAAAAAATTTGAAAAACAATAGTCTCCTCTGTATTCGAGTCTAATTTCTATAAAAAAAAACAATAATTTGAAATTCGATCAATACACAATAAGTTATAAGCTATGTAGTTAGGGTATGTCAAAATTATGGTTTAGTCAACTTCAAACATTAATAAAATATGCAATAATAGTGATAATGTCATCAAACCAATTGCATTCCCTCCATATAGATGTTATAAAACCAAATTCGAAAGAATCACATTCATATCTATTTTACAAAAAATGTTATGCTCTATGAAAATAATGTTACTATTTGAAAATGACATTTTCAGCACCATACCAGTTTTCATGGGAGAGAGAAAAAGGTATTCAAATAAATGATATATATATATATATATATATATATATATATATATATATATATATATATATATATAACATATATATATATATATATATACATATATATATATATATATATATATACATATATATATATATACATACATATATATATATATACATACATATATATATATATACATACATATATATATATATACATACATACATATATATACACATATATACATATATATACATATATATACATATATATATATATATATATATATATATATATATATATATATATATATATATATATATATATATATAGAATCTAGACAGAAAATCCTAAAAGACTCTAATTTACTTCATCCTCTGATTTTGAACGGTTCAATGGCAATATGCATCCGAATCTGAAACTTTTTCTCAAAATGCAGAGTTCAGTATCCATTCAGGCAAAAAAGTGCAACCCACTATTGTGGGTTCACCCTATTAGAAATTCTTAAAGAGTAAAAATTGTTATATATGAATATTATTTTGAGGTAGCAATTCTTACATTCTAACTTAATATAAAATATATGGTGGTTGTTCTAATTAGACTTTTGTCAACTTGTCATAAGGTGTCTAGTATACTATAAAGTTTTGGTTTATTTACATTAGTCTAAAGTAGATTGTGGTTCGATATAATTTGTAGTATATGTTGATCCCTCAGTTTTATTTCCCATTAGTGTCTAGCACTTACTCAATTTCTAGGAAATGTTGGCCCGTCATTACTATGACCACGCCATATTGTAAAGGTTGAGTTATGTCTAGACTTGTATTTTGTATAGTTACCAAATAGTAGTTACTGCCAACCAAATTAGAGGTCACTGAGTACTTCAATATTTTTTGAGTAGTTTATGTTGAGTTTTATAGAAGAGTTAGTTTCGGGCACCGGTATATGAAGAACAGTAAATGTCGAGTGTTAGAGACTTCATATGCCGAGCAAGCCAATTTTGGCATATGTATTTTTAATGACATAAACACTTAGGTAAACCCTTTTGACTGACATCTATACAATATTTAATATTTCTTGAGGGAATCAAGGAGTTGATTACGCCTTGTATTTCTAATCACTAATCCCTATGTAATCCATGTAACCTATCAGAATAATGGAATGCTTAAGTGACATAAGTAGAGAATCTAGATCATTGATCTTGATCTAGGAGGTTGATTTGCTATCTATATAAGATGAGATATTAACCCTGAAATGATGTATGTGTATGGATGTAACGAAGGTGATCTCATATAAATAGAACATACAGGTATTTTGATATAGGTAGAGATCAGTCAGAATGACCAAGCAAAGAAGTGAAGGATAGAACATAGCTATATTTGATTGAGGAGATCAAACAAGTATTGGAAGGAGAAGATCTGTTATCAACATCATAGTGAAAACCAAAGGATCAAGTACTAATACATGTTTTAGTAGATGAATCAGGGTAAATCTCTTAATAGAGTGGTCCTCACTAGCCTATGTAAATCTCTTAACTAAGTGCTTACTTTGTTGTAAGTTTTAAATTCTTTAACGAAGGTAGATTGTATAAGTCTGTAAGCTCTTAACAGGGCAGACCCCTCATATGATAGATCATCAATTTATGATCAAATTTTGTCTCCCTAATAGGAAAACCTTAATACTATAGTACTGAAGATTTGTGGGTGTCATCCCCACCCCATTTTTACCTTTCAAGGGTTTTTGGGTAACCAAAATATTTGTGTAATGTATTTCATTTCATGGATGAAGTTAGATTGTTAGATCTATTTCAGTATTGAATTTCATGTTTATGATAAGTAAGTTGAATTTATATCAAAGTGGAATTAGTAGTAGATATCTGATTCACTGCCCTCTTAGTATCTCACTTTCCAATATTATATTTCCAACAATTGGTATCAGAGCTAAGTCTCTTAAAGAAGTCTAATAACTTGTGATTTAAGATCTTGGAGATGGAGGTTTATAAGCTGGGAGAGATCATAGAAAATCAGAAGATTCACATTCACCTTGCATTGCAACAACTTGACGCAGCCAGAGGAGAATTGAAGAAATCCTTAAGTAGAAGGAAATAGTTGGCAATCCAACTAAATTATGACACACAATATGAAGAATAGGATACTAAAGGTCTATTCGACAATGGTAATTCTATTGAAAGTGATAAAGCTATAAAAAATTTGTTAGAAAGAAACAACATATTGAACGAAGATATCATAAATCTGAAGAGAAGAGGAAATTCAATCAGTAAGATTACATGAAGTAATTGAACATAAAATGAAAGATGAAGAAGACAAGACAATGGATGAAGAAGAAAAAAGAAAAATATATATAAGACTTGATGAAAGGAAAAGTGATATGCAAAGGCTAAAAAATAATCAATTGCATATGGTAAATCAATTTTTACTTGCCAATCAAGAGTTGAGTAGAAAAGATATGGAAATTATAAATATGAGATCAGAGAATAGTCAACTAAAGAATAAATTAAGATCTGAAAAGGAATTCATTGACAAGATGAACAAACCAAATGAAGTTGTGAAATAATTTGAAGAACTGTTGAGGTCACCAAGAAGATCCAGTGATAGTTCTGGACTTGGACACAATGAGCACCTATCATCCACTGAAGAAGGAGAATCATTAAAGAGTGGAGAAGAAAGGAATGCAAAGTCAAAGAACAAAAAACCTAAATGCCATCATTGTGGAAAACTAGGACATAGAAAAAATTTGTAGAAGCAAGAGTGGTAAGTCCAATCCTAAATCAAAGTTCAATGAAAATTATTTTAATTGTAAGAAACATGGACATCAAGCACATGAATGCAAGTTAAAGGATAGTACTCCACCTACTACACCTAGATTTCAAGGACATTTCTTTAATTGTTAGAAATATGGTCATAGAGCACAAGAATGTAGATCCAAAGCTAAATGGACATCCAATAAGAAGAATAAAGATCCTAGGAAAGGTAATACATTCAATTGGGATTACAATGGATGGTATAGTTGTCATTATTGTGGAGAATATTGTCATATTGGAGAAAAATGTGTGAAGACACACTTTAGAGGTAAATCCAAGAGTCGTATGAGAAGAAGTTTGGTCTATTAAAAATGCCACAAGATTGGTCACATAAAAAGAGACTACATAGCACATGCACTGAGAAATGAACAATTCACGAATGAAGAAATTGTTGAACAAATAAGGAATCAGATGAATAAGACATGGACAAAGAAAGAGGAAGAAAGTAGTAGTGGAGTCAGTCACTAGTACATTTGAGATCTTTTTCTGATGGTCGAACGTCTGAATTTAGATAGTATACTATTGATTAAGTGACACCACCCGACGTTGTAGTTTTGCAATAAGAAAAAATGACAGTTTTGTTAGGCATCGTAATTACGACAACCATGGTCATCACAAAAAGAAGGTGCCAACATAGTGAACCTTTTGTTAGACCTATTTGTGGCTGTCAAAATTGGGATGCCTATCCATCGTAAAAAATACAAACGACGGTGACCCATCAGAATCTTCTAATGAGTAGCCATCATTTGTAACCTGTTTGCTGACAAAAATGCTATTAATGCAATGAATATCCATCAGAAGTTTATGACAGATATCCATCATTTATGGTTTGTAACGATGACTATTTTGTACATTTGACAAACATGCATTGTACTTTTATTGAGTCGAGTCTAAAGACTTAGATTTGGAATGGATCCAACCGAATCAAGACTTTTTATAGTGACTACTCTAGCATAAGAAGCTAGTGCGGTGATCAGAGATGCATTCTTCCTAATGTGTTCATGGGATATATGTGAAACTGATTGAATTCAGATCTGATTCGAGTGACTTCTTGACTTCTTTGGTCTGAATTTTATGTGCGGGTTTGTAGTGCAGTCTATGGTGTTTCTTTGTGACTGGGTTCTTGACAAAGATCTGTTGATTTGGTAGCCATTGAGATGGATTGATATATATTTTTCGTATGTGGATTGAGATCTTAAATTATTGAGCTTCTCTTTGTTTTGAGAATAGTTTAACATTCTCTACTTAACATGGCCAACCACGTGAAGGTGGAAGCTCATCTGACCCCTCCTAGGAGCCACTTATGACCCTTTACGACATTTTAAGATATCTAAGATGTATTCTTAGGGATCGTAAATGGTCGTAAAGGGTCATAAGGGGTCCTGGGACACAAAATCTAAGAAACATAAATGTAGGATTCATGGTCACAATTTTTTAGAAACACAACATAATTGAGTGGTATACCCAAATGATGCAACACAACTACTCCTCCAGTTCCAAGTCTACACTACAGTAAACAAAACCCATAGATAAAGAATAAATTTAAAAAGCATTGGAGGAGAGAGACAACGACCAAAATAATATAGGGACCCTATATTATTTTGGTCATTACTTGTTAGAAATAAGGAATACTGAGACGGGGGGTGAATCAGTATTCTAAAAACTTTATCTTTTTCCCAAATATGGATATAACAAATTTTCTTCATAGGTTCATAACATAAGAAACTAAATAACATGCATAGCAATAACATCAAAGAACTCATAACACATTATTTGTTCTCGAGGAAACCCTGGCCAAGGGAAAACCCTGATGGGGATGGTACCCACAAAGATCCACTAATCAAAAGTATCCTATTAAGGATATTGACCATGTTAGGAGTCTATTACAAACATATAGTGTATCAGTCCTGATTAAGGGACTATAGGCCTTGTTAGAATCCTCAACCCTATTAGGAGTTGTCAATACAAAATCTGATTACTAGATGAGCCCACTGCCCAAACAAGTAATATACAATGTAAAATAGGTCAAGGTACATAACCTTTTTTCTTGTATCAATATTCCTTTTCTTCTCTTATCTTCGCATCATCACTATTACATTCACTTCACAATTACATTTATTACATCACTTTTCTTCGCTCTACTTCTTTACCATTACAATTGTATATATATACAAGTTATTAAGGCTAATAAATTTACATGGTCAGCTTCCATATATCATTATATAAGAGTTAACATCTAGGATGTCATCCCTTCATATTGTTAAGTCATTATTTTGATAAACAAAATAATCCCTTAACTCTTTACCAATTCTTCCTTCATATTCTGTCCTATCGGCTTCACACTGTCTTTGGTAAAACTATCATAACTAATTTTGTACATGCTCTACTGACTTGCACTCTAAGATGGGTCATCATTAGCCATCATAGAGTCTATGTTCAAGTGCATAAGCACTAACCTCATTCCATTCAATGTCGCAAACAAAAAATGTGTCCTGGTACACTGTGAAAACACTGTCTCACTTCTAGACAAATTTGTGATGCGCTCTGCTATACTTGCTCTCTAACTTGTGTGATCTTCATGTGGATCATATTTTTCCATAATGACAACATCTATGTACTCACTTTAGCCAAATTGCCAACAATCTCCCCCTTTGTCATTGGTGGCAACATATGAGAAAATTGGCTAAGTGTACAATAACAAAATTTCAAAATTGTCTCAAAATTGGCCATAGTATAAGATATATACTATCCTTATATCTCCTCAAAACTAATTCTTATATACTGCAATACTACCCCTAAGAGTATACATAATACTATCAATCTTCTGCTATGTATAATTCTCAATTTTCTATATATCTCTATCCCTTTGACAACAATGACAAAATAAAGTAGGGAGGCTACCAAAATTGTAACACAAAAGATTATTCCTTAAATCTCTTATTGCAAAGCTGGCAGGCTTGCAACACAATCTACAAAATCAACTTTTATAGCTTCTAACTCCTTTTCCCATGACTTCTTGATGGAATCTACCACATTGAGTAGTGTGCTCAGTCCATAAGCTGTAATTTGACATGCTTGGAGGGTCTCAAAGTTGAATTTCTGAAATGATATCCTAGCTGTAAGACATTCTTCCAGCTACTCTTCAATAACACTTATCTGCATGGAAGTATGTTCTCTCAGAAGAGCGAGTCTCGTCATTTTTCTATTCCTCTCATCTTGCAAAATTCTTGTTTCATCATACAGCTTCTAAACTTTCTTCTCAACATGACTAATCTTCACATTAGGATTAGAAAGAAGGTTTGATTCATTCTGAATCTCTACTTCCTTCAGCTTGATCTGCTTGTCTTCTTCTACTGCCAAAATCTCTAGTGTTGTACACTGTATGTACAAAGACTTCCCTATTCCCAAATGTCTCCTCAAATCATTGATACAGATATCAAGACTATTGACATCATCTTTGATATTTTGACTAATATTCAAAAGCATTCTAGCCTCATAGTCTACTTGTGCCTTTACCTTTGCAATCTTAGATAGATTTGTAAACTCACCATCAAAGGTTCTCATCAGTTTCTTTGCTTTCTCCAGAGGGTCTGCATATACAATCTATGTGGTTACAACTCCTTGTAACTTTTTAGTTAAGTCCTTCAGACAACCTTCAAGATTCTTTACCTTCTTGTTTTTACCAATAATTTTATTTAGGGAAGTGATCAATTCTAACTGATCATCATCATCAACTTCCTTTCCTAAATCTTCAAATAAAGATCCAATTTCTTTCTTCTTTTCAATCTTAGGAGTAAGACTGATGTCTTCTTTTTTAGGAAGGGGTATTTCAACCTTAGTTTCTTTAGGTTCTTTAGTCATAGATTGGATTTGTTCTTCTTGTTCAGTTCTATCTGGTTCATCAAGAGCCGAATTGTCAACAAGTTTTTCTAAGTTCTGAAATATATTTTCTTCAGTGTCCAAAGTAATCTTTGTACCTTCAACATTTATAGATTCTTCTTCAATATTTATAGTAGGTGGAGAAGGAATATCCTCCTATTCTGGTTCTTTCTCTTTCTCTACTGCAACTGAAGTCTCTCCAACAATTTTTTCCATAACTTTAATTATTGCTTGTTCTATTTTAGTTTTCACTTGCTCATACTGTCCTGCCATGATCTGAATGGTTCTCCTCTTAGTCCTCAAAAGAGTGCCAAGGGACTTCAAAATCTATTTAAGATGCTCATAATCTTTCACAACACATAGTTTCTTCACCATATTTTCTCTCATAGTTTTATCTTCTTCTTGTGCTCTCATTTTCCTGTTAACAAGCTTCTTGAATAGGTCATCAGGAATCTTGCCCTGAATAGTATCAAACTTCCTATTAGCCAGAATCATGTACTTAACAATAGAATTTTCAAGATTCAATCTCTCAAAATAGTCATAAAGATCATAGTACTTATTCATCTTAGTAAAGTCTCCATCTTGTATGATTTCTTCATTCACTCTCTCAATTCTGGGTTTCCATTCTTTCTTCTTCACAGTAGTGTCATCATCTTTAATTACTGCAATTTTCCTAGGGACTGGTGGCATAAAAAATTTCTACCTCGTACCAGGTCCTATAGAACTTTCCTTCACTCTCTTGCTAGGTGTGGAAGAAGAGGATCTAGTGGATTTCCTTGTTTCTTGTTCTTCCTTAGGTTCCTCAACTTTCACCTTTACTTGTGTAGGTTCATGCTCAACTGCACTTGATGACAAGGGAGGTACATACACTATTTCTTTCTTCTCAATACCTCTGATTTCTGCTACTATCTTCTTTGCAATATCAAACTCATGCTCTGTCATGCTAGAATTCTTTAATATTTTCTTTATAGTGTTGTCCACTCTCTTCTTAGACTGCTTTTCTTCCATTATAGCTTTTGGAAGGTTGAAGTTTTCTTCAAATATTCCAAATCTCTTGCACTGGGTGTCCAACTTACTCTTAAGTAACCTGCCAAGATATCCTTCTATCTCTGCCTCAGATATCTCATAGCCAAGAGGGTCTATGAACTCAATTCTAGGTTCCACTGCTTCAATATAGGTAAAGTCAGTGTCAACCATGAAACATATATCATTTTTATATTTCTCCACAACAGACTGTGGAATCCTTGATCTGGTAGATACCAATCTTTGAAATGTCTTCAATACCAACATAGTACTTTCATTCACATTATCAATAACATGTTTCAAATATACTTTATTGATTCTTTCCATAGTGTTTTGTCCATTATTCCAATCATCTATAACTGAGTAAGGGAATCTTCTTAATAGGTGGAAAAACATATAAGTGATCAAAGACGAGAATCTAAATTGTGCATACTTGGTCTTCTTAATCTTCTCCAAGTTTTCAAACAATTGAATTCTTAGGATTTCACACATATCTACTGGTACCTTGTCAACACACATCAAATATGCTATATGTGCCATACTAGCTCCCATATCATCTTCTCTAGAATTTGCACAAAACTTAGTGGTTAGGATTTTGCACAAATATCTCACATCATCTTGCTTGATTTTACTGATTACTATTCCTCTACCATTATAGGATGAACCTGTGTTATCAATAACTATTTTCCTCATATTCTTCTCATTTAAGGGAATAGCACCAGATTTAGATAATCCAGTTACATCATGAATCAAATCAGCAGTAATGTCTATTACTCTATCCTCTAGCCAAAATTTCCCATTATGAATTCTACTCAAAATGATCTTAGTGCATTCTTCATCGTCAAACTCATATTTCAATGAATACCTAACAATCTCATTGTCTTTCAAATGTTCATATCCTTGCTTCAAAGACATATCATGATTGTAAATCTTCTGATACTCACTGGTAAAGTCACTGTCACTTAGGGTTTCAATCTTACATCTGTAATACCCCAAAAATGGGCTATAAGTTCATTAATCTCCTACATCATCAAATCATACAAAATCGACATCAAAGTCCTAACCTAAGGCACATCTAAACATCATCGAATCATAATTGATTATCTTAAATTCTGCATCAGGGAATATTCCTAGCAATATTCTTAATTATCTTAATTAAATTTAATTTTATAATTATTTGGCAATAAATCACATTTATCCTAAAGTTTGATTAATTGAATATTTTCATATTTAATTAATTAAATTTAATATTTTCCACTTAATTGTTTAATTAAATTTAATTCTATCTATTATTAATTGTATTATTTAATTTTGACAATAAATCCAATATCCTATGAATAATTGATTAAATTCTTATTTAATTAATTAAAGCAAGTTGTCATTATTTAATAATATAGTTTTTAATAAAAGTTTGAAAAAATAGTTGATTAACCCATAAATCAATTGTTTTATTTTTAAAAGCAGTTAAGTTGGAAATAAATCACTTTATTATTAAATTAATTCATAAATAAAACATGCACAATCATAAAAGCAAACAACTATCAATTATCAATTAAAGCTAAACTCTATTTTGAGTTAAAACTTAGCTTTTGCATATTTTTGTGAATTAAATTATCCTTTATTTAAAAATAACTCAAAAATCAAGCTGAGTTATTTGAGTGATTTATGGCTTTTTCATGCACCTCCAAAGCCTTGGATTTCTATAAAAATAAGGCTCATCTCTTCATAAATCATCTCTCAAATTTGCATCCACAGAATCTCATATTTTGCACAATCATGCTAGAGAATTGGAGGCTAAGGAATCAACTTGCGAATTCAAAGCTTTGTGAGATCAATTTCAATTGCATAGCTTTTATATCTTAGCATAGAATTTCATAGTTTTCATATCATTGTTAGAATCTTCATTGTTAAATCATTTAGCATCCATAGCATATCAGTTTATCATTCTTATTGCATAGAAAATATAAAAAAAAAATAGCTTAATTGCATTCAATCTCATATCTAGATCAATTGCATTCAAATCCTTCATTTAGGTGTTGTCTAGGTCATTGATCTCGATTACAATCTGAGAACATCAATCTCGCACCTATTAGAAGGCAGTAAATCACTTGGTTAGATTAGTTTTTAATTTTGCATGATTTTGATTATCACCAACCTGTAATGTTTTACTGAGTGTTGTGTCTACAGATCAGGTATAATTTTCACACACACATTTCTGGCACCCACCGTGGGGCAACCCACCTTTGCATGCTGGTTTTGATTTTTTTTGGTAGCTAAAACCTCAAAGTTTCAAAGATTTAATTTTTTTTTTGCAGATTGATGACATATCAGGAAAGCTTCGATTAAAAATTTAGAATTTTTTGAAATGTTTTAAATTTTTAATAATTTTTTTTTATTTTTCATAAAAAATTAATTTTTGGTGCAAATCAGAATATTTTTTGGAAATTTTTATATTTTTGGAAAGCTCTTCAAATTATATAGGGGTTCTATTATTTGTATTTTAAATTTGGATGCAATTTAGTAGCTCAAATAGTCAATTTACAAAAACTGGTCTGTTTTGATAAAATGGGTCTCTAGGGCACAAATGAAGAGATTTTTCTAAAATTTTTGCATTTTTGGAAAGCTCTCTATTTTCTAGCATGGGTCTCTATTCTGAATTTCTATTTTTGTGGCCAAAATCATATCAAAAAAATCAAATCTTGCTGACTAGGTCAAATGCAGCAAAAAATAAAAATAAAATTTTTGTGACGGGTATGCACTTATTTTTTTTACATGGTGCAATGAATGATATGAGTTTTCATTTGGGTTAATTGCTGGTTATTATTTTTGATAATAATTTATTTTTAGAGCTAACCCTATGGTTTTCATAAGTTGAATATATTTTGCATATCTTGTTTGCTTGTTTGCTTGTTGGAGAGTTCGTCACTTGCTTGCATAGTAAAGCTCAACAAAAATTGCTAAAAATAGGTAAAATCTACTAAGCGCATTGCAAGGATCCCAAGTATTCTCCTTCATCTAATAACATTTCAATTTGGCCTTAAAATAAATCTCTCGTGTGTCTAGCTTGGGTGATTCTTTTCATGTTTTTGTTCTACACACTTGCATAAATGATACTAGGTTGTGACCCCTTAAGGATTCATTAAGTAGTCTTAGATACTTGTGATTGATCTTGATTTCTATCTTGCGTTATTGGACTCACTAATTCGCTGGCCCCTCATTTCCGCCTGTGGTTGCAATCTCAGTGCCATAAAGGGGAGGGGTCAATAGGATAGAAGCGTTAAGTGTTCCACTTGGCAACCATTTTGGGCTTTTAGGAACTCACTTATTTTCTAAGTTGGGGACTCATTTTCAGCTTGTGTGAGGTGTTAAGTGTTCTACCTTGTGGACTCATCTCATATTCACTTTAAGCATTAAGTGTTCCTCTTTCTGCTTTTTGGGTACTTTTGGTAGATTTGCTTTCGGGAATATATATGTGCTCACATAGTAATTAGGCCCTATGAACACTATTCATGATTCTTGAGAGATTGGATTCCTAGCGAAATCCTTCCTTGATGATGGAATCCTTGTAGGTAGGGAGGATACTTAGTGCGTTTCACATTCAACTTGGTTAGTGAGTCTTCTCTTATCGATCGACACATTCTCTCTTCAGAGAGGTTGATAGATCACATGGGGTTGATATCATGAGCTTTGGTGAATCAAAATTGGTTAGTGCATCTTCTCTTATTGATTGATACATTCTCTCCCTAGAGAGGTTGATAGATCACGTGGACTTGATATCACAAAACTTTGTCTTAGCGTGTCAGATTAATCTACTCGCTTTGTTTGGGTTAAAAGTGAAAAGGTGTCAAAAACCTTGGATCTGGAGCCAAGTCCCCTTGTGGTATAAATCTATGAGTCACCTTTAGAGAGGGTTAACCATAGTGGACAATCCCTTCATAGGGCAAACTACGTTGACGAAACCTCAAGCGGTAATAGCCATTTTCACCATGGTAGTGACAGCCGCTATATAAATGTCCTTGTGGAAGAAATCTCCATGGGTATGGTTCATTGTTGGGTTGTCAGATCTCCCTAGCAGCTCTTGAAGATTAAGTTCTCGGACTGTGTCAAAACCCTGGTGCGCCAGGATTGGAGTTCACCCCTTTGAATCATAAAAGTTGCAGAGTCAAACCATTACTAAAAACCCTAGAGAGGCCAATTTTTCACTTTCACGTATATGTGCGTTATTGCAAAACTTTTCAGAACATACACAATTAGTACTCTCAGGGATTAACACAATTTGGTCACTTGATTGTTCATGCGCAAGGTTGCTTTTGCCCTTGTTCATTGTTTTCAGACGTGCTTGGAATCACTTGCTTGCTGTTCTGCGTGCTTGTTTATCTACTTGGCTATTAAAAATGATCAAATCTGATATAACCTTCAAAATTTGGATAGTACAATTTGCAAACAATCCAAAATTGAAGACCTTAAATTTTGCAAAAATTAACGTAAAATCTTTCTGGAGTCAAAAGTCATTTCAAGAAGTCAAAAGTCATATGAGTTTTGTCAAGTGTCATTTTAGTATTGCCCATCTGTCGTATGATTGAGAACCCAGTGTCGTACGAGTTTTCAAACTAGCAAATTCAAGAAATTCAAAACCCTGTTAGCAACTGTCGTACGAGTTTTGTCAACTATCATTTCATTGCTACCCAACTATCATACGAGTTTAGCAACTATCATTTCATAGACTACCCAGTGTTGTACGAGTCTGCAAAGTGTCGTTTCAAAAAATTTGAGAGAGTTGTCAGAAATTGTCAAATTGCAAGATATCCAATGTTTCTAGCCTAGTTCCAGAATCTATCAAAAATATCATTGTGTGAAGAACAAATCAGTAGCTATTGAAAATCAGTACACATGTCTCAAAGAATCAGTACACATGAGGAAGAAATTCTATTCACCGCTATGATGAAGCAGCTGCAAGCTATGCAAGTCCAGCTTGACAAACTTGAGAAAGAAAAGGAACCTCTATACTCTTTTCCATTTGATAAAGACTTGTACATGTCACCATGCCCCCGGAAAAAATTTGAGCAATATGATACCTCTTCCACGGAGAGTGACACATCTAGCTTTGGAGACTATGATGATAGACAATGCAATGATACCTATGACACCTTTGTTCCTAAGAGTCCTCCTCATCGTTCGTTCCTACTTACTACAAATGGGCCATCACATTGGATAGATCATGATGGTGATCCATATGATTCTGATTTTGAAAGAGATTTTGATGGCTTTTGTGGACAATACCTTGATGATGATCCATCTACTACTGCTGAGGACTATAAAATACATCATGCTAGCTTGAAACATCAATACTATAAGGATCTCTCCTCTAAGAACTCTCAGGCTGAAAATAAAAATTACACTCTCAAGCAAGATCATGTTAATGTTGGACCTTTGTCTTGTGATGGTTCCCTTCCATCCCCTACTTCCTCCAATACTCGTACATTTCCTAAAGCTACTGAGTCTTTCAAATCTTTCACAAAACCTTCATTTGACACAAGCCCTGATACTTTTCATGTGGTTCCCTATAGTTATCCTCCAGGGCTACCTCTTAAAGAAACTCAAGCTATCCTTCACTTGGCTGCAAATACTTTCAATGATGATAAACCTAAAGAGCCTAAGCCTTCATATGCTATAATCCCTACTTCAGCTAGTCCTCCACCATCTCTTCCAAAGTCATCCATACAATCCCAACATGCTTCCTTGTCCTTAGAAGTGGCTCCATGTCAAGAGGACTCTAAAAATGATAAAGAAAAGAACATAAAGAAAGATCAAGATCAAGAACCCTCCATGTCATCCACTCCTTTTCCTGATGTCTCTTATCCGCTTCATGGTTCTTTTGATCCTGTACACCCTTTTTCATGCATTCCATCATGTCTTAAGTCTTCTCCTAAGCAAGATCAAGCTACTACTTACACTGTTGAGCTTATTGGAAATCAAAATAACCTTACTACGCTTGCGCTTTCCAAAGATGATACTTCCATTAAAGTTGGTAAAAATAGTGTTGTTACTTCCAATGTTAAGCCTATTGAAAATCAAGAGACAAATTATGCGCTGGTGCTATCCAAAGATCCTTGTCAAGATCAAAGTCTTCCATCTTCTTATTCTACCACTCCATGTTCACTTCCACTTTCTACTCTTCCTAAGTCTTTGCAAGCTTTGAAAAATCCTATCAAAGAAGGTGCTCATATTCAAGATGTCCATGATTCTATTGAAGATCCTAATGCTCATTCTAAAGATGCTGATATCCTTGGTTGTCATATAGATGCTGATGAACTTATTGATTATCCTTTTGTGTCTTCCACTTCCATCCTTGGACCTCTTCCACCACTACAAAGATCTTCACACGTTCCTTCCATCTTGGGTCCTTATGTCCCTTCACTTTCCCCTCCTAACTCTCCTAATTTGTCATCCATCTTGGGTCCTTACATACCTCCATCTCCCATCTTTCCTCAAGATCAACATAGATGCATACCCTTGAATCCTTTTCATCAACCCACCCATCTAAACTAGTCATATCCTCCCTCTTCCACAAATCCCAAGTCTTTTGGAAGTAACTTGAATAATCAATACAAGAAAAAGAAGCAATACAAGAATCCATCAAAAAAAGAAGATCACCATGTCTCCTCTAAACAACATGGAGGCATAAAGTCAAAAGAGATATATAAAAAAAAAACTACAAGACAAGTATGGGTTCCAAAATCCATCATTGAAGATATTATCTCTAAATCATCAAAAGGAAATAAAAAGCCTATGACTATATGGATTCCAAAGTCTCTCTTGAAAGAGTCTAGTGTTGAACAAAAAGTGAAATTGGCATTCAAGCTTCCAAAGGCTTCCACTACATCTCCTTCCAAAAATATTCTTCCATTTCATGCGCCCAAATCTCAACCTCTGCTATCCATTCGCCATATTCCTTCACTTATTCCTTCATTCACATCTCCTCCATCCTCTCACCACCCTTCAAGGTATGTGTTGACGTTGATCTTGCCTTCCTTTCCATCTACCCTTTCACAATCCTTCCATTCATTAACCTTCTACCTTCTATCCTTTTTCCTCATTTGCCTATTCCTTCTATCTTCCAACCTCACTCGCTTTACATAAAACCCTATCCTCCATTTTTCTCTTCCATGTTCCTTTCCCTATCAGCATCTTTGAGCATATCATTTTGAATCCTTGGCATATCATGGTTTATCCTTTCAAAGAGCATTATCTAAAAAGCTTGCCTTCTTCCAAAAAAAAATAAAAATTGAAAATGTGCCTTGGTGAAAACTTGGAAACAGGCACCTTGGTAGCAAAAGTAAAGAGAAATAAATTTGTCCTATGGTGAAAACCACTCCCTTGTGGTGCCTTGGATAAGTACCATGATGAAAACCTAGCAATTAGGCATGATGTGTAGTTCTTCTACATATTTCATCCATTTCATCTTCTCTCTTTGATCTTGACAATGTTGATCTATACACGAACATTTGGCTATTTTGTGAGTTGTCTGATGATGATCTTGCTTTCAATCCCTTCCTATTTAGCCTTCATATTTATTTTCCTCCATTCATTTTCACCTGTCGCTATCCTTTTCCCCTTTGGTCTTGATCTAAGAAAGAAAGAGTAAAACACAGTGCTATGAAGCCTCTTGACATGTCTACTCCTTTGGATTGCATCCTTTCCTGCTCTTGCATTATGATTTTGTGACTTATCCTATGCTAGCCTTTCATTGCTTGTCCAAATGCACTTTACATGAAAATTTTTCCCTAGCTTGGGTATTCTTGAGGAGTTTTCCCTTGAGGATTTCTTCCCTTCATTCTCCTTCATCCTCTTTTCTTCCATCTCCTCCACTAGCTTGTCAATCCCTCCTATTCTCCACCTTGCTAGACATTGGGACTGCATGATATGATCTTGCTTGGGAGTTTGCAATGAAAAAAGATGCTATCAAGTATACCAAGTATCAAAATAAGTATCAAAACTAGTATTAGAACTAGTATCAGAACCAATATCAGAACCAGTATCAGAAAAAGTATCAGAACCAGTATCAAAACTAGTATCAGAACCAGTATCAGAACAAGTATTAGAACAAATATCAGAACAAGTATCAGAACCAGTACCAGAACTAGTATCAGAACAAGTATCAGAACCAGTATCAGAAAAAATATCAGAACAAGTATTAGAACAAGTATCTAAACAAGTATCATAACACCTACTGGGGCTACACCATTCACTTTAGTTTATGGGTCTAAAGTGGTACTGCCTATTGAGGTTTAAATCCCATCACTTAGAATCAGAATGCATGGACTTGTCACTGATGAAGACTACAGAGTGTCTAGGTTACAAGAACTTGAATTACTAGATGAGCACAGGCAAGTAGTGTATGATCATCTCAGAGTATATCAGAAGAGAATGTCTAGAGGCTACAACAAGAAAGTCAGACATAGAGAATTTCAGGTTGGTGATCTAGTCTTGAGAGAAAATCTTAAAAATCAATCCCATCGAGAACGCAAGGGGAAGTTTGAACCTAATTGGCTAGGTCCCTTTGTTATCACTGCTACTTTTGGCTATGGTGCCTATCAACTCTCAACGACTGACAGATAACAGCTCTGAGAACCCATCAACGTTCTCCATCTGAAGAAATTCTATGCCTAAGGCATTCAGTGCTTGGTAAAATGTCCTGAAAAAATCCTAAAAATCAGAAAAAGTCCTGAAAAAAATGAACATCTTGGTGAAAACCTAGCAATAGGCGCCTTGATGATTCATAAAAAAATAAAAAAATATGAAAAGTACAAAAAATTGAAAAAATGAAAAAATACAAAAAAATGAAAAAGAAGAAAAAGTGCCTTGGTGAAAACCTGGAAACAGGCACCTTGGTAGAAAAAATAGAATCTCTGCCAAGATGGTGAAAACCTAACAAATGGGTGCCACTTGTTCAAAATGCTCCATCTATTAGCACAATCTTGGTCTTTCCCAACTTTCAGTCTTGCTTTAGTTTGTACATATCTCCCGGTTTGTTTCTGCATATCCTAGTTTCAATAAGTCGGTCTGTACACCAATCAGCTCAAGCATCTGTATCCTATCAATGTTCAAATTTGGGGGCAATCAATGTCATATCCTATGGTCTCCCATGTATCTTAGACATTTCCTATCCAGTCAGAGTCCTTTGAAGCTTCCAGTTGAGTCAGTCAATCTGTCTTATCTCCAGAAAGGATTTTGCATCTACAACACGACAATCAAACATCAAAACTCAACTAAAAATAATCTATGATTTTTACATGCTTTTATCTCCTTGTATGCTTACTGATTCACATTAAGATTTTTTCATATTGTGTCCCTTCGAGCTCTTTGATGATGTCCTTTATAGGATTTAGAGAGTGATGACTAGGGGCATAATCTTTTCTTTATTTTCTGCTTGTATGTGAAAATCTAATAACTTTGCAAATTCTGGATTGAAATGGTGTCCGACTGTAAGAGCCTCTATCTCAAATTGGATGGCCATGCGTACCTCGACCATTTATACCCAAAAAATTCAAGGACGTTTGATCTAACTATTTTCTTTTTGAGTAAGTTCTTTCTCCTACTGTGGAACACAATCTTGCCTAAGGATGTGAACGATAAAGGGTCACTACGGGTAATTCACATTGGATTTAGAATGATCTCTTGACTATTTGATGTGTTTGCAATGCAAGGTGTATTCAGGTCATCATGATGTTTATGTTTTGATGCTTATAAAAATTGCTATATCAAAATGGACATGATATTCAGGTCATCCTGTCATTTGTGCCTTGGTGCTTATATCTAATCCAACATTCTGAAAACAAATCAATATTCATATGTCCATGGTCGTATAACTAGTGGGTGTTGTATTGATTCTTGCACATACAAATCGATATTCATATGTCTATGGTTTCATGGCTAGTGGGCATTGTATTGATTTATCCGGTTACCTAAAAGTTCAATAATGATAACAAATCGACACACGATCAGTGACTAGGTCCTAGGTCTTAGGTTGCATTTCATCTTGCATGTCTCTTTACATTTTGCATGTTTGCATGATCTCACAATGACTAAATGAACTTCAATGCTTAAACAATTCTTCAATCACCTCTTCCAATCTAACAAGAGCTGAATCCCACATGAAGGTTCCTCCAATGAAGCAGCAAGTAGAATCCTTTTTCGAGATCAAAATTCAAATCTGAGATCATTCATATTATTAACTACTTGCATATTTGACCTTCAATCATCACAGAAATCTAGTATTCAACTTAACTGATTATCTTCCATCAAACTATCAAAATTTCAACTTGGTCAACTATGGTCACCTCATGGTTTAACCTAGTCAAATTTGGTCTTTTGGACCTCCAAACGATGCAGAATGTGTTCTCGGATGTATATAACCACTTCTCAAATCAATTAACATGCTTCTAAACTATAACACTGACTTTTCTTGTCAGATTTCAATTTTAATCCCGAAGGGGGCATGGTATTGCACATCATTCAAAGTTTGTAAATCAAATTCTATCGATCAAATCTATCAATATCTTTCATCAGTGATCAAGACAAACAATCACGTCTAGTTACTGATTCATCAAAAGTCCTCATCACTCGGGGAAAATCTATCATCACTTGGGGCATATCAAATTCATCGATCCATATCAATTTGGTATTCTCCTAATCTTGTAAATTGTATCAGTTTTTGCAACCATCAGATCATAGTGTTCTTTCCTTGGTTCTTCAACAACTGAAGGGTTCGGATGTGATACCTGCTAGTTCTGCTAAGACAATCGAGTCTAGAACGGTTCACTCACTTCTTATCAATCCTAAGATTCAGAATCAGGCATTTTGACACTTTTTCGCAATCATAGGTTCATTTTCTGTTATAGTGAACATTATCTTTGGTCATTCAAGACCTATTATCTCCATATGAGTTCAATATCAATCAACTCCTATCTCAATATCTTTCAATCGGTTTCTATCTTCAGATCGGTTTATCTTTTGAATCAGTTTCATATCTTTATCAAACATAGATTATCTTTGAACCACTGCACTTCACATAGTAATTCAAAGAGGGGAAAAAGACATATCATGATTGTAAATCTTCTGATACTCACTAGTAAAGTCACTGTCACTTAGGGTTTCAATCTTACATCCAAGATAACTTCTTACATTTTCCAAATGCAAAACTCCATCTGGTATGGATGATAGTGCTAACTTAGGATCATCTTCCAAGGGTTCTACTGGTTCTTTCTTCAATCTAGGTCTATTCTTATCTCTGACATTGTGAATTAAGGATACATCCATGATTGCTTCTAATCTCTTATACCGATTCAAAGATCTATCAAGATAAATACCTCAAATTCATGATTTTAGGGCTTCTACAGATTCAACGCTTCAATCCTTCACCAAATCACTGTAAAATGCTTCCAATCACTGCTTTCTACTCTTCCAAACACTTCAATTCACTTTGATAGACAAATAAATTTAATCATAACCTTTTATCACTTGAATCTCACTTAGGTCTGACATCGCATTCAATTCTTTTGCCGCTTCTTTCCAAAAAGTTGTTTCTGTTAACCTGCAAAACTTAAAACTTCTTGTGATCTCGCAAAACATAATATTTTCTTTTGCACTCTTAACCATAGTGTTAGTACATCATAAACTACCTTACATTAACTGTGCAAGACTTAATTCATCATAAATCTACTTCTACACTAATTCTAAGTTCCTAAACTACTGTAATTTACATAATTTAAGTGCTTAAACATAGGTCAGGTAAGGATTCACTCTTACCATTTGATACTTCACCTTTCTAATTACCTTCAATGTTGAATATGTCTCCTTGATCTGTGCCTTTAACAAACTTTACTTCATCTTCATTACTGCAGCAACCTTTCTGACTGTTTCCTATACTTTCATTTCTTCTTGCATGATTCCTAGGGTTAGGGTTAGGATGATGAGTTCCATTGTTCATTCTACAAAATCTTGTTGTATATCCAATCTTGTTACATATCTGACAAACAATTCCATTGTTCCCATATCTCGGTCCTTGCTGATTGATCTGTGACCTATAATTTCTAGCAATGTGTCCAACCTTGTTGCATCTATAACATACTACTCCATTTCTTCTATTCATATCTTTAGTAGGTCTCTTATCTGCATTGTTAGTATTCCTAAATATTCTACTACCATAATTATTCTCAATAACTTCAGATTTTCTACATTCAATAGCTCTATGTCCAAAACCATGACAATTATAACAATAACCATTAAGAGGTTTAAATTGTTTACCTATGCAATCTCTCTTCATGTGACCAATAGTATTACAACCAAAAAATCTACCTTTGAATTCTCTTTGCATACCTTTGGGTGATTCTTCTTGCTTTGGTGATTATTCTTCTTTAGGTGCATCTTCAGATTTGTTGATCTCATCTGACTTCTTTTCATCAATGCTTTTACATACTTTCAAATCTGGCTCTTTTCTTTCATCATTTGTTCTAAATATATTAAATCCAAGTCTAGTCTTATCATAGGATGGTTTCCCAAAAGATACTTGTTCATCGATCTTCTCACTATTTGAATATAGCCTTTCAAGTTGTTGTTTGGATTGAGTCAATTCACCTTTCATAATCTTATTGTATTTCTCAAGTTTTGTATGCTGCAAATTTATTTTCTCAAATTTAGATGTTACTTTGCCAAGTTTAGATCTTAATTCTTCATTTTCAATCTTCAATCTTTCATTCTCAGATCTCAGATTTTCTTCATTTTTGTCATTTCCATCTTTCAAACTTAGTTTCAGTTTTGCTATCTTCAGTTCATGCTTAAGGATCACATTTTCTTTTTCTAAACTATCATCACAATCTTCAATAAGCATTTCAGATTCCTTTTCAGATTTCAGATCTTCTATCTTGTTTTTCAATTTCTCAATAAGGTTCTTTGCATCATCATATTTCCTTTTCAGAGTGTTTATTTCATTAGTAAGCATATCAATCTATTCAAGAGCTTCATCAAGATTCTTTTGTAGCTGATCCATATCCATAGAGATCTTACTCAAGCCACTAGGCTTTCCTTGAATGAGTCTTCTCCGAATGACTAAGCTTTGATACCAATTGTTAGAAATAGGGAATACTGAGAGGGGGGGGTGAATCAATATTCTAAAAACTTTATATTTTTCCCAAATATGGATATAATAGATTTTCTTCACACATGCATAACATAAGAAACTAAATAACATGCATAGCAATAACGTCAAGGAACTCATAACACATTATTTGTTCTCGAGGAAACCTTGGCCAAGGGAAAAACCCAGTGGGGATGGTACCCACAAAGATCCACTAATCAAAAGTATCTTGTTAAGGATATTGACCCTATTAGGAGTCTATTAAAAACATATAGTGTATCAGTCCTAATTAAGGGACTATAGGCCTTGTTAGAAGCCTCAACCGTGTTAAGAGTTGTCAATGCAAAATTTGATTACTAGATGAGCCCACTGCCCAAACAAGTAATATACAATGTAAAATAGGTTAAGGTACATAACCTTTTTCCTTGTATCAATAGTCTTTTGCTTCTCTTATCTTCACATCATCACTATTACATTCACTTCACAATTACATTTATTACATCACTTTTCTTCGCTCTACTTCTTTACAATTACAATTGCATATATATACAAGTTATTAAGGCTAATAAATTTACATGGTTGGCTTCCATATATCATTATCTAAGATTTAAAATCTAGGATGTCATCCCTTTATATTGTTAAGTCATTATTTTGATAAACAAAATAATCCCTTAACTCTTTACCAATTCTACCTTCATATTCTATCCTGTCGGCTTCACACTGTCTTCGATAAAACTATCATAACTAATTCCGTACATGCCGTACTAACTTGAACTCTTAGATGGGTCATCATTAGCCATCATAGAGTATATGTTCAAGTGCACAAGCACTGAACTCACTCTAGTCAATGTCGCAAACAAAAACTATGTCCTGGTACACTGTGAAAACTCTGTCTCACACTTAGACAAATTTGTGATGCGGTCTGCTATACTTGCTCTCTGACTTGTACTATCTTCATGAGGATCATATATTGTCATAATTACAACATCTATGTACGTACTTCAGCCAAATTTCCAACATTACCATCCTCCTCCACTCTCTAAATTTATTCTTAATGTATATATGACCTTGTTTACTACAGTGTAAACTTGGAACCAGAGGAGTGATATATAGTTGTGTTGCATCGTCTGGGTATACCATTCAATTATGTTGTGTCTCCAAAAAATTGTGATTATGATGCCTACATTTATGTTTGTTAGATGTTGTGATATCTACATTTATGTTTCTCATTTGTCATGTTTATGTGCATGTTCTTTATGTGTATCTACTATAAACTCTAAAAAAATAATTAGTATCTACAATAGCCCTTTGATAACCACATTTATGCATATGGTCCCAAAAAAGTGTTACCCTAATTTTCATATTTATGCAATTTTGACCAATTCCCATCTCAAGGTCTCTGTTTTACCCTGCCAAGCACCTCAAAAAATTTCATAGCTTTATGTCCTATTCTTTGGTCTCTACAAGCTTTCTAACTCTCTGGTCTGAAGGTTAAAAAATTCATAAAAGTAGCCGTTGTAGGCTTAAAACCATAAGTAGCCCTTTGGCCTGATATATTTTTGAGTTACTTTATTAGCCACTTAAAGTCCTAAATGCCCATGTGTGCTTAATCCTATTGGCTGGTCGTAGATTCTCATATTTCTTTGGTGGTGATCTTTCCCTCTCAGCGATTTGGCGACTCATGATTCTCATAGTCACTAAGTTTTTCACGGTTAAGTCTTCAACGGTTAGCGATTTAGCGAGTGGTTAGCCTTCCTTTGGTCATGTAATCTTTAAGTTCTTTGGCGGTCTCAAGATTGCGGGGTCCCAGTCAGGAAGATCCAACGGTTGTCGTGAAATCGCAAGGGGTTCTTTTAACACATGCAATCTTGCGATGGCCGTTAGATCTTCCAGGTCTGCAACACCTCATGTCTCTATGGGTCCATTGCCATGGTGTCCTATGTGGAGGTATTTCATTGGTCGAAGGGAGATGACTTGTAATTTGTCAGCGGGCCCGATTGTTAGGCCTCTTTTGATCTAATGGCTGGCGTGTTTTCTCATGAAAAGTGTCAGAGGTATGTGATTTTTAGATTGTCATTGATTTCTCTTGGTCACATAACTCTTCATGCCTGGTAGGTCCACTGCTATGTGTATTCAAATGGTAGCTTCTAATTGGTCCACATGTGCTAAGTCATCTTATTCATCAGTGGGACCAAGTTCTTTCAGCGGTCAGAGGCTCTGACATCTACAGAGGATCGATGACTATCATATGTTCGTGAGGCTATGTATCAGACCATGAGATCATGCGATGGTTGTTGATCTTGCTTTATCTCAAAACATTCTTGGTGGGTCCTTTCTTGCTGATGTGTTCACTTCCTATTGGTTGATGCATGATGATGAGGACTTCCAGGTGGACCGATGTGTCAGAGGGGTCCCGATCTAATATAGGTCTACAGTTGGCAAAAAGGCACAAGGAATATTTGGCGGCCATGAGATCTTAAACCCACCATTGGATCAGAATCTTGTCTTAAGTGGGACCGATGTCAGGACTTGTTGAGGTGTATGCTTATAGAGCAATTAAGGGTAAATAAAGGAATGACATGTGGCGGTTTAGGGCCTAGGGTTAGGGGTATTCCTCAAATCAGTGACTAAAGAGCTTTTTGTGTTCACCAGACTTAACCGAGGTCAACTAATTGTTTAAATGACTCTGTGACTGAAGGAAAAGGGTAACCTGAGGTAGACTTAAAGTTAGATTTGTAGTTAGATGCCGAGCCCGAATAAATAAGAAGATCTGACGATCACATTTTAAAGTGAGATTAAGATTTAAATGTCGACTGTCGATGGAGGAAGGTTTGGCACCACCTATTAGCCATTATTATTTAAATTCAAATATATTCATGCAGGGTTTTGGCTAGGTTTTTTCAACCAGTAGTCAATTGTGACATAATTGGTAGATGGAATTTATATCTTCAGGATAGTTTGTAGTTGAGGAAGATGATGACAGAGGTCTGGGCAGCTATTTTTGGTCATTTCTTATCTCAGGGGGGTACCAATCAGTGTATTTGTGGCAAGATTTTGTGCAAGAGAAGTAGATAACTCTAGGTTGCTTGTTTGCAAGTTGATTTCCAGTACAAAGATGGGCACAAATATCTGATTGATTATGATTCTTGCAGAGATATATTTATGATCAAATTTGATCAGCTAGGGTTTTATTATTGTATTGAAAACCATGTAACCCTAGTTAGTTTTTTACTCTTGCCTGCATGCAAAGGAGTATGTATATATTGTATTTTTGGAGCCTTAGGGCTTAGAGTTGGACAATTTGTAGAAGAAATTCATCTTTTCTTAAGCGTCATCTGTGGTATCATTTCTACCCTCAGGCTTATATACTTGTATTTCTCCCATTGATGATTCAAATATTCTAGAGGTATTTTGTGACAATCCTTCATGTCCCTATGCTTCGTTGTCTAAATTATCTCTTATTAGATTAAAGTATATGATGTTTTCAATGATATCTTAGGTTTCCTGATCCCTCTTGCTTTCTGTAATTTTGTGTGTTATTGTGTTTCATCTGATTTAGATGTTTTGTGGGTATACTTCAACCCCCTAACAGTCTTGTCTCAATCCTACACTAAGTTGCAGAAGTGAATGTCTGCTTGTAGGTCATAAATTGTGTCTTATGTTTAGACCCTTCTATGAAATACTTATGCAAGCCTATTTAGTAAGTTGTGACCTACTAGACCTAAGCCTTTCATTGATTCCATTCCTCTATGTTGAGATCCAAACCCTAATTTTAGTGTATCACCTAGTAGGTAGTTTGCTTTCAGTCTTTTCCCTTTCCAAGCATTCCTTCTATCCATTTCCCTTAAAAGTTTTACTTTTCATGTCTAGAAGAAAATTAAGGTGATTATCCAAGAGGAACCAGTCTAGAACTTGGAGGTCTCATCCGAGTTAGTATAGGTCCCATAACCTAGAGATGATTCCCATGTTATGCTAGGTTATCAAGACTACGAGAGCTTGAGACAAGGGTGCAAACTTAGTGTATAACAATTTTTGGCATGCCCAGTGGGACCAAATTTTAGATTCATGTTCAAGCTATGCTATCTTTGATATGCTGATAGCATGCTACAGACCTAGAAGAGGTCATTTTGTTTCATATCTGGTGACTCCAGAAAGTCTACTGGTTTCAAAGAGCAAGTGTTGGTATGTTTCAAATCTTTCATATTCAAATCCTAGCTAATTGCATGAGTAGACATGTCAAGTTATTATAGACAGTCAGGTTATTCACCATCCTGTTATGGGAATAATGCTCAATGGACTAGTTATCAGCCTTATGCAAATCACCTAAAGCCTCCTTTTATCCCAAGCTTCCATACAATACAAGGCTCTCATTATATCTAGCATGCCCCAAATGATTTTGCCCTTGTGCAAGATTATGAAAGAGCCCTCCACCAAGAAGGATCATGGGCACAAATGGCACAACAAAGATTGTAAGGCTAGCTCCCCTATCATGGTTACCACCCACCCACCCCTTCTTAGCCTAATTGGCAATAGACTCAGAGCTCAAACTTCATAAAAGAGCAAGAGAAGACCAAAAATCTATTGCTTGATTTGATTAAGCAAGTGTCTGAGATCAAGGAGCAGCAGGAAATGGAGGCTCAAAGTTATGAGTAAGGGTTCATCCCTTACCAAGCGGTAGAGACTCTTGTTGATGAGCAACAAATAAAAAAATTCCAAGAAGAGATCAGACACTGAGACAGCAAGGTTGAGATCACATATTGCTCAATAAGAGGCTCCTAGACCTAAAATCTCAAGCTGGAGGACCCATTTGCCTCAAGAGCCTAAACCTGAAGAGCATACAAAGTGCTCATTTCCAAGTTTTAGGAGCACCCTTCAAAAATCTGGGCCTGTTTTGGAATAGTTGCAACCTTATTGTGGTCTGCAATAGCCTAAAGACTATATTGAGACAGAGCTGGCTGCAAGGGACCAACACCAAGATGATAGGGCCTTTAGTTTTCTAGGCTTCGATGGGTATGCCTTCTATGTCTCCCTCTAGGCCCCCTCAATTTCACATCCCAAGTTTTAAGGAAAAAAGTTCTTTCCAAGAGCCTATACTTGAGATGCAGCCTACCACTCTACAAGAGTAGCCTGTTCAAAAAAAAAAATTATCCCAAGAGGCCCCTCTAGTCTCTCGAGATGATGAAGTGTTGTGGATACCCCAATGGACTCTACCTCCTAGCTGTCAGATGCCAGATCTTTTCAAAGATACTAATTTGGTGTCTGAGCAAGGACCTATGGTAAGTAAGCTTTCATTTGAAGAGGAGGAAAGAAAATCTAAGGTGTCACTGCTGAGTGATGACTGTGATAAGGTGGGACAGCAAGGAGAAGAAATGGAGATTGATGCCTAGACCGAGCTCTTGGTTGAATTGTTTGATGAGTTTCCCCTCTTTGTTGATGATGAATAGGAGACCATGCCATTACCTATGGCTGAGGATCAATTAGAACAAAAGGTTCACCATCAACAGGAGGTTGATACAAGGGGGGATGCTATGCTTTTATTTGATAAGCTGCCTAGTTTTGTTGAGCATGATGATAAGGATGTGATCATAGCCTCCTCCATGGAGTTGCAGCAGCTAGAAGAGATCAATCCTGAGGATATGTTAATTCATGAGCTTGATCTCATCTTTGAGGAGGAGACTTCCCAATATGAAGAGGACAACCAAGACCTTAGAGAGGATTGTTTGGAGCACATCATAGGAGACTTGTGTATGGAGCCTCCTTATAAAGAGCCAGTCATTCCTGGGGATCTTTAGGATATTGACAATCTTGATGAGCTCTTGGCTTGTTTAAAAGTAGAGGATGACAGTCCCCTATCCATAGATGATGAGTTGACATGTCTATCCATGATGGAGGGCAACCATGAAGATAAAGAAGAAGCCATCAAGGAAAGTCTTGCCTTCAAAATTTCAAGAGGTTGCCCCATCAGATACTTGGCATAGAAGGAGTTTACCGAGGCCCCTCTATATGATCAATTGGAGGAAGGTAAACATGATCCTATTTTTGCAGAGGCAGTTAATAATTATTTGACAAATTTTTGTGTGCTTCTTATCTTTGTAGCTATCCTCATGTGTCCAATGCAAAATACCCTAATGAGGAAAGGTAGTTTTTCTTCACAACCAGTAAATGGTTTTGTTTGACCAGGTTTCTGTAACTGGTTAGTTTAGGATAGGTTAGGTTTTCTTTCTTTTTGTCCCTATTTTCTAGGTTAGTCTCCTGCTTTCCAAGAAGTGCTTGTGCACAAGTCCATCCTTTTGGTTTAGTTTTATCTCTCTGGTGAAGTTTTGTGCCCAAGTGTGACCCCATGCCTAATGGATTGTCACAGACCACTAGTTTTCCATGTCTAGTAGGTTGACATCCAGTAGAAATCGCCAAAATGTTACCCTAATTTTCATATGCATGCAATTTTGACCAATTCCCATCTCAAGGTCTCTGTTTTACCCTACCAAGCACCTCAAAAAATTTCATAGCTTTATGTCCTGTTCTCTCGTCTCTGCAAACTTTCTAACTCTCTGGTCTGCAAGTTAAAAAATTCATAAAAGTAGCCATTGTAGGCTTAAAACCCTAAGTAACCCTTTGGCTTGATATATTTTCTAGTTACTTTATTAGCCATTTAAAGTCCTAAATGCCCATGTGCACTTTAATCCTATTGGCTGGTCGCAGATTCTCATATTTCTCTAGCAGTGATCTTTCCCTCTCAGTGATTCGGCGACTACATGATTCTCATAGTTGCTAAGTGTTTCACGGTTAAGTCCTCAACTATTAGTGATTCAACGAGGGGTTAGCCTTCCCTTGGTCATGTAATCGCTAAGTTCTTTGGTGGTCTCAAGATTGCGGGGTCCCAATCAGGAAGATCCAACAGTTGTCATGAAATTGCAAGGAGTTCTTCTCACACATGCGATCTTGTGATGGCCATTAGATCTTCTAGGTCTACAGTGCCTCATGCCTCTATGGGTCCATTGCCACAATGTCTATGTGGAGGTATTTCATTGGTCGAAGGGAGATGACTTGTAATTTGTCAGCGGGCCCGGTTGTCAGGTCTCTTTTGATCTAATGGCTGGTGTGTTTTCTCATGAAAAGTGTCAAAGGTATGCAATTTTCAGACTGTCATTGATTTATCCTAGTGATGTAACTCTTCATGCCTGGTAGGTCCACTACTACGTGTATTCAAATGGTAGCTTCTAATTGGTCCACATGTGCCGAGTCAACTTATTCATCAGTGGGACCAAGTTCTTTCAGTGGTTAGAGGCTCTGAAATCTACAAAGGATTAACATTTGTCATATGTTCATGAGGCTATGTGTCAAACCATGAGATCATGCGATGGCCATTGATCTTGCTTTATCTCAGAGCATTCTCGGTGGGTCCTTTCTTGCTAATGTGTTTGCTTCCTATTGGTTGCTGGGTGATGATGAGGACTTCCAGGTGGACCGATGTGTCAGAGGGGTCTTGGTCTAATATAGATCTATAGCTAGCATAAAGGTGCAAGGAATATTTGGGGGCCATGAGATCTTGCACCCACAGTTGGATCGAAATCTTGTCTTAAGTGGGACCGATGTCAAGACTTGTCGAGGTGTATGCTTACAGAGAAATCAAGGGCGAATAAAGGAATGACATGTGGTGGTTCTAGGATGAGGGTTAGGGGTATTCCAAAATCAGCAACTAAATAACTTTCCATGTTCACCAAACTCAATCGAGGTCAACTAAATGTTTAAATGACTCTGCGACTAAAGGAAAAGGGTAACCCGAGGTAGACTTAAAGCTAGATTTGTAGTCAGATGCCGAGCTCGGGTAAATAAGAAGATCTGATGGTCATGTTTTAAAGTGAGATTAAGATTTAAACATTGACCGTCGATGGAGGAAGGTTTGGCACCACCTGTTAGCTGTTATTATTTAAATTCAAATATATTCCTGTAGGGTTTCAGCTAGGTTTTTTGAACCAGTAGTCAATTGTGACATAATTGGTAGATGGAATTTATATCTTTAGGACATTTTGCAGTTGAGGAAGATGATGAAAAGGGTCTGTTGGAAATATAGATGTAGTAACTGAGAGGGGGGGGTGAATCAGTTAACCACAAAATCTTACCACTGATCCCTTAGATGTCCTATTAAATTATTTACAGATGACATAGAGAGAAATGCTGAAACTCGGTAATTGTAGAGAGTGTTAATTATAATTATTCTTAAGCATTCATCAATGATTAACATGCATGAATAAAGAAAATACCATGAACACAAGAGACACCAGATTTAACGTGGAAACCCAATATGGGAAAAACCACCAATGTAACTAGTTACTAATTTTCACTCTTCTGAAGTGATGCCCGGTTAGGAGCCAACCCGGTAAAAGGTTACAAAACACACTGTTAGGTGTGACCTTGTTAGAGGATTTAATCACCCTGCTAGGAGTGGCCTTGTAAGAGGTCTTGAAACAAATCAATAAAACTATCACCTTGTTAGAGGATTTACAAAATGGTTGTTAAACCAACTCGGTTAGGAGATTTTGAAATCACTGCTACAATGATAAGAAAGTAACAATGAAGTTACCTGAATAGTGATGCAACTAAATTGCTGATTACAGATCTCTATTCCACTTCACTAGTTCCTTCCTGATCAAATATATCTCTACTGCTCTTCAAGGATATCTAATCATCCTTCAAAATTCACTCATACTATTCTTCTTTTTTTTTACTTACTTCCTCATAATTCACAACTTGACCTTCTATATATATACCATTCAAATTGTCAAGTCGGCACTAATAATTATTACAAAACATTACTAATCATTACAACAGTCGGCTGGAACAAACCAACTTTATTTCTCAAATTGACAAAATCCTTTACTGGGCCGACCTTGCTCAGTAAACATGAATCCGAAAAGGATTTCCTTTGGTGACCAAGATAACTCGGTAAGTACTATGAATTCTTCAACATCCTTTGGAGACCGAGTGAACTCGGTAGACACTAACTTTCCTTTGATAACCGAGGAAGCTCGGTTAACATTATTTTCTGCCATACTTTTCTTTTGACACCCGAGAGGTCTTGGTAGACACCGGTAACTGCTTTGCTGACCGACTGAGCTCGGTAGACACTGGGAACTGCTTTGCTGACCAACTGAGCTAAAAATTGATATGACATTTGTGTGACATCAAAGACAACACATAATCATTCCAACAATCTCCTTCAGACAATTGTATCCAACAATCTCCCTCTTTGGCATTGATGGCAACACAATATGTCATAGCATAATGAAATTTCATAGCAAACATAGAATAAGGAACATATCCTTAGCTCCATTCTGATTCTCATCTCCCTCTGTCAGCAAACTTCTCTCTCTGACTGAAAACTCTCCCTCTTTTCTTTTTTTTTCTTTTAAAAATTTCATGAAATAATGACAGCAAACTCTCCCTCTTTGACAACACATGCCGAAGATAACACACTTCCAGTGAATACCAATGTACCTTAAGTACTGATTCATATGTAATGATTCCTTGACTATGCTGCATCAATTGATTGATCTTCAACATACTCTGGTTGATGCATTACTAAAACTCAATTTCGTGAGCCTCGGATAGGGGAATGACCCCTAACTTACCTCTTAGATACAAGAATGCATCCTTAGGTAGTGGCTTGGTGAAGATATCTACAATTTGTTCTTTTGTATGAACATATTCCAATCTGATTTCCTTGTCCTGCACCAATTCTCTGACAAAGTGATATTTTATAGCAATGTGTTTGGTTTTGGAATGCATTACTGGATTCTTTGAAATATTTATTGCACTTGTATTATCACAGAATATAACAAATGGTTCTTGGATCTCAACTTTCATACCTTCCAATAACTATTTGAACCAAACAATATTAGAGTAGTTTACTATTGCAGCAACGTATTCTGCTTCTACTATGGATTGGAATGTGCAATTTTTCTTTTTACTGGTCCAAGATACTAACCTTTTACCAAGAAAAAATGCTCCACCACTTGTACTCTTTTTTTCATCAATGTTTCCTGCCCAATCAGCATCAGTAAACACTTTTAAGTCTAGATTGCCTCCAAATTTATACCACAAGCCATAATCTTCAGTTCCTCTCAAGTACCTCAAGATTCTTTTGATTGCCATCATGTGATTTTCTCTAGGTTTTGCTGAGAATCTTGCTACTATACCAACTGCTAAGGCAATATCAGGCCTTGTATGTACTACATACTATAATTTTCCAATCATTGATCTATATAAGGTCTGATCTACTTCTTTTGAATCATCATCTTTGGTAAGCTTCAGTCTAGTACACATGGGTGTACCAACTAGTTTTGAGTCTTCCATACCAAACTTCTTAAGTATTTCCTTGATGTATTTAGACTGAGTAATGTAGATACCATTCTTGCTCTACTGAATTTGAAGTCCAACAAAGAATTTTATCTGACCAAACATAGACATTTCAAATTTTTTGTTCATTTGGTCTGAAAATTCTTTGCACTGATCATCATTCCCTGTAAACACAGTATCATCCACAAATATTTCTACCAAAACAATTTTGTTATCTAGTCCTTCTTTGATGTATAAATTACTATTGTCATTAGCTCTTTTGAAACTAATATGAGTTAAATAGCTATGTAATCTTTCATACCATGCTCTAGGGGCTTGTTTTAGACCATACAGTGCTTTGTGTAACTTGTAGACCATATCCCTTTTGTCTGGATCCATAAAACCTTTAGGTTGCTCAATGTAGAATTCTTCATCAAGAATACCATTGAGAAATGTAGATTTTATATCCATCTAATATACCTTAAATCCTTTATGTGCTGCATATGCAAGTAGAGTCCTTACACCTTCTAATCTTGCAACAGGAGAAAAAGTCTTTCCATAATCTATACCTTCTTCTTGAGAATATCCTTTACATACCAATCTTGCTTTGTTTCTTGATACTTGACCATCTTCATTCAACTTATTTCTGAATACCCATTTTGTCCCAATTACATTTTTATCTTTAGGCCTAGCTACAAGAGTCCATGTCTTATTTTTCTCTATTTTCTCTATTTCTTCATTCATAGCCTCAATCCAACTTTCATTTTCCAATGCATCTTTGACATTTTTTGGTTCAAAATCAGCAAGTAAACATGTACTTTTTAGTTTACTTCTGGTCATAGTGCCATCTGATTTGTTTATAATAATCTGATCTGGTGTATGATGCTTCTTGACATACTTGGCCAATATAGGTTCCTTTCTTCTTGAATGAGTTACATTGTCATCTTGTTGAATTTCATCTTCAAGTTCAGTTTGCTCAGGCTCGGCAGATATTTGGTCGGTAGCTTTAGGTTGAGACTCGGTTTCTTGTGCTCGGTGTCATGCCCCGCAAGGGAATCGGGGAAGAGAACAAAGATTCTCTTTGTTAAAGAAAACCTAAGTAATAATTTATGAAAAAAATTTGAACTTTAAAAAGAATTATGTGAACCAAACTTAAACTTAGATTCCTCCCAAGGTTCCCTTTTCATTTAAATGCATGATTCATTCAAATCCATTAAGTAAACTAACAACAAGATTTATTTCTCAAAGCAAACTGCATCATATCTTTAAGAAATACAAAATATTTTCATTTCAACTTTCCATTTAAAAATCATCTATATTCCTAAGTATCCTTTATGAACAATATCACTTTTAAAATTTATCCAACTCATTTGATACAGTACAAATATACTACATTTGATTTTTCAATAGCTTCACTTAAACAACAATAATGAAAGCATGTTACAAAATTTGGAATGTTACAAAATCATTTTCTTTTCCAACATACATCTTAAACATAAAGTTCACATCTCCCTTTCCCTTTTTCCTAAATCTACCCATTCCAGATACATCATTTTAAATTACATCAATGATTAGATTACATTCATCTCCACTCAAGAGGTAACAATAACTTTACATCATGAAAGATAATTACAACGCCTTTATTCTTCAAAAATTGGTACATAAGCAAGCACGAATCTTTAAACACTGCAAACGCAAAAAATACCTCGATAAAATATTTACCACCCAACCATGTGGATACCCAAAGGCCCACTCCCTTGTGCTAGGAGATAAACACCAAGGTCCACAAAGAAGGAATAGCTAGGCCAAACCTAGGGTCAAGTTACCTTTCCCAAATAAAAAATGAAAAGAAGGTCAAAGTATAAATCTTTCCCCAAATAGGTTCTAAGGCTTGCTAGAAACTCTAAGCAACAACCTAAGTGAGTGTCATCGCATAGCCCTCACTCCTTGGGTTGTCCTGGTACTAGCCACTTCGGCCCCGGCCCCCAAGTAGGCACATGCAGGATCGAATGCGTTTCATACTGACAAGCGCCATTCAATCGTACCTACGCATAGGTACCTTCTCCCACTCCCATCCATAGCCTTTACTAGCGCTAATGGCATGGGCAAGGCACATTTAATCTTTTTAATGTTTGAACCCATTCCCATAATTTTATTTAAGTTTTCACTTGTTAAATAACTCTTCAGTCAGTTATCCTGGTTCTAGCCACTTAGGGCCCCGGCCTCGCATTGAGAGCCACTCACTAGGTGTCATTAGGTTTTCTACCCTTAACCCACATATCACAATCACATCATACATGTAGTAAACACACATTATAAACACATTGGGAACTGCTACAAGGAATAGAAAATAATAAGATAGATTATGAACATTTAGGGAAATTAGGAATGTTTAGGAATGTTTAGAATGTCCTGATCCTTTTAGACAACTCTAAAACCTACATTGTTTCCTACACACAGCCTGACCCTATCAAGGCATCTAAATGCACTGGATATAACCTCCACTAAACATGTTTAAGGTTTACATAAAAATTCCATATGCTAAAGATAATGTCCCATCAATTTCAACCTAAGTCTGAAATTTGACTAAGTCTGATTTTTATTAAAATCTAAAATTTTAGAAGTTACAACTTAACTCCTAGGAAATTGAAACCTATTCCAATCAATCCGAAGGGTACCTAATCCCTTTATACAAGTATAACTTAAAGTATAAGGAATTAAATTAAAGTATAAGGAATTAAATTAAAGTATCGTAAACTTATACTTGTATAAAGAGATTATTATTAAAATCCATGTTTAACATTTATTAAAAACTTAATAAACAAACATAATTTTCATTTACACATCACAAATTTATAAACTAAACTATACTATGAGATTCCTATTAAATAATAACTTAAATGTTATACTTGTATAAAGCGATTATTATTAAAATCCATGTTTAACATTTATTAAAAACTTAATAAACAAACATAATTTTCATTTACACATCACAAATTTATAAACTAAACTATACTATGAGATTCCTATTAAATAATAACTAAATTTAATAGAAATTTCAATACTCTAAATTTAATATTCACTAAAATCTAAAAGCATTTAAAAACAAACTACCGCAAAATAAAAATAAATTTAAAGTCATTTTTGGGGGGGACCCCTGCGGGCCCCGCACCCCACTGACTTGCACCCTGCACATTTCCCCAGCCTGTGGGCCGTAGCAGGGTACTGCTACCGCAGTACCTACTATCGTAGCAGTCAGGTACTACCGTAGCAGTGCCTGCCACTGCTACGGTTGGGAATCGTGAGGGGAGTGGGAAAGGTGGTGGCCCCCACTTCCCAAACCCTTTCATTATTTTTTTTTGGTTTTATATTAATTTATTTTTTTCACATATCATTTATTTTTTTAAAACATAACTTTATTTAAGCATCTATAGTTATTTATGCATAACTTTATAACTATATAGTTTTTTTGTTTTTTTTTTATCTTTATGTTTTTTTTAAAAGAAGAGAACTCAAATAACCTTATTGAAGCGCACATAATTTTGACAGATAATATATATATATATATATATATATATATATATATATAATTTATTTTGACAGCAAATTAAATATAAAATACTACCTGTATTCCTTACTGATAAATAAACTAAATACAAATAATCTAATCCTGGATTCATCCTATGCTTAAATGAGCAGTTGCCATTGATTGTTATTATAGCAATTTATATGTTTGTGTAAATAGCTACTAGGATATAGAAATTAATGATAGAGTACAATAATGTATTTACACCTAATAGATTACAATAACATATAAACGGCTCACAGAATATAATAATGTATAAACATTTTGCACATATGGATACAAATAAACACACAGAAGCATTCAAACAGAACAAAACATTCATAATATAAAAGAGAATAATCTCTTAGTATGGATTCCAACCTGGAGTCCTGCGGAGACCGGTTGATGAAGGAAGATCAAATCCTCTCCAACATTTCCAGCACTCGTTTGGATCCCTTTCCTTGCAATCTTCCAGCCTCTGCCTGTAACAATCCAAATGCCAAACTCATAGAATAAGGGACTTCTCTCCTTAAAAAAAATATATATATATATAAATTTTCTACAATAATAATACTAATCCTCTTCTTGAAATCAACTCTTCTCCCAACTCCCATACACAGGAAAGCCTTTCCTATAAATAGAATGGAGGAGGTGGTTGCACAGGTAATCCAACTGATGCAACCATCTCAACTATCCATTCGTTAAAAGTTAATGGGATGGTTTGCAAAATCATTCCCGTAAAGGTGAATAAATTTTAAATAAGACTATAATCTATGTTCCCTAAATTTAAGGGAGTTAAAATAAATAATATAATCTCAAAATTAATTTAATAACTTGTTTAACTATGGTAATAGAATTTACCAATCCTATTTACCACTTATAAAAATAACATAAGAATAGTTTCCTTCACACAAATAATTAATTTATTATATAATAATATATATTAATATATGTATACATAGGCATATGTGTGCACCCATATGCTTATGGTACATATACCATAAATAAGACACATTATTATTAATATTAAATATTAAAATTACATTATTATAAAATATATTATTTATCCATACACTAATCCACATTCTAAAATATATATCAGGTAGCTAGTAACATAATAGATTTTTCCATTATTTATTTAAAATATTTTATTATTACTATTGTCATAGTCACTTTTTTATTATGAGCATTATAAAATAATACCATAAAATTATTCATTATTATAGGTATTAAAATCACATGATTTAAATCACATACCGACTCGTTCCTAACGAGATATGCTAGTATAATAGTAGCTACTACTAAAGATAAATTGCTAAATCCTACCTTCAATGAACAATAATTAACGTCCATAATCTACTAATAAAATTGAATGTACTATAAAGACAACTAGAACTACTATACTCAAAACTTCATTCTCAATGAATACAAAAGACAAGAAACTAACTACAAGATCCACAAAACCAATAAACTAAGAGATCACCTAATACATTCACACAAGGGACTGACTCAACACTTCCCACCTAAGGATAAAAGGATCAAAGGTGAAGTTCCTTCCTGTGGAACCTAGTGATATCTTCGTACAACAACAATGATCAAGGATTTTAAGGGATCGCTCAGACCTGTGAAGCCAGGTGGAGATGATACCCAGTACCTACAATCTTGCATCACCAAGAAGAGATACATATACATACATATGGATATACAAATCAGATATATGCAAGCAGATGACCAGGATCGATACATCGTGTGGACCTCAACTAAGTGAGTAACTATGACTTCATCCTGACTCATGAAAACACATTAGACACATGTCCATAAAACATAAAACATCATGATAATAGTTAGATTCAAATCCTTGGGTTAGATCTATAAAACATATAAAAATAGATGGTTTTCTAATCTCATAAGCATATATATATAATAACCATAAATGAGCACATCCATCATATCATCATCCATTGAACATAAATGTAAATGTATAGTTCTGACCATCATAATGAAAATGTCCAAATCAACAAAGTCTAAGTATCACCATAGGAGAGGTATCACACTCGGTCTGAACTTCTTCTTGTGACTCGGTTACTGTACTGGGCTTGGTTGATGTAGTCTCCTCATTGACAGATGTGTCTGGCAATGTATTAGGTTCAATGTAAACAAATCTTTTGTAATCCTCTGGTTGCCTTTCGCTTTCTTCTTCAGTCTTTTCTGCAAACTCATCTACTTTCACATGTGCACTTTCTATGATTTTATGAGTAGACAAATTTAGACATTTATATGCCTTACTTTTGCAAGAATATCTCAAAAATATTCCTTTATCACCTTTTGCATCAAGTTTTCCTTTTCTAGATTCTTTCAAGATGTAACATTTACTACCAAATACTTTTAGGTAACTTACATTAGGTTTATAGCCATACCATAACTCATAAGGAGTTTTGAATGTGTCTTTCCTCAACTGTACTCGGTTCAAGGTATGAACTGCAGTGCTAATAGCTTCCTTCTAGTATTTCATAGCAATGTTCTTTTCAATCATTAGAGTCCTCACACAATCCATGATAGATCTGTTCCTCCTTTAAGCTATTCCATTCTACTCTGGAGTTCTTGGAGCTGATACCTATCTTTTGATTCCTCTTTCAATGTAGAAATTATTGAATTCATGGGAGATGAATTCACCACCTCTGTCTGATCTCAAGCACTTCATTCTTTTTCCTATTTCCTTTTCTACTCTTGCCAAATACCATTTGAATTTCTTAAATGCTTTTGACTTTTCTCTTAAATACATAACAGTCATCATTCTAGAGAAATCATCAACAAAGAGAATAAATAATTTTTCTCCAGTATAGCTTTCAATTCCAATAGGTCCACATAAGTCAGTATGCACAATATCCAAAATATCTTTAGACTGATAGTTTTTACTTTTAAAGCTAGTCTTTCCCATTTTACCAATCTGACAATTCTTGCATAGACCAATATCAGGTTTCTTCAAAGTAGGAATACCTCTTACTTTCTTGAATTTGCTTATTTTCACCATATTATCAAAATTTAAATGACATAACCTTTTGTGCCATAACCAACTTTCTTCAATTTGAGCAATAAAACATGAGCATTCACCAAGATCAAGATAAAATAGGTTACCTTTGGTTAGTTTTCTTGAACCAATCAGTTTTCCTTTGTCATCCAGCAGTCTTGCTTTGCCATTCATGAATTCAACCTTGAGTCCACTATTGATTAGCTATGCTACACTTAGAATATTATGTTTTAGTCCTTCAACCCAATATGCATTATCACATATAAGTTCTTTGGTTAATGAAATTCATCCTCTTCCTTTTATACAACAAGGTTCATTGTTTCCAAACCTTACACTACCACCATCATAGTCTTCAAAATGTTCAAACTTAGTTTTTTCACCAGTCATATAATGTGAGCATCCATTGTCTATAATCCATGTATCATTTTTGCTTATATGAGAGATAAGTGCCATCTCATCTTCATCATCATCAGATTCATCTTTTACAGCAATGAAGATAATTTCTTCTTCACTATCATCAGAATCCTTAGCCAAAAAACATGTTTTCTTACCTTTATCCTTGAATGACTTGAAATTCTTCTTGCCATTGTACTTGTGACCTTTCTTCTCATCTTTGCTTTGTTTGTTTGGGCACCTAGCTGCAATATGACCAATTTCTTCACATAAAAAATAGATTAAGGGAGTTTTACCTTTGTATTTACCTCTGCCTCTAGTATATTTCTTTGCAAGTAATGCTTCAATAACTTCAAGATCACTGTTTGAACTTTCCTCTGATTCTTCTTCACTTTCTGACTGGATTTTCTTGCCCTTCTTAAGTGAAAGTTTGGCCTCAAATGCTAATTCAATATTTTTAGAAGTTGGAACATAGTTATCATAGTTGTCCAATTCAAAAGCTATCAATCTTCCAACTAAGGCATCCAAATTTATATTGTGATTTTGTTCACATATTCTTTCTTGAATAGCAGATACTCTTATTGCATAGATAGGAAGCAATGTTCTAAGAATCTTACTTATAATAGTTTCATCATCAATTTTTCCTCAGAAGCTCTGATTGCACTAACACTCACCTTGATCCTTTCAACATATTTTGCAATGTTTTCATCTTCTTTCATCTTCATCTGATCAAATTGTCCTCTTAGACTTTTTGCTTTGGGTCTTTTCACATTGTCATCACCACCATAAATTTTCTTCAGTTTGTTCCACATTTCATAGGCAGTTGTGTAGTCTTTGATCTCATCAAATTCTTCATAGCTAAGGGCTGATGCAATATCTATCATCATGGTGTTATGGTTCTTTTTTTTTGTAATGTCTTCAATAGTTAATGTGCCAGTAGGAACAGTATATTCTTGATCAATATATTTGCATCCTGAATCACCAATGGAAGCCAAATGAAGTCTCATGAGACCTTGCCATGCTGAAAAGTTATCTCTGTTAAGCCTTGGAATTTCTCTCTTGTAAGACATCCCGATCTTTAGCTTAGGTCCTTAAAACCCTTCCTGAAAGCACCAAAATCTCTGATACCAATTGTTAGAAATATAGGTGTAGTAACTTAGAGGGGGGGGGGGGGGGGGGGGTGAATCAGGTAACCACAAAATATTACCACTGATCCCTTAAATGTCCTATTAAATTATTTATTGCTGACATAGAGAGAAATGTTGAAACTCAATAATTGCAGAGAGTGTTAATTATAACTATTCTTAAGCATTCATTAGTGATTAACATGCATGAATAAAGAAAATACCATGAACACAAGAGACACCAGATTTAATGCGGAAACCAAATATGGGAAAAACCACCAATGTAACTAGTTACTGATTTTCACTCTTCTAAAGTGATGCCCTGTTAGGAGCCAACCCGGTAAAAGGTTACAAAACACATTGTTAGGTGTGACCTTGTTAGAGGATTTAATCACCCTGCTAAGAGTGGCCTTGTAAGAGGTCTTGAAATAATTCAATAAAACTATCACCTTGTTAGAGGATTTACAAAATGGCTATTAAACCAACTCGGTTAGGAGATTTTGAAATCACTGCTACAATGGTAAGAAAGTAACAATGAAGTGACCTGAATAGTGATGCAACTAAATTGCTAATTACAGATCTCTATTTTGCTTCACTAGATCCTTCCTGATCAAATATATCTCTGCTACTCTTCAAGGATATCTAATCATCCTTCAAAATTCACTCATACTATTCTTCTTTTTTTTTTTACTTACTTCCTCATAATTCACAACTTGACCTTCTATATATATACCATTCAGATTGTCAAGTCGGCAGTAATAATTATTACAAAACATTACTAATCATTACAACAGTCGGCTGGAACAAACCAACTTTATTTCTCAAATTGACAAAATCCTTTACTGGGCCGACCTTGCTCGGTAAACATTAATCCGAAAAGGATTTCCTTTGGTGACCAAGATAACTCAGTAAGTACTATGAATTCCTCAACATCCTTTGGAGACTGAGTGAACTCGGTAGACACTAACTTTCCTTCGATAACCAAGGAAGCTTGGTTAACACTATTTTCTGCCATACTTTTCTTTTGACACCCGAGAGGTCTTGGTAGACACTGGGAACTACTTTGCTGACCGACTGAGCTGACAATTGATATGACATTTGTGTGACATCAAAGACAACACATAATCATTCCAACAATCTCCTTCAGACAATTGTATCCAACAGGGTCTAGGCAGCTATTTTTGGTCATTTCTTATCTCAAGGGGGTACCAATCAATGCATTCATGGTAAGACTTTGTGCAAGAGAAGTAGATAAGTCTGGGTTGCTTGTCTGCAAGTTGATTTCTAGTACAGAGATGGGTACAAATATTTGATTGGCTATGATTTTTGTAGAGATATTTTTATGATCAGATTTGATTGGCTAGGGTTTGATTATTGTATTGAAAACCATGTAACCCTAGTTAGTTTTTTACTCTTGCCTACGTGCAAAGGATTATGTATATATTGTATTTTTGGAGCCTTAGGGCTCAGAATTGTACAATTTGTAGAAGAAATTCATCTTTTCTTAAGGGTCATCTGTGGTATCATTTCTACCCTCTGGCTTATATAGTTGTATATCTCCCATTGATGATTCAGATATTACAGAGGTATTTTGTGACAATCCTTCATGTCCCTATGCTTCCTTGTCTAAATTATCTCTTACTGGATTAAATTATATGATGTTTTCAGTGATATCTTAGGGTTCCTGATCCCTCTTGCTTTCTGTAATTTTGTGTGTTATTTTGTTTGATCTAATTTAGATGTTTTGTGGGTATACTTCAACCCCTTAACAATCTTGTCTCAATCCTACACAGAGTTGCAGAAGTGAATGTCTTCTTGCAGGTCATAAATTGTGTCTTATGTTCAGACCCTTCTATGATATACTTATGCAAGCCTATTCAGTAAGTTGTGACCTACTAGACTTGAGCCTTTCATTGATTCCATTCCTCTATACTGATATCCAAACCCTAATTTCAGTGTATCACCTTGTAGGTAGTTTGCTTTCAGTCTTTTCCCTTTCCAAGCATTCCTTCTTTCCCTTTCCCTTAAAATTTTTACTTTTCATGTCTAGAAGCAAATTAAGGTGATTATCCAAGAGGAACCAGCCTAGAACCTGAAGGTCTCATCTCAGTTAGCATAGGTCCCACAACCTAGAGATGATTCCCATGTTATACTAGGTTATCAAGACTACGAGAGCTTGAGACAAAGGTGAAAACTTAGTGTATAACACAAAGTAGTGCACAAACTACACAAAGAAGGCATTGTAGAAATATGATTTCTACTTTTTCCATTGAAGCAATCTTGGTGGCACTAGCTACCTCTCAAGCCTTGCACAAGTTGCACTCATTTCCTACATCAGGTATAAATGTAGATGTAAATGTGGTTTGATCGACCCACTAAAATTATTGACATCTAGTATTTCCTTGACAATACCAAATGTACATCAGTTCTTCATAAAATGATTAGTTGTCACTTTATTTTTAAACATAAAATATAATTACGTATCTAGACCTTTTTCCTATTTGGGCAAACCCAAAATTGACACCTAGGATTACTTTTTTTGCATGACATCTTCAACATGCATGGGCCAACACCACATTGACACATAGGCACATTGACCGAAGTCATCGAAGCTATTTCAAAAAATATTGCATTATCACAAATATTGCATTGTCATTATTTTGTTCATTCATACTAATTATAATTACAATAAAAAGAAACTTACTAATGTAGACTTGCACCTTTTTTGGCTAAGTCAAAGTCTTTGGTTTAAATCACTAGACACTCAAAACAAAATGACAAACCAAAGAGAACCATGCAATTGTAAATAAAGGTAATTTTCTTAATCATGTCACTAATTTGTGCATGTCTAAATACTAGTGTCTTTCAAGTGATTTGATTCTTGTCATGTCCACTACAAATGAGAACAGTCTTAACTAGTGAGGTTGTTTAAGCATATAGAGATTAAATACACTCTTTTAGAATGGAATTTCTCTTAACAAAAGATCAAAGATATATAAGTAGGACATATAAAACAAGGTGAAAAAGAGTAGTACATATAAAATAATCATTATAACATGCCAAACATCTGACATAATTGTACATTTCATTCATGTCATTGATATTCTTCTTCATTAATCTCATCCTCAAGATCATCATCATCGACGACATCATCACCACCACTATTGTCATTATTATCATCATCACCATCATCATCATCATCGTCATCATCCTTATCATCATCCTCATCAGTAGTAGCATCAGTAGTAGCCTCATCCTCATTAGTAGCAACATCATCATCATCAATAGCAACATCATTGTCATCTTCTTCTTCATATTCTTCTTCAACTAGCTCTCGATCGTGATCTGGTTCTACATCATCTTACACTTCTTTATCTTCCTCGGTATCTTCTTCCATCACATTATACTTTATCAGTCTTCCTCTTGGATCATGTCTAACAAAAAATGACCAACCTGATTTATGTGGAACCTTTGATTAAAATACCTGCTCAGATTGGCTTGGAAGAACATAGGGCTCTTCTCCAACTAGCTGACACAACCTTGTATTAATCATTGGAAATCCATTGTCATGTTCAATAACAGTTCTATCAGGATCATTTTTATTGAGTCGTAGTCTATACCATTTCACAAGGAAGAGAACTAATTTTAAGAAATTGAAGTCGCAGTCAAGTACATCAACCAAAATACCATAGTATCAATTTTTCAACTCTTGAGGATGTAAGTCATTTCTAGATGAAATATTAGTCACCTACAACACTACACTTATCCCAGAATCACAAGTTCTCTTTGTGTCATCCAACATTTTGATGCAAAATTTATAACCATTTCAAAACATAGCCTTGTAGTGTTTCACTTGCAATAATGTCAAATATGTATAAATTATTGCATCACAAGTTGAAAAACATATGATTGATTAATTAACAAATCTATAAGTACCTAGTGATCTCTTAAACCATATGATAAATCTATTTCCTTTTGTGTAACATTGGGATCTCCATTGTGATGAGCTCTTATTGTTAGAAAGTAAAGATCCCCAAGATAACTGAGAGGGGGGGGTGAATCAATTATCAGATAATTTATCCATTCAGCTACTTTAAACAATGTAATCAATGTACTAATCAACCATAGAAAGATAATCATACACAATTGCATAATAACACAATATATGTTGACTAGGGAACCTCTTGAAAAGAGTAAACCCCGGTGGGAATGATGCCCACAAAATGATGCACTAATATGAAAGTTCCTTGTTAGAGGATGGACCTTGTTAGGAGTCTTATGAAATACATTCAGTACATATAAATCCTTGTTAGGAGATTTTGAATCCCTGTTAAAAGATTCTAACCCGGTTAAGAGTTTATGGAAGACAGAAGGACCCACTGCCCAAACAGCTTCAAGGAAAGATCTCTGAACCCACTATCCAAAATATCTTAGAATTATTCAATAAAATAATATGAAATATATTACCTCCTTCACACTGTGCCAAAACCACACTCTCTACTACACAAGATCACAATTCTAGATCTCTATATTCAGAAGTCTTCCTTCATCACTGAATTAGCTCTTTTCTTCACTTCATGCATATATTCGCATCTCAATCTTCATAGTACATATTAAAAAAATGAAAAAATTCCTTCTTATATACCAAACTCAAATAATTACCAATGAGTCGGTCCTTAATTACAAAATAATAAATTCTACATGCTACACATAGAATTCACATAAAACTGTCAGCTTCCAGATACTGTAACTTTTTCCAAATATATCCTCAAAGTTTGTGCTATGAACCATGTCATCATTAATAAGTCTCCAACATCCCTTTAACTATGAAAAATTAGATTCCATCCCAGCTAAGAGATATCCTCTGATTTCTGAACATCACTTCACAGAAACACTGTCTAAACACCTCTTTCACCAAAATGCTCATAACTCTCACAAATGAATGAATTTATTTTTGTGCTGTTAACCATAGGTTAATAACACACCAAAGAACATACCATCAACTGTGCAAAAGCCAATCGACAATACAACTTGTGCGCAAAACAAAATTGTAAGTGCTTTCCTGCTAATATCCAAAATATCACTGTGTTGACATCAATGACAATCCAAGTCATGAATGCAACAACAACTACTACAAAATGACTACCAAAATACTTTGCATTCATTCCTAACAATCTCCCCCATTGGCATTGATGGCAACATAGATGGAAAACATCCAATGTTCCAAAAATCCAATACTGTAACATCACTGCAAAATATCAAATTAAATCTCACTTCGTTTTCCTATTCAGCTCTCTCATACAATCCACAATGTTTTTCATGTATATCTCTCCCCCATTGACATCAATGACAGAAATTCTATCACTAAGTCAACAACAACTTAATGTCAAATGACACTTTTTAGAAAAATACAATAACAAGAGTCCTCATGACTCAGCTCATAAACTCCCCCATAGAGGAAGTTCCAACATCCAATCCAGAAGAAAGATAGGGCTCATATACCATTGGATGGATGCAATCATCTACATCAATTCTCAAAAATAGGTTGGGGCATAACCCCAAGCATACCTCTCAAATACACAAATGTATCCTTAGGTAAAGGCTTTGTAAATATATCTGCTATCTGCTCCTTTGTACTTATGTACTCCAATCTTACTTCTTTTTCTATAACTTTCTCTCTTACAACATGATACTTGATCTCAATATGTTTAGTCTTAGAATGTAAAACATGATTTTTTGACATACTCACTATACTAGTGTTATCACAATGTATAACAATAGGCTCATCAAACTTTATTCCAATATCCTTCAACATCTGCTTCATCCAAATAAACTGATTACAATTATTTTCTGCTGCAACATATTCTGCTTCTGTTGTGCTTTGTGAAGTACAATTCTACTTCTTACTTAGCCAAGAGACCAATTTTCCTCCAAGAAAAAAGGCTCCACCACTGGTGCTTTTCTTGTCATCAATGCTACCTCCCCAATCTGCATCAGTATAGGCACATAAAGTAAAATCATCAGAATTCTCATACCATAATCCATAATCCATTGTTCCTTTCAGATATCTCAGTATCCTCTTTACTGCTGCATAATGTGATTCTCTAGGTTCTACTTGAAATCTTGCTACAATCCCCACTGAATGTGCTATATTAGGTCTTGTATGAGTCAAGTACTACAATCCTCCAATCATAGATCTGTACTTTTTCTACTCAACTGCTGGTGTCTCATCTTTGCTAGATAACTTATGTTCGGTTACCATAGGTGTTCCAATAGGTTTACAATCTTCCATTCCAAATCTTTTCAATAAGTCATTCAAATACTTAGTCTGACTTACAAATATACCTTCCTTGCTTTGTGTTATCTGTAATCCCAAAAAATATTTCATTTCTCCAATCATGCTCATCTCAAATTCAGTCTTCATTTCATCTGTAAATTTGTCACTAGCTTCATCTTCTCCTCCAAAGATAATATCATCAACAGATATAACTATAACCAACAAACCATTCTCAATTTCTTTTGTTTATAAGTTACTATCTATTGTTCCTTTTATAAATCCCAATTTCAATAAATACTTATCCAATCTTGCATACCAGGTTCTAGGTGCTTGTTTTAATCCATATAAAGCTTTCTTTAACTTACATACCATATCTCCTTCTTGTGTCAAAGGAAAACCTTCAGGTTGCTCAATGTAGAATTCTTCTTCCAATTCACCATTCAAAAATGTTGACTTCACATTCATCTGATACACTCTAAATTTCTTGTAAGTTGCATATGATAGAAACATTCTCACCACTTCAAGTCTGGCCACAGGTGTAAAAGTTTTTTCATAGTTAATTCCTTCTTGTTGTGAATATCCTTTACATACCAATCCTGCTTTGTTTCTTATCACTTCTCCTTGTTCATTCATCTTGTTTCTGAATACCCACTTTGTTCCAATCACATTCTTGTCTTCAGGTCTAGGGACCAATTCCCATGTCTTGTTTTTTTCAATCAGCTCTAGTTCTTCTTTCATAGCATTAATCCAATGTTCATCTTTACAAGCTTCATTAGTAGTCTTAGGTTCAATTTGAGAAATCAAACATAAATGTACCTTATTTTGAGTCAAAACTCCTATATCTAAACTTCCAATAACTTGCTCAATAGGGTGATGTCTTGAAGTATACCTGTTACGTGTCATAGTTACTAATCTTATTCCGACTATAGATTCTTCTCTGCTTTCTTCTCTATTTTCTTCTTTGTTTTCTTCTCTGTTTTCTTTAGTATGACTTTCATTCAGAAAATCACTATTAGTTTCAAAAAATAATTCTGCATTTTCAATTTTAGGATGAGGTTGTGCTTCTCCATCAGATTCATAATCAAGCATTCTTTCCTAAATTTTAAACTTCTCATCAACTTTTACATTTGCACTTTCAACAATAGTCTTAGTTCTTTTGTTATAACATCTATATGCTTTGCTTTTTAAAGAATATCCAAGAAATGTTCCTTCATCACGTCTAGGATCAAACTTTCCTATATCATCTCTCTTTATATAACATTTACTTCCAAAAATTCTAAAATATTTAACTAAGGGTGTATGTCCAGACCATAATTCATAAGGTGTCTTGTTTGTATCTGCTTTGATTTGTACTCTGTTCATAGTGTATACTGCTGTGTTCACTGCTTCTCTCCAAAAAGTCTTAGCCAAATTATTTTCAAACAACATAGCTCTTGCTACTTCAGTTATTGACCTATTCCTTCTTTTTGCAATACCATTTTGTTCTGGTGTTCTAGGGGTTGAAAGTTGTCTCTTAATACCATTCATTTCACAAAAGGTGTTAAACTCTCTAGATGTGAATTCACCACCTCTATCAGATCTTAGACACTTAATCTTCATTCCAGATTTATTCTCAATTTTTCTTTTCATGGTCTTAAATTTATCAAATGCTTCAAATTTTTCTTTCAAAAATGCAATCCACATCATTCTTGTAAAATCATCAACAAGAATCATAAAATACCTTTCTCCATAGAATCCTCTAGTCCTAGTAGGACCACTCAAGTCTGTATGAGCAATCTCTAGCTTCTCTGTCGATGTGAACTTGTTGTTGGGAAATGAACTCCTTTTCTTCTTTTCCATCATACATTCTTTGAAAATCATGTTAGTAGGTTTCATAATTCTAGGTAAATCTCTTACCGCAAGTTTAGTGCTCACCTTGACAATATTATCAAAGTTTATATGACAAAACCTTTTATGCCATAACCAACTATCATAAATCCTAGTTATCAAACATGTCATCTCAGTAGGATTCAACTAAAATACATTACCTCTAGTTCTGGATCCTTTTCCAATCAGATTTCCATCTTTATCTTTTATCACACAAGTTTTCTCAGAAAACCAAACTTGATAACCCTTATCAACCAATTGTCCAATGCTTAGTAGATTATGTCTCAGTCTATCAACAAAGTAAACATCATTAGTGTTAGTCTTTCCATCAAGAGTAATAGATCTTATACCTTTAATCAAACAAGGTGCATTGTTACCGACCCTAACAATTCCTTCATCATAATTATCTAACTTAACAAAAAAAATTTTATCTCCAGTCATATGATGTGAACAACCACTGTCTATAATCCAATCAGATTTCTTTTCAACTTGTGAAACTAATGATTTTTCTTCCCTTTTATCAGATTCAGAACTTTCTTCTTTAATTGCTACAAATCCTATTTCCTCAAAGTTATCATTACCACTGTCACTTAAATGTTTTTCAATTCCTACTTCAAGATCTTCATCATTTGCATAATAACATTCTTTAGATCTCCTAGGTTTAAAGTTGCTTCTATACTTCTTAACTCTTTTAGGATATTTAGATGCAAAATGACCATATTCTTGACAAGTCCAACATTTAAAGATTTTCTTACCATCTTGTTCTCTTTTTACAAGTAATGCAATACCTTCTTCAATCTTCTTATCTTCCTCAAATCTGCTACTGCTGGCATAATCTCTATTCACACTAGTACTTCTTGTAGGTCTAATGTTAAGAGCACTAAATGTTGTTTCCATTCTAGGTAGCTCTCTTGATAATCTCAAGTTCATCTCTATTGTTTCTAATCTTCCAAGAAGAGTCTCTTGAAAAGTTCAATGTACAAGGTATCACTTGTTCAATCATCTATGTTGTCTGCTTGAATACTGGTGTCAAAGTTCTTAGAATTTTCCATATCACTTCATTCTCTGTCTTATCACCTCCACAAGACTTTATTCCTGTTACAATCTTAGAGATCCTACCAATATAGATTCTAATAGATTCATCTTCCATCATTCTGATATCTTCAAATCCACAAATCCGATTATGTAATCTAGCCTTCTTTGCATGTTCATCACCTTCAAAAGTAGAATATAAAGCTTTCCAAATTGCATGAGATGTTTTCAAACATCTTACCTGACTATATTCATTCTCTGGTAGTGCTGACAAAAGTGATTCTCTTGCAAGTATGTTACACATGAATAGATCTAGTTCATCTTTAGTTCGTGCCTCTAGATTGTCTTCCTCAATGATAGTCTTCTCATTATTTGTAATCAACCAATAACTTGGTCCTAAACACAATAGATGTGTATTCATCTTTTCTTTCCAGCTGTCAAAATTTATTCCTTCAAACTTAGGGCTTTTTTTTCTGAAATTTGCCATGGATCTCCTTAAGTTGTTAAACTTTTCTTTCAAGGACCTGCTGCTCTGATACCAATTGTTAGAAAGTAAAGATCCCCAAGATAATTGAGAGGGGGGGCGGGTGTGAATCATTTATTAGATAATTTATCCATTCAACTACTTTAAACAATGTAATCAATGTACTAATCAACCATAGAAAGATAATCATACATAATTGCACAATAACACAAGATATGTTGACTAGGGAACCTCTTGAAAAGAGTAAACCCCGGTGGGAATGATGCCCACAAAATGATGCACATAATGAAAGTTCCTTGTTAGAGGATGGACCCTGTTAGGAGTCTTATGAAATACATTCAGTACATATAAATCCCTGTTAGGAGATTTTGAATCCTTGTTAAAAGATTCTAACCTGGTTAAGAGTTTATGGAAGACACAAGGACCCACTCCCCAAACAACTTCAAGTTAAGATCTCTGAACCCACTGTCCAAAATATCTTAGAATTATTCAATAGAATAATATGAAATATATTACCTCCTTCACACTGTGCCAAAACCACACTCTCTGCTACACAAGATCACAATTCCAGATCTCTATACTCACAAGTCTTCCTTCATCACTGAATTAGGTCTTTTCTTCACTTCATGCATATATTCACATCTCAATCTTCATAGTACATATTAAAACAAGGAAAAAATTCCTTCTTATATACCAAACTCAAATAATTACAAATGAGTCAGTCCTCAATTATAAAATAATAAATTCTACACGCTACACACAGAATTCACATAAAACTGTCGGCTTCCAGATACTGTAACTTTCTCCAAACATATCCTCGAAGTTTTCACTATGAACCACATCATCATTAATGAGTATCCAACATCCCTTTAACTATGCAAAATCATATTCCATCCCAACTAAGAGATATCCTCTGATTTTTGAACATCGCTTCACAGAAACACTGTCTAAACACTGCTTTCACCAAAATGCTCATAACTCTCACAAATGAATGAATTTATTTTTGCAGTGCTAACCATAGGTTAATAACACACCAAAGAACATACCATAAACTATGCATAAGCCAATCTACAATACAACATGTGCACAAAACAAAATTGTACCTGCTTTCCTGCTAATATCCATAATATCACTATGTTGACATCAATGACAATCCAAGTCATGAATGCAACAACAACTGCTACAGAATGATTGCCAAAATACTTTGCATTCATTCCTAACACTTATAACCAATGAAGACACATATTCCCATGTTAATCTATGACCATCATGTTGACATCATTCAATCCATGCCATCATCCAATCTTGATTATTTGTAATAAACAAATGTATTGCATCCCACTCTTTAGCATTTGTACAAAACTAAATAGATGACTTACAAAAGATTTATTTTGAAAATTAAGAATTAATTTACTACAATAACATCTCATAATTTATTACCTTTTAGTTTCCTAAATCTACCGTTGCCCACCAAGTACTCTCCTTCAATTTTTTTAATTGAGTCAATATCCCAAATGCAATCTATATGGGTCTTTGCTACAAGATTAGGAAGATATTAAGTAATTTACACCATCATTTGGTATACCATATATCCCTCAACCATAGAACCCTTGGGACATGCTCTTTGTCATACCAAACCCTTAAAATTTTTCAAGTGTCTCTCAACCATCCACATTGACCTAGCATGTACAGGTCCACACAGTTCAATCTCCTCAACTTGGTGTATGAGGTAGTGTTCTTATGCATTGAAAAAAGCTGAAGGTAAACACTTTTGTATTTCACACATTAATCGAAAAATTATTTTCTTCCAATATTTTATATCTTCTTTATGGATTTCTTTAGATGACAACCACCTACAAGGGATTCAAGACATAAATATATAAATACGAGACTTTACAATATATTACTTGTTTGATATTATTGTTTGATATATTGAACAAATATCACTACTTACCTCATGTATTTTTTAAGACCATATATCACTTGTTTGATATTATTATCGAAGTTCTATGGGAGAGATAGGGGTAGCAAATACTACAACAATTGTCAACTGATCATTTCATACAATGAAAATTGAATGCAATTACACAAATATATTGTAAATAAAAAATACTATGACTTACCTTGATGAAGGTATGTCAATCATGCATTTTCATCCTTGGCCCAAAATCATTTTTCTTTGATATGAGATTGCTTATACCCACAGAAAATTCTATAGGAAATCAAATTTTTTGAATCACTTATTTTATGGCATTACTTTTTATCTTTGTTAATAACCAAGGAAGAGCACTTACATTAATCTGGTCTCCATTGCTATTTGATTCAATGACATTTTTCATTGCATGATTAGAATCATGAATGTCACTACAAATTTTGCCAAGTTTTTCTTTGTCATGCCTTCCATCCAATATTTTTCAGTGTCTCTATTAAATTCTTTCCAATATGCATAGTATCAAACAAATGCACAATTTGTAGATGCTCATAGTAGGGAAGCCTACTAAATTCTCTGAGATAACATTTTAGTCCCTTTGGAAGCTGGTCGGTGATGCCTTCATGACCTTCAAGATCATCAACTACATAATTATCCAAAAAAATGCAGTCAAAATATATAATTTTCAAACATCGACCATTACGTGGAATGATATTACCTTGATTTCTATTATATTCTAACTACCATAGGTGAGGTGTCATTCTTTAGGGCTTTAATGTAGTCTCTTCTTTCCCATTAAAAAGATGACTTTCTGCACTTTGATACTTATGATTTATGGGGAGGAACTATCTATACTCATCAAACACCTATTTTCTTAAACTTTTGGAATGATGAGATTTCATCTTTGGACCACACATTGGACATGAAAATTTTACTTTTGTTTGAAGACCTACAAGATAATGATAAAATTAGATTGAATATGTATATTTTTAGAATTTGAATTATTGCATACAACTAGAACTCACCATAACATACCACATAAATGTGTCAACCCTGGAGCATCATGAATTTTCCACACAAGCATTGCATGGAATTGAAATTCTCTTTGTCCAATTGGTCAAGAGATGTCATACAGAGTGAAATCATTCCATAACACCAACAACTCATCGATAAGAGGTGCAATATATCCATTCATATCTTTCACTTGGTACTTACCTAGTTGAATTAACAACAACATCAGATAATTATTGTGGCCATTTCACTCCAAGACTTATAATTACATGTAGATAACTATAAAATAATAAGATACCTGGAACAATCATTGCCAACATAATGTGCTCCCTCTTTATTGACATCCATGGAGGAAGGTTATTGTTTATAACAAAATAGGCCACATCGAGCAAACAGATCTCATCTCTCCATGTAGATTGACATCGTTTGCTACCAGAGAAAGCCTAAAATTTTGAGGTTCCCCTTTAAAGTGTGGCCACTTTTCCTTTATGTCCATAAATGACGAACCGTTTATAAGCATTTGAATAATGTCATCTTGACTCCTGTCGCATGCATGGTAATCCATAAATTGTGCCAAGCTATTGCACCTGAATAATCATTTTAGATGTAGAATAATGGAGATGTGATGAAGAACCTTTCAAGGCACCTTTTTTGTCACTTGATCATCTCGATACCTACTCCTATGGCATTCAGGAAATTCTATTGCATTTTTGTGTTCTTTATAATAACTAATATGATCTTTAGGACAAGCATCTATTGTTTGATACTCCATTCCAATATGTTTCATAGTGGTACATAATTTTCAGTACAAGCGAGGGAGAACATTTGATGGTGGTAACAAAAAGTCACCTATCAATCTGCAACAAATAATATAATTCATTACTATAAACAATCTTAATGGTACATGTTTCACCTTTTATTGACTATAATGACATATATGAAAAACCTTAGCATACGTGACATTGCTATGTTGGATAAACCATTCATAACCTTCAAATTCACCAACAACAATATAGAAGAGAGAAGAGTAGATTGGGAGCCTTCGTAAAGGGCCATGTCTACCTTCTCAAGTAGAGGTACATCATGGACATCGTCAATGTCATCCTCATCATAATCATCATTAGTAGTAGCAGTAGTAGCACTAGCAGCACCAGTAAAAAATGTGTCAATGATCAATGCATTCATACCATCATCTTCAAATGTCTTTTCTAGCACATGATCATCATCTTCCATGGGATCATGATCTTCAACTTCAATACTCACACCTCCATGTTCCTCTATATTCACACTGGGGAGATCGACCTATATAAAAATGATGATAATCAAACCTCCTTCCATAGTTCATATGTATATTAATTGTGAAAACAATATAATGAACAACTTACCACTAGATTATAATCAAACCCCCCTTCCATGTGACCATTCTCGCTACAATGTCTCTTTACTATTTTGATTTTGATTCTTCTTGTCTATAAGCCGTTACAACTCTTGCATGGACAATAAGATTTTTCACCACCTTCTCTTTGAAAGTTAGAGAACAATCTAGTGATTGTCTCCCTATTTTGATCAAACTCCCTTGTATTATTTGGCATGATCCTGAATGTGTATATCTACAAAATAAATTGGAGATGCCTCCTTTCATTAGCTTCATGTCACCTTCTCATAGCTTCTCATTTTCTGACAGATTTTGCCAAAACCTTTGTAGGAAACCAAGTAAGCGGTATTCTTGAGTTCAAACACATTGAGCTGCTACAATTGAATTATTAATCATGAATTCACTATAAAATTAAAACTGAATAGGGACATAAGTAAGACATTTAATGCATTATTACTTCATCATGATGATAAAAATTTCATTGGCTCAAAGCACATAGAAATTCAAAATAGTAGGATATCTTAATCTTTATGAGCTCAAACTCAAAATAGTAAGTGCATTATTTTATTATTGATGTCCCTATTTGATCTAATAGCATCAATATAACAAACAGAGCACTGAGCAATCAAATAGGGACATGAGGTGCTCAAACAGTGAGTTCATATAACAATATATTTAGTCTTAATAAAATCTTATAAAACAACATATATTGTGTGAAGTGTTTGATCTCTCTTTATTTTTTTTGTTGTTGATATTCACTGTGGTACTCCCCATTTATGATCATTTCATGAGGAAATGTCTTGATGGCTTATGGGCTGCAAGGTAGGGCATCATGCATTATTTATGAGCTCACTATTTGAGCACTGGTCAATCAAATAGGGACATGAGGTGCTCAAACAGTTAGCTCATAAAATTTGTATGATGCCCTAGTTGTAGGTAGTTATCTCTTCTATAATGATGGAGGAGTGAAAGGTAATGATCAATGAGGTTGTTACTATTAGGTCATACATTAATACACTTACTATTTTGAATTTGAGCTCAAGCATCATGCAATGTTATTGTTGTCATTGCATGAAGTGTTTGATCTCTCTTTATTTGTTTTTTTGTTGATATTCACTTTGTGGTACTCCCTATTTATGATCAAATAACTAAAGCTCGAATGCCTACCTCAAGTGCCAATGCCCTCTTCCCACATGGTGTCAGCCTCTTCGTGCACGCCAAACTCAAATGCCCTCTTCACGCCATACAAAAGTGCAGTGTCGTCTTCATGGTAGCTCTTCAAATTCACAAATTACAAATGACACTTTCTTTTTCTTTTTTTTTTTGTTTATAACCAAATGGGTATTACAATTTATGAGCTCACTATTTCAGCACTAGCCAATCAAATAGGGACATGAGGTGCTCAAACAGTGAGCTCATAAATAATGCATGATACCCTAGTTGTAGGTAGTTATCTCTTCTATAATGATGGAAGAGTGAAAGGTAATTATCAATGAGGTTGCTACTATTAGATCATACATTAATACACTTACTATTTTGAACTTAAGCTCGGGCATCATGCAATGTTATTTCTGTCATTGCATGCTTGTTGCTGTTGTGCAACATATATTGTTTTATACATAGAACAATAGATTTGGGGACTTAGACTTATGCTCAATCTTTAGTAATGGTTTGGGGAACTAATTACTAGATGAGTGACTACAGCACCCTAGTTTTCATTATTAGATGATCTGGTTTAATTTGTCTTCATTTCATGCAAAGATACATGTAAAGGAAAATAAATTTTTGCATCTAAAGATTACATGTATATATATATGAAAAATAACTTGTATATACTATACAAAGAAAATAAATTTCAGAAGAAAATGCAAGAGTACAGGCATACATAAGAGGATGAACATAAATAAAAAGGGTGCCAGACATTGCCTGAAGTGATGAATTTTTGACCCAGGTATGAATCTAGTGTGCTCCTATGTGATCCAAAACCTGCAAAGAAAATAGAGATGGGGGTTAGATAAAAGAATATCTAAGAAATGAATGACATTCTATTACCAATCTTCATCTACAATTAAGCATGTGTATAGTCAAGCCATACACTTCTGAAAGAAAAACCAATCTCACAGTCTCAATGAAATAAATAGTGTATAAAACAATATATTGTAAACAATAGTAGCAAGCATGCAATGACAATAATAACATTGCATGATGTCCTAGCTCAAATTCAAAATAGTAAGTGTGTTAATGTATGATCTAATAGTAGCAACCTCATTGATCATTACCTTTCACTCTTCCATCATTATAGAAGAGATAACTACCTACAACTATATTTCATAATTCCTCCTTTGAAGTGTGTGTGTGTGTGTGTGTGTGTGTGTGTGTGTATATATATATATATATATATATATATATATATATATATATATATATATATATATATATATATATATATATATATATATATATATATATATATATATATATATATATATATATATATATATATATATATATATATATATATATATATATATATATATATATATATATATATCAAGTATAATTATGAGTTTACATCATATATTTAGTCTTAATAAAATAATACACTTACTATTTTGAATTTGAGCTCAGGCATCATGCATTTTTTATGAGCTCACTATTTGATTACCAGCCAATCAAATAGGGACATGAGGTGTTGAAACAGTGAGCTTATAAACAATGCATGATACCCTAGCTTGCAGCCTGCAAACCATCAAGATATTTCCTCATGAAATGATCATAAACGGGGAGTACCACATAGTGAATATAAACAACAAAACAAATAAAGACAAATCGAACACTTCAAACAATGCTTTGAAGGTAATAGAAATGATGCTCTAGCTCTCAAAGCTCACAAGTCATCAAGAATTCCAAATGAAAAGATGTATGAGCTCATTAACAATGTACGATGCCCTAGCTTGCAGCCCGTGAGCCATCAAGATATTTCCTCATGAAATGATCATAAACAGGGTGTACCACATAGTGAATATCAACACCAAAACAAATAAAGAGAGATCAAACACTTCACACAATATATGTTATTTTATAAGATTTTATTAAGACTAAATATATTATTTTATGAGCTCACAGTTTGAGCACCTCATGTCCCTATTTGATTGGTCGGTGCTCTGTTTGTTATATTTATGCTATTAGATAAAATAGGGACATCAGTAATAAAATAATACACTTACTATTTTGAATTTGAGCTCATAAAGATTAACTTTCAGAAGAATACGAATGAATATAAATATACATAAGTGGATGAATATAAATAATGAAAGTACCAAACATTGCCTGAAGTAATGAAGTGTTGACCCTAGCTTCAATCCTGTATGCTCTTGTAAGATCCAAAACCTACAAGGAAGGATAAGATGGGGTTAGATCCAAAGGATCTAAGCAATGTCTGGCACCCTATTATTGATCCTCATCTACAAATATGCATGTGCATAGTCAAGCCATACACTTCTAAAATGAACTATGCTATAGAACAATATGGGTGTGTGTTAATGTGATTCAAAATCTATTATGCAAGATTATTTTATTATTGAGATAAGGATATCTTAATTTTACAAGAATAAATGTTTTGAGAAATATTTGAATTTAATTTTGACAATAACATGAGGAGTGATATATTTCAAGCTTCAACGAGATTTTATACTACACAGTGTTCATAGATTACGTTCAATGCATTATTTATGCTTGTATTGGTGGGAAAACTCTTGAAAATGTGCACAAGAGATTGCATTCAACCATGTTGTTAACATGACACATGTAGTTTACCTCCAACCTAAATCAATGTTGCATACAAATCTGCAGATGTTGCATGGTATGAAGCCTCACTGAAGCTTGAAAATGATAAGCATTATGATGCTGACATATGGTGTGGTAAGCACACATATAGTTTCTCATAATTTTCTATTGATATAGTTTTGTTTTTTTTCCAATAGTTGCAGAATCCAACTTCTCTTATACTTACACATATGTATACATTTTGGCCTTGGCTTTAATGTCATATAAATTTGGTTGAAATGGTAATAATATTTAAGAGCAACAAGTATGCATATACATTATAGAACATGAGGAGTGATATATTTTAATGGCAGTGGACATAAAAATTGCAATGAAACTCTATAATTTATTATTGTAAGTGGACATAGAAATTGTAGTGTAAGTAGTAGGATGATTATTCATGAGCTCACTGTTTAATATCTGGCTAGGCCATGTAAATGGTACTAGGCCAACCCAATCAGCCCAACAAAATGTGTCATGTTTATCTTTGTCAAATACACTCGTTCACCATTTTGTTCTTGTTCTTCACACAAATATTGCATCAAAAGTAATTGTAAATAATGATTCAAAGAAAAAAGAAACAACTACAATAGATTAGACTCCAAAAGAATACAATCAACTACAATAGATCATAGTCTCAATGAAATAAATAGTGTATAAAACAATATATGGTGCACAATAATAGCAATCATGCAATGACAACAATAACATCGCATGATAAAATTCAACACTCTTAGTTTTTATTCAAATCTATTTGAAACTAATATCAACTCATTATCCAATAGTTAAACTAATCTATGACTTCAAAGGAGGAATTATGAAATATAGTTGTAGGTTGTTATCTTTTCTATAATGAAAATGGTACTAGGCCAACCTAATTAGCCCAACAAAATGTGTCATGTTTATCTTTGTCAAATACACTCGTTCACCATTTTGTTCTTGTTCTTCACACAAATATTGCATCAAAATTAATTGTAAACAATGATTTAAAGAAAAAAGAAACAATGACAATAGAATATGAGGTGCTCAAATAGTGAGCTCATAAACAATGCATGATGCCCTAGTTGTAGGTAGTTATCTATTCTATAATGATGGAGGAGTGAAAGGTAATGATCAATGAGGTTGCTACTATTAGATCATACATTAATACACTTACTATTTTGAATTTGAGCTCGGGCATCATGCAATGTTATTGTTGTCATTGCATGCTTTTTGTTGTTGTGCACCATATATTATTTTATACACTATTTATTTCATTGAGACCGTGAGCTTGGCGTTTGTAATGTATTTTTTGTTATTGGATCAATGTTACCATGTTGTTGAGGTTGTAGATGCATTGAATCACCACTGTCATTCTATTTTTATAGCAACAATATAACAAATAGAGCACCGGCCAATCAAATAGGGACATTAGTAAGACATTTAATGCATTATTACTTCATCATGATGATAAAAATTTCATTGGCTCAAAGCACATAGAATGTGGGTAGATGCATTGAATCATCACTTTCATTCTATTTTGATGAAGAGGAACTATGTTATAAAATTTCAAGGCATGAAATTTTATAGTCGTACATATATTTTATGAGTATAATTGTATAATAGAAGAGCACCCACATGCCTTAGTTGTTCTTGGTCTATGAAAGCTTTTGGTTTGCCTTTCCTAATTGAGATGTCATCCTAAGATTCAAAAGGACCAGGGTAATAATAAGTCTTGAACATAAATGCATGATTGTGGATCCTCAAGTAGGAGTGATTATATTACCCTAGTTTTCACTATTAGATGATCTTGTTTAATTTGTGTTCATTTCATGCAAAGCTACATGTAAAGGAAAATAAATTTTTGCATCTAAAGATTACATGTATATATATGAAAAATAACTTGTATATACTATACAAGGAAAATAACTTTCAGAAGAAAATGCAAGAGTATAGGCATACATAAGAGGATGAACATAAACAATAAGGGTACCAGACATTGCTTGAAGTGATGAATTTTTTACCTAGGTATGAATCTAGTGTGCCCCTGTGTGATCCAGAACCTGCAAAGAAAAGAGAGATGGGGGTTAGATAAAAAAATATCTAAACAATGAATGGCATCCTATTATTGATCCTCATCTACAATTATGCATGAACATAGTCAAGCCATACACTTCTGAAAGAAAAACCATGCTAAAGGACATGTGCCCTAGCTCGCAAAGCTCACGGATCATCAAGCATTCCAAATGAAAAGATGTAAATAATGCCAGTATTAAATGGTGAGCTCATGAACAATCTATGATGCCCTAGCTTTCAGCCCGTGAGCCATCAAGACATTTTCTCATGAAATGATCATAAAAGGGGAGTACCACATAGCTAGTGAATATCAACAACAAAACAAATAAAGAGAGATCAAACACTTCACAAAATATGTGTTGTTTAATAAGATTTTATTAATACTAAATATATTATTTTATTAAAATTTTATTAAGACAAAGTATTTTGGGTTAATTTTATGTTGTTTTATAAGATATTTATTAAGATAAATATATGATGTAAACTCAATATAACAAACAGAGCACCGACCAATCAAATAGGGACATGAGGTGCTCAAACAGTGAGCTCATAAACAATGCATGATGCCCTAGCTTGCAGCCCGTGAGCCATCAAGATATTTTCTCATGAAATGATTAGAAATAGGGAGTACCACATAGTGAATATCAACAACAAAATAAATAAAGAGAGATCAAACACTTCACATAATGCCTTGAAGGTAATAGAAACAATGCCCTAGCTCTCAAAGCTCATGGGTCATCAAAAATTCCAAATGCTAAGATGTAAACAATGTCATCCAGACATGTGTACTGTGAGTTTTCCTACAACAAATGGACTTGTGATGATTTTCACAATAGTACATGTGTTGCAGGAAAGCTCAAAGTACTACTTAGGAAACTATGAATGTTAATCACCTGTGCATATCAGAGTTGATCAGAAAAGGTATATGCACAACAAAACAAATAAAGAGAGATCAAACACTTGACACAATGCCTTGAAGGTAATAGAAATGATCAAACACTTCAAAATAGGGACATTAGTAATAGAATAGGGACACCAGTAATAAAATAATGCACTTACTATTTTGAATTTGAGCTCATAAAGATTAAGGTATCCCTATTTTATTACTGATGTCCCTATTTACATCTTTTCATCAAATGACCCAAAAACATCAAGAATGGTCCTATATGGTCACTAATAGCCAACTTTTAGAAGAATATGAATGAATATGCAAACATACATAAGTGGATGAACATAAATAATGAAGGTACCAAACATTACTTGAAGTAATGAAGTAACCTATGACTTCAAAGGAGGAATTATGAAATATAGTTGTAGGTAGTTATCTCTTCTATAATGATGGAGGAGTGAAAGGTAATGATCAATGAGGTTGCTGCTATTAGATCATACATTAATACACTTACTATTTTGACAACAATAACATTCCATGATGCCAGAGCTCAAATTCAAAATAGTAAGTGTATTATTTTATTACTGATGTCCCTATTTTATTACTAATGTCCCTATTTGATCTAATAGCATCAATATAACAAATAGAGCACTGACCAATCAAATAGGGACATGAAGTGCTCAATCAGTGAGCTTATAAACAATGCATGATGCCCTAGCTTGCAACCCGTGAGCCATCAAGACATTTCCTCATGAAATGATCATAAACAGGGAGTACCACATAGTGAATATCAAAAAAATAAAAATAAAGATAGATCAAACACTTCACACAATGCCTTGAAGGTAATAGCAACGATGCCCTAGCTTTCAAAGCTCGCAGGTCATCGAGCATTCCAAATGCAAAGATGAAAACAATGTTAGTATTAACATTCATATTTTTCCATTAAATCAAAAAATGCCATTAAAATAAAATTGAGTTAACAAGAAGACAAAGCTTGAATGCCTACCTCAAGTCATGGCTGCCATATAAAGATCAAATTCTAAGAAACTATGTTATAAAATTTTATGCCAAATTTCATCAAGAATGGTCCTATATGGTCACTAATAGCCAACTTTTAGAAGAATATGAATGAATATGAAAACATACATAAGTGGATGAACATAAATAATGAAGGTACCAAACATTGCCTGAAGTAATGAAGTGTTGACTCAGGGTTCAATCCAGTATGCTCTTGTATGATCCAAAACCTGCAAGGAAGGAAAATATGGGGTTAGATCCAAAGGACACTATTAGGGCACTATTTCTCCTTGATTGTATTCTTTTGGGGTCTGATCTATTGTAGTTGTTTCTTATTTCTTTGAATCATTATTTACAATTACTTTTGATGAAATATTTGTGTGAAGAACAAGAACAAAATGGTGAATGAGTGTATTTGACAAAGATAAACATGACACATTTTGTTGGGCTGATTGGATTGGCCTGGTACCATTTACATGGCCTGGCAATATATTAAATAGTGAGCTCATGAATAATTCCAGCATTAAATAGTGAGCTCATGAACAATGTATGATGCCCTAGCTTGCAGCCCACGAGCCATCAAGACATTTCCTCATGAAATGATCATAAACAAGGAGTACCACATAGTGAATATCAAAAGAAAAAAAAAAAAGAGAGATCAAACACTTCACATGATTCCTTGAAGGTAATAGAAATGATTCCCTAGCTCTCAAAGCTTGCAGGTCCTGAAGCATTCCAAATGAAAAGATGTAAACAATGCCAGTATTAAACAGTGAGCTCATGAACAATGTATGATGCCCTAACTTGTAGCCCGTGAGCCATCAAGACATTTCCTCATGAAATGATCATAAATGGGGAGTACCACATAGTGAATATCAATAGCAAAACAAATAAAGAGATATCAAACACTTCACACAATACCTTGAAGGTAATAGCGACAATGCCCTAGCTCTCAAAGCTTGTAGGTCATCAAGCATTCCAAATAAAAAGATGTAAACAATGCTAGTATTAAATAGTGAGTTCATGAAATTGAGTTAAACAATGCCCTTGAGATTGAGTTAATGAGAAGACAAAGCTTGAATGCCTACCTCAAGAGCCAATGCATGCCAAACTCAAATGCCCTTTTTGTGCCATGCAAAAGTGCAGTGTCGTCTTCATAGTAGCTCTTTGAATTCACAAAAATTACAAATGACACTGTCTTTTTCTTTTTTTTTTGTTTATAACTAAAGGGGTGTCAAAATTATGATGTTACCATCACTATTACAACACCATTGGGTGCACTTGCAAAAAAAACAAAAAAAAAACAAACACAAATTGTAGTGGCATCGCAAATTGGCATCAAAATTTGATCCCAAATGTTGTAGTGAGTGAATCTGAGGTCACCCAATCCAATGGATTAGATGATCATAGTAGTTCAAACTAAGAAAAAAGGTATATGAGAAATTGAATTTTCTAGTTTCATATTCTTCATCAGTTCTTGACATTTTATATGTTAAAGTCCATATCTGCATAAATTGAGATGCATTAGGAAAGATTTAAGAAATAATTTATATTGCACATTTGATGCTGAGCATTAGCATTTAAGTCCGTGGTGACTGAGTCACTCAGTGTGTGTCAAGATCCTATGATAGCTGAGATGTGATATCTACCAAGTAGAAACTAAATGGTAGTATTGACTGAGTACATGTTAACCGAGTCGACATGAGAAGCCCAAGATAGTTATATTCACCTATCTAATGTACATACCATTTAATGAATCCCTAATCTGATTGCTTGGAGTCTATAAAGAAAATTATTACCTTTCTTTTTCATTTTATCTAACGATTTTTGAACTTTCAAAGAAATTTTAAGGCAATTAATAAGAGCTACCTATGCTAAGTGAAACTTGAGAAGATCCCTACAACATGTCATTAACAAACATCATGAAGGAATATTGAATCAAGGTATTACTGTGTAACTTGAACTTGTAATTTGAACCCTAGTCTTAGAGATATGGCATCTTGATGAAGGGTGCTCCCCTTAATGCCACAAAGACATAACAGAAATAGAGAAACAACAACAATAATATGCAAGAACAGAAAATTGGCTTCTTATTATCTCCACAAATGTGGAATTACAAACTTTCAGAATTACAATATGCAAAGCCACATGGGCATTCCCTTACAATATTCTATGGGACAAAGCCTCGAATCAATACCCAGATCTACTACCCAGAACTATTCTGAACTGTCTAAGACAATAATACAGCCTTCCTTATATAGGCAATTTTCCACCGCCTGGGAAGGTTCCAAAATTTTAGCTAATAAGGCCAACCAAACTTAGAATTATTTTATTTTACATTTTATTACATCATAGTTAGCTCAAGATAACCTTTGAAACCTGAACAAAAATTTTGAAGAAAATTATTTTCTGCCATTTCAGGTGGCCCAACTTCCGAAGACCATAAGTCATCACCAGTTGACCCGATCAGCTATTATAACCCCATTTCAAAAATGCCACAAAGTGCTCTATAGGCTTGACTCGCGCAAGCGCCTGTCACCCAAATTTTTGACCTCATCTGGGGCCTCTAAAGCCTTCAAAACTGAGTTCAAAGTTTCTGTACCCTGCTGCCAATACTGAAAATCTTCAATATCTTCCAATATACACTTGATCTGGCAATGAAACTTTACTGGCAGACTTATATGACCAAAATGAACCTCCAAGAAAGAAATTAGATCATTTTGAGCACATACAAAAATTACCAAAAATAGTAACTTTCCATAAATAGCAGCTCTGCACAAAATAGCCCTTATTGAATACAAAAACATAAATATTTTTGGGTGATGCAAGATTGCTCTTACACCCAGGATGCTCCTGCATCAGACACCTGGGGTAATTTGAGAAGTGACCCTGTCACGACTCAGGTGTGCAGAGGAAAACCAAGATGGTTAACCTCCTCCTTTGTTAGCCATGATGAATCTTCAACAGGTCATCCTTTCCATTTGACCAAATACTCTTCATATGTCCTATTTCTTGTGCTTCTACCAACACGACTGTCCAGTATGTCTTCAATCTCCTTGATATCTAAACTGGTTGCTGGAATACTCCACTATGCTACTGCAACCTCATCTTCAACACCTCCTTCATGATACTCTATCAAATCTGAAATGTTAAACACTGGTGAAATATTCAGCTCACTAGGCAATTCTACCTCATATGCATTTCCTGAATCATGCTTCTTCAATATCTTACATGGTCCAAACTTCTTCATTTTCAGCTTGTTATATGTACCAATTGGAAATCACTCGTTCCACAAATGAACCGCGACTTCATCGCCAACCTAAAATTCTTTATGCCTCCTTTTCTCATCTGCCTTAGCCTTATACTGCACATTCATCTTGGTAATATGCTTCCTCACCTCCTCATGGATGTTCTTCAAGTGTTCTGCAAAATCTTCAGCTTCAGCACTACTTATTTCTCCTTTATCTATCTTTCTCAATTCAGATGCATTTCTTGGACTACTTCCATATACAATCTGGAATGGTGATTTACCGGTGCTCCTATTGATAGAATTATTGTATGCAAATTCTACTTGTGGTAAAATCAAATCCCATCCTGTTGGCTTATCTCCAACCAAACATCTCAGCAAATTTTCCAAACTTCTATTCACCACCTCTATCTGTCCATCAGTCTGTGGATGATGTGATGAACTGAACTTCAAATCTATCTTCAACTTCTTCCACAATGTCTGCCAAAAATATCCAACAAAATTAGTATCTCAATCTGAAACTATGGTCTTTGGCAAACCATATAGTCTCACCACTTTTTTGAAAAACAATTCTGCTACATGAACAGCATCATTAGTCCTCTTGCAGGGAATGAAATGTGCCATCTTCAAAAATCTGTCAACTACTACAAAAATTGAATCATGTCTCCGCTGTGTCCTCAGTAAACCAAGAACAAAGTCCATACTGATATCCTCCCAAGGCTTCTCTAGTACAAGTAATGGCTGATACAACCCTATATTCTGCTTCACTCCCTTCGCCATCTGACATACTCTGCAACTCTGTACAAAATTCTTGACATCTTGTTGCAATTGTGGCCAATAATAATTTTCACTAACCAAAGCGAGGGTTTTATCATGACCAAAATGTCCCCCCAATCCTCCGCTATGCTTCTCCTTGATGAGATTCTCCCTTATAGAGCTTTGGGGAATGCACAACTGACTCCCTCTAAATAGCATATCATCCTGAATGATGAAATCCAACCATTTCATCCTGTCTAGAGTAACAGGTTTTGTACAAGCTTTCTAAGCTTCACCAAAATCAAGATCCTCTGGATAAAAATTATTGAGTTCCTTGAACCCAACCACCTCAATCTGCATCTCTGTCAGCAATAGTTGCCTTCTGCTAAGAGCATATGTAACCCTATTAGACTTTCCACTTCTGTGTTTCAAAACAAATGTATAACTCTGCAAAAACTCAACCTATTTCAAATGCCTCTAATTCAACTTTCCTTGACTATTCAAATATTGCAAAGCTTGATGATCAGTATACAAAACAAACTCCTTAGGAAGCAGATAATGTCTCCACTTCTTTAATACCTGAACTATAGCATAAAATTCCTGATCATAGATAGAATATTTTATCTTGGCATCATTTAACTTCTCACTGAAATAAGCAATAGGCTTACCTTCTTGGCTCATAACAGCTCCTATTGCAGTACCACTAGCATCACAATCTACTTGAAACACCTTATTAAAATCTGGACGTGCTAAAACAGGTTGTTCTGTAACTTTTTGTTTCAACAATTGAAAACTCTTTTCTGCCCCATTAGTCCACTTAAACTCTTTTCTATCCCCTCTCATTGTTTCAATCAAGGGTCCATAAATACTGCTAAAATTTCTGATAAACTTTCTGTAAAAGCTAGCCACACCATGAAAAGATCTTACTTCAGTAGCACTCCTTGGAGTAGGCCATTCAAGGATAGCCTGTACCTTCTCTGGGTCCATTTTTAGACCTCCTGCTGAAACTAAAAATCCCAAATACACTAACTCTTTCTTCACAAAATTGCACTTCTTCAAATTAATCAACAATTTTTCATCTCTCAACTTCTCAAACACCATACAAATATGCATCATATGTTCCTCCAATGTCTTTCTAAAAATCAAAATATCATCTAGGTAAACAATGACAAACTTACCCAGAAATTCTTTCAGAACCTCGTTCATGAGCCGCATGAAAGTGCTCGGTGCATTGGTTAGCCCAAAAGGCATAACTAACCACTCATATAGTCCTTCCTTTGTCTTGAAGGTAGTCTTCCATTCATCTCCTTCTCTGATCTTAATCTGGTGATATCCACTCTTCAGATCTATCTTTGAGAAATAAATAGCTCTAGTCAAACAATCCATAATATCATCCATTCGTGGCAATGGAAACTTATACTTGATTGTGATCTTGTTTATTGCTATAGAATCTATACACATCATCCACTCTCCATTCTTCTTTGGTGCTAATACCACTAGTATAGCACAGGGACTCAGACTCTCTTGAATCAACCCCTTCTGTAATAACTCGTGTACTTGTCTATTCAGCTCTTTACTTTCTGCTGGTCTCATTCTGTGTGCTGCCTTGTTTGGAAAACTGGCTCCTGGAATCAAATCTGTCTGATGACTGATCTTCCTTATCGGTGGTAATCCATCAGGTACATTATCAAATACAATATCTTGAAACTCATTCAACAAATCTGCAACCTCTACAGGTACATCCTCTACTTCTTCTTTACCAACTTTTGGAATTAAAGCAAAACACACATGCTCATGCCTCATACCATTTAGGAATTTTTTTCCATCAACAAATGTTATTCTTGCATTACCACATACCTTTTCTTCGGTCTCCTTCAATGGCTTGAGCTTATGTTGCACTCCATCCTCTGTCAGGGAATAGGTATTTGCACGACCATCATGTACAGCACATCTGTCAAACTGCCACGGTCTACCCAATAACATATGACATGCATCCATAGAGATGATATCACATAGTACCACATCTTGGTACCTACCAATCTTGAACTTTACTAGGTACTTTTCACTGACCATGACCTTGTGGTCATCCTGCACACAGGCAATCCGATATGGATGTGGGTGTTTCTGTCTCTTGAGCTTCAACTTTGTCACCATCTCTTCTGAAACCAAATTTTTAGTGCTTCCACTATCGATAATCACATCACAACATTTACCCTCACACTTGCATCAAGTGTAAAATAGGCTCCTCCTTTGTTTAGGTTTGTTCTCACCACTCAGCAAGACTATTCTGTTAATTACCGTTTCTCCTCTTTCAACATCTTTAGAATTTGATGATCTAACATCCTCATCTACATGTGCAACTCTGGCCTCACCATCATTTCTCTTGTCTGTTCTACCTTGGTGCTGAGGACATTCAAATGCCCTATGACCTTCTTCTCCACAGTGAAAACATGTTCCATGGAAGCCTCCTCTTCCAGATCCTTGTCCTCTTCCACTTCCTCTCTGATCTCTATTACTTTGATACTAGAAATGATTGGAATTATTTCCTCTCTGATTCTAACTACTACTGGCCTCATCTTTCTTTTTTGTATCTTCATTTCGGCCACCATATGACTATCCGCCAGATCTTCCACCACGACCTCTTCCATTTTGTCTACTTTCAAACTTCTTGTTCAACTTTTTCTCTACTTTTAGGGCAAACTAGTATGCCTCCTCAATACTATTCATTCAAACCAGATTCAACTCCTCCTAAATGCTTGGCCTTAACCCATTAAGGTATCAGGCAACTTTCTCCTTATCAGCTTCTGCATGGCCTGTTCTGATGAGGAGTCGATAGAACTCCTCTGTATACTCCTAAACAGATCTTCTTGCTTGCTTCAAACTTTGCATTTTCTTTAGTAGGTCAAGCTCATAATCAACAGGAATAAACTATCACTTCAATTTATCCACCATCCAATCCCATCTTGTGATTTTATCTTTCCCTCTTCTATTTCACTCCAACTGAATTTCTTGCCACTAGATCTTCGCATGACCTTTCAATCTAGCCTTCACAAATTTGACCCTATCAGGATCCTCAACATCTTCATACTCAAAATATTCCTCACATTCATTGATCTAGTCGATCAATTCCTTTGGGTTAAGATTTCCAGAAAATGTAGGAACCTCAATCTTAGGTCTTTTCCTAATCTTGGAAATTGCCCGAAAAAGTCTTTCTTCCTCCTGGTTCACAATTTCAGCTTCTCCTTCTTGATATTCTTCTTCGGCTTCATCCTTGCTTTCATCTCAGACATTAAGATTCATTCCTCTGTGAATCTCTTCTTGCAATGCTCACACTTGTCTCTGTAGCTCTCTAACCTCATGTGTCACAGCACCGGCTCTTCCACCACATTCTCTTCGTGGAGGCATTTTCGCGATGCATGCTGAAACCCTAACCACAGTCTTGGTGCAAACTACCTCACAGTCGACGATCTATTTACACACTCAAGAACTCCTGCTCTAATACCACTTGATGAAGGGTGTTCCCCTTAATGCCACAAACACATAATAGAAATAGTGAAACAACAACAATAATATGCAAGAACAGAAAATTGGCTTCTTATTATCTCCACAAATGTGGAATTACAAACTTTCAGAATTACAATATGCAAAGCCACATGGGCATTCCCTTACAATATTGTATGGGACAAAGCCTCAAATCAATACCCAGATCTACTACCCAGAACTATTCTGAACTGCCTAAGATAATAATACAACCTTCCTTATATAGGTAATTTTCCACCGCCTGGGAAGGTTCCAGAATTTTAGCCAATAAGGCCGACCAAACTTAGAATTATTTTATTTTACATTTTATTACATAATAGTCGGCACAAGATAACCTTTGAAACCCGAACAAAAATTTTGAAGAAAATTATTTTCCGCCATTTCAAGTGGCCCAACTTCTGAAGACCATAAGTCATCACCAGTTGACCCGATCATCTATTATAACCCCATTTCGGAAATGCCACGAAGTGCTCTACAGGCTTGACCGGTGCAAGTGCCTATCACCCAAATTTTGGACCTCATCCGGGGCCTCTAAAGCCTTCAAAACTGAGTTCAAAGTTTTCGTACCCTACTGCCAATACTGAAAATCTTCAATATCTTCCAATATACACTTGATCTGGCAATGAAACTTTATTGGCAGACTTATATGACCGAAATGAACCTCCAAGAAAGAATTTAGATCATTCTGAGCACATACGAAAATTACCAAAAATAGTAACTTTCCATAAATAGCAGCTCTGGACAAAATAGCCCTTATTTAATACAAAATCATAAATATTTTTGGGTGATGCAAGATTGCTCTTACACCCAGGATGCTCCTGCATCACATCTACTTCATCTACAATAGCTAAGAAGCAATGAAAGGAAATTTTTTAATGTACATATTGTGAGGAGTGATGCATGTAAGGCACCTAAGCTTCAATTAATTCTAGAAAGTGTGATGAAGGGAGATCTCACGGGTGCCCTATCATCAATTCCACCTAAGGTTTTAATGATTAATGATGCATACTCATGCTATATGTGTAAAATCGGGGAAATCAGACATTATGAGCTAAGGGAGGCATACAACAAGTTATGTATCAACAGAGTGTTGAAGGCTGAACATCAGCAAATTATCAAGAAAGGGGTAGTGCATGCCCTAGATTTCCTACAAAATTTCAATGTTGAATGGATCAAGATTGTATAAAGAAGAATTCATCACATGAAGATATGGCTGGAGAGTGGGCTGATTCAGATTACCAACAATATGATTCACCGAGTCACCGGCTATCCCAGTCTAATAGGGAAGAAAACAATCAGATGACACAGTAAAGAGATAATTCAAAAAAACACTTCAACAATTTGAAATAAGTGAGGAATGACAATATCCACAATCACAGATCCTGAGATAGATTGTGTAGTGAGAGTAATTTCTCACAAATTCTAGCAGTTGAGCAGGTTAGATAGTATTCCCGGGATTGCATTTGATCAAGCATGGAAGATGGTGAAGAAATATCACACTTATGATCTTGTCCAGCTATAGTTGACCCAACTTGCTGAGAACCTAACTTCAATCAGGAAGGCCAAGAACTCTATGTGTAAGTTTCATTCTATGATCACTTGTTTATTCTTCTATATTCAAAATAGTTTTCCTACAATTGGATATGTTGTATGGAGTAAGGAACGACTAGTAAACCAATAGATAAATGAATTTATTCATGAATTAGGAGAAAATTTTGAGAGTGTTATGGATAGATACTTTGTAGAATTCATAAATAAAATGAGAAAGAGAAGTAGGATCCTTGTATCCCTAGTAGAGAAGCTCTACAATGACATATGCTTTCTAGTGGATACCAACCATACCTATGTTCAGGCTGTTATGCCTAGAGTAGCATGGCTAAGGCCATTACCTTATGAGGTGAATGTAGATGAAACTTTAGTAGCTATAAAAAATTTACTAGCTAAGGAGATTGATAGGAAGGAAAAACCTTTTGGAAACTATGAGGAAGCTAAGGCTAAAATAACTATGGGGTTAAAGTTTGCATCCCTTGAGAGAAAGAGGAAGAAAATAGTTAAGAATGTAAAGAAGATGCTAGGAGAATGTGAAGAGGAAAATGCACCTATAGACTAACACAAGGGCTAGGAGAAGATAAATACAATGAATCAGAAGGAAGTGATGAGGAGGATACTAAAATTCTAAAGAAGGGAAAGAAGGCATTAGTTACCGAGCCTAGAAAAAGAAAATTGCATAAACAAAACCCCACTCCTCCTATTGTCACAGCTGCCAAGCCCTAGAGAAAGACACCAACAAAAGGGGAAGGGTCAAGTAAAAGAAAACCAGTTCAAACCAAGGTTGTGCCGAGTCATCCCAGGAAGAAATTGAGAAGGAAGTTAGTCTTGGAGAAGGATGATGATGATGAAGAGATAGATACATATGACAACACAAAGTTAAAAATTCCATCACATAGATGACAAATGATTGTGCATGAAATATGCCACAATATCAAAAGCATTGCTAGATTAGTAGGCTTTAAGCAAGTAAAATTTGACAAACTAAGCAATGATGATAAATAAAGAGTTGAAGAGGCAATGCTAGAGATGTTATGCACTTTCAAGATGACACTTCTACAAATTAGGAATCTCATCCCTGATGAACTATATAAAAAAATTGATAAAAAATGGCAGTATGCCATAATGATAGAAAAATAGATAAGGGAGAGTACACTAGCTCAGATCATGCCATATCTATCATCACAACACATAAAGATGTAGTATAGAAATAGGTTTTCACCCAAGCTCCAGGCCTATTCTATTTTGAAAATCAAGGTTGAAGATGTTGTTCAACATAGCACAAGGTTGTTGAAGATTATTTTTGGACTTTTAATTGAGAAGACTCCATAACTGGGTGAATGTACATCTAGTCAAGTAGAGCTAGATAATAAGGAAGACATTGATGAACCTCAGAATCTTGAGGAAAAGGAAAGACATAAGGTAGAAATAAGTGGATCATTGGATGTGATCACAATAGAGGATATTCCTGAGGATACACCAGTTGTCACAAATGTATTGACCGAGGAAGAGATAAAGAGTCAACTTCTTATTGAGGCAACTTATGGTCACCGTCTACAAAGTGACAATCCCATTCTTATATAGGTAAATGATTATACATAGATTGAAGGTACTTCAACTATAGACAATGCACCTTCAAGATCACACATAGTTAGAATTGAGAAACAAGTTCTATTAGTGCAAGTGCCGAGAAATAGGACAAGCCGACAATCACAATTGAGAATGCACCTACTGAGGAGGATAAGAAAGCACAATGAGAGGAGAGCCTAAAATATCAGGTAGATTGGTCTGCATTAGTAATAATAGGTCCTCATATGGAGGAAAAGAAGAAGACGGAAGAAGAAACAATTGAGGAAAATCTAGAGGCTAAGGAACAAGAGGCTATTAAAGCTCTAATATAGATGTCGAGTGGAAATACACCTAAGAAGAAAAGTCTGAAGAAAAAGGAGAAATATCCAGGGACACATGTTACATTTGATGAAGTTATAGTGATTTGAAAGTGGGACACTGATAACTTGACCAATGAGCAGATGAAAATCTTGCAAGATCTTTTGAAGAAGAAAAGAAAGCAAGAAGAGTTAAGGAGAGAACATTGATAGAAACAAGTTTTACATGAAATCAAAGGTATATTCATAAAAGCCTTTGAAGTTGATGATGTGAATGATATTACACCTATTTTTGAACAACTAGTTGAAATTGTTAAGAAGGTGAATAGTGATGACAACGAGGCAAATGAAAAACTTATGTAGTGGTTTGAAAGAAAGTTCAAGACTAAGGTACTTGAAAAGGTCTCAACTGAGATAGTAGTAAAATAGGTGGACCTTTCTTCCTTAGAGACTAATTTAGAAGAGGTTGTGCAAAATTTTCATTCTCTGTAGAAGAAGCTATGTAATGTAAAATATTTTAGTAAAGAAAATCAAGAATTGATTGATAAACTGCAACTACAAATAAAGTCTACCAGTCATTCACTGAGCATGGATGCAAGCTCTAGCTCTATTCATTTCACAATGTTGCTTCATGCACAAGGAAGATTAGCCGAGTTGATGGCTAATGATGGGTGAACAAGAGCCAAGCTGATTTATATATAGAGAATGTTAACACCTCATCTGGAGGTTATGCAAAATGAATTAGCAATGGAAAAGGAGTTAGTACAAAGAGATCCTCATCTCTCTACTATTGAGAGTTTAGTTGATCTAGTTGCTCAGCTAGAAATAAAGATACAGGCTTTGGAGTTTGTCAGGTCAGGATGGGACCATGCCTTAGGTATGATAATGAAACTCCATAAACCATTTTTGGATAAGTATTTTTGCACCCCTACACCCCAGTAGCTTCAAGTGACAAAAACAAGAGGGAAATAACATGCCATGATAGGAATAATAGAAAGGGGAAAATGAAATGAATTAAAAAAAGGGGAAAATGAAATGACTCAAAGGGAAATGACATGAGTAATGAGTAGAGAAAATAAAGTGAGGAATGTATCTTAAGGTATGACATACTATTATGTAATGTATATATTCAGTTGTAGTCAAAGATTCTTATGTATATATTTGTAGAATCTTTTGAAGAATGAGTCAAAGTCTTAGGGGGACTGCTCAAACTAATAATACTATTTTGTAATGTAAAAGTCACGACAAAGTGTTTTTCCCACTAATGTCAAAGGGGGATATTGTTGATCCCTATGTTTTCTTTCCCATTAGTGTCTAGCACTTAGTCACTTTCTAGGTAATGTTGGTTGGTCATCACTATGACCCAGCCATCTTGTAAAGGTCGAGTTATGTCTAGACTTCTATTTTGTATAATTACCAAGTAGTAGTTATTGCTGAGAAATTCAGAGGGCATCGAGTACTTTAGTATTCATTGAGAAATTTATGTCGAGTTGTATAGAAGAGTCAGCACTGAGCAATAGTATATGAAGAAAAGTAAGAGCCAAGTGTCAGAGACTTCATATATCAAGCAAGTTAGTTTTGACATATGTGTTTGTAAAGGAAAAAAAACTTAGGTAAACCATTTTGGCTGACATCTATACAATATTTAATATTTGTTGAGGGAATCAAGGATTCGATTACACCTTGTATTTCTAATCACCGATCCCTATGTAATCCATGTATCCTATCAAAATAATGGAATGCTTAAGCAGCATAACTAGAGAATCTAATTTGTTGATCTTGATCGAGGAGGTTGATTTGTTGTCTATATAAGATGAGGTCTTAACCGTAAAACTATGTATGTGTATGAATGTAATGAAGGTGATCTCATATACATAGAACAAAGAAGTATTTTGATATAGGTAGAGATGAGTCAAAGTGACTGAGAAAAGAAGTGAAGGATAGAATGGAGCTATATTTGATTGAGGAGATAAAACAAGTATTGGAAGGAGAAGATATGTTATCAATATCATAGTGAAAACTAAAGGATTAGGTAATAATACATTTTAGCAAGTGAATCAAGGTAAATCTCTTAACAAAGTGGTCCTCATAGGCCTATGTAAATCTCTTATGCGAGTTCTTACTTTGTTGTAAGTTTTAAATCCTTTAACCATGGTAGATTGTATAAGTATGTAAGATCTTAATAGGGAAGACCCCTCACAGGGTAGATCATCAGTTTATGATCAAATTTTGTAGCCCTAATAGGAAAAAATTAATATTGTAGTACTAAATATTTGTGGGTGTTATCCACACCCCAATTTTACCTTTGAAGGGTTTTTGGGTTACCAAAGTATTTGTGTTATGTGTTTCATTTCATGGATGCAATTAGATTGTTAGATATATTTCAGTATTAAATTTCATGTTTATAATAAGTAAGTTGAATTTATATCAAAATGGAACTAGTAGTGGATATTTGATTCACCCCCCCTCTTAGTATCTCACTTTCCCATATTAGATTTCCAATAGTATGCTCTTATCTTTTATATAATAGGTCATTCCTTGAAAGAACTCCCTTTGAAAGTCTAAAAATCCTAGTCGCTAAAAAAAATCATTCTTTTTCTATCCAAAATTAAAAATTTGGTTACGAAAAGTGTTCATTTTAGTTAGTTTGGATACTATTAATTGAAAACTACAATAACATCAATAAATGTATGAATTTTAAATTTCATGAAGGAAATACTCCATAGTGGCATTTCATTCCACAAAATGAATTATACCATCACTTAGAACTATTGTTATCAATTGTCATGGCTCCTACAGATTTGGACCATAAAGAGATATAACCAAAACAAGGGTTTTCTACGAAGATATCAAACTCTTATCATTAAAATTATGTTTATCTTATAAAGAAAGGTGATCCGAGTAAATAATTATTTTATCTCATCATCTCAAATTTGTATCATTAAATTTATGCTTCTCTCATGGAGGATAAATAAAATCTAGTATTGTCAAAAAAATGTAGCTAGGTCATTTTAATTAGGGTAAGAAAATTGTACCTAGATCTTCAATCCCTCTTATTTAGGGTGTTACAACTATTTTGGGTCATCATCTTATGATAAGGACACTACAAAGAATGAAAATGTAGAGATAAAGGTGAAGCAAATGTTGGAAAGTTGACTATACTGATGTATATGACTTGATATAGTGTTGTCATTATAGCAACAAAGTCATATAGTAGTTTGGAGTTAGTGCACTTGATATAAAGATCAGAATTCAGTTAAGTGTTGAAGATTGGATAGTGTACATAGTTCCTACAGCTCATAACATCAGCACACATGTGTATGGATGAATTATGGTATGTGCCTTGGAATTTAAGTTTGTTAGAATATACTCATGCTTAGTCTATGAGCGCATAATTAGATATGCAAGGATGTGAAAGTTACAAATAGTTGAAGTTGTACAGCCAGTGTGTGTCAGTGAAGAATAGAGCATGGAGATGACTGATAGTATTTTGGTTTGTGATTATAATGTAATGTTGTAAAGGCTATGTGCCCATTGTATTTAGGTTGCTAACATGTTTATATGTTTAATTGTAAGCATGCTTAAGCCAGTTCAATTGGAAGCGTTGTTTGTAATTAGTTATAGGGCTGACCTAATAATTTATTTTATATGAGCGTATAAATATAAGATGCACCCATTGTATTTGGTATGGATGTTAAAAGAGAGTTGTGATAAGAAAAGTAGAAGTATGAAAGGATAGCATAAGATGTATTAGAGCTTTGCAAGAGGTCAAAGCATTAGTGCATAAAAGGAACTGATCTAACAAGCAATGTCATAGTGATAGTTCACCTAGTAGATATAGTATGTATCTAAGATTAGAAGGTTGTAGCCTTCACCATTTGAGCAGTTAGCTCTAGGAAAATGAATCCACTCCCCTAATAGGGATTATTGTAAAATACTCCTAATAGGGTCCAACCCTTAACAAGGTCTACTATACTTAAAGCATTGTACAGCTATTCCTAACAAGGTAAAGGGTCTTCTAACAAGGATCACAAAACACTAGTGCAAATTATTAGTGGGTATCTACTCCCACTAGGGTTTTTACCTATTTGGGTTTCCCTATAACCATATTGGTGTCATGTGTTGATTTCATGTTTCATGTTTATATGAATGTTTAATTTAGTACTTAAGCATTTAAAGTTTAGTATAAAGATTAAAGTGAAAAGTTAAAATATAGTGAACATTGATTCACCCCCTCCACTCTCAATGTTCCCATTCCTAAAAATTGGTATCAGAGATCTGGTCTTTAGCAAAGAAGTTTAACCACTTCAAGAGATCATGGAAAAAGTAGAAATGAAACATCTAAAGAAAAATCTTGAAGCTGGTCTTGAAGACCTAAACAAATTTGAAAGAGAAATTGAAGAACTAAAAGAGAAAGTCAGTGATGCTCAATTAGTTATCAAAAAGCTAAGAAGGGATCAAAAAGAATGTTCTAACAGTAATCTAGGAGAAAACTTCAAGAAGTTGAATGAAGAAAATGCATCTATGAAAGAACTACTTGAAGAGTTTGATGATAAGCAGATAAACAATTAGGAAGTCTACATTGAACAAGTCAAGGAGAACCTTCAACTCAATGAGGAATTAAGGGAAGCCAATTTGGAAATCCTAGAACTAAGGAATAGAAAAGAAAGATTGGAGTCTGAATTGAAAGAAGCAAAGAATCACATTGACAAATTAAACACCATTTCTAATTTGATATAATCTTAGCTGTATGCAAGAAGAGCCAAAGGAGACACTAGCTGTATTGGATATAATGAAGGACAAAACTAGATTGACAACTTACGAGCAAGAAAGGAGACACAAAGAGACTCTACTAATATTGAGAAGATTGGAGATCAAACCAAAGACAATGGTGGACCTCCTAAAAATGAGCGCAAGCCTGGAGAAGGCACTTGTTTTGCATGTAACAAGCATGGACACATTGCAAGGAATTGTATAGAGGTAAGACTATTTAATGGTTACTATTATTCATGTAATAGATTTGGTCATAGAGCTATGAATTGCAAGACTAGCAAGAAGAATAGGATTCAGAATGATCAAAGAAATCAGAATCAGACAAATGTGAGAAGCTCTTAGAATGTTAAATGTCAGATATGTAACTATAATGGTCACTCATCAAAACAATGTAGAATGGTGACTCATGTCATTGTGTTGAGGAATATGAGACCTCTAGTCATTTGTCACTCCTGTAACAAGGCTAGACATATCTCAAAGTTCTATAGATCAAGGACATAAGGTTAGGAAAGCCCTAAAAATGATGAAGAACCTGTATTGGATCCTAAAGGAGAAGTTAAGTTTGTGAAAGCCTTAGAGGATGCGAGCTTGATTTGGATAGAAGGAAAGAAGGACAAAATTGATGAGAATCTATTGGATGCATCCATAGTGGATGCACCCTCTACATCTGCATAAATGGCCCTCATGGTCATAGGGGGAGCTAATTTAGGTCTAGACATCTGCGTGGCTGGTATACTCAACTTCAGAGTATGTGCCTTTGGACTTAAGCTTTTGGAGTGTAAATGAACCTTTGTGCAAGAGCGCACATGCTGATTGGAAATTTTGAAGTGACAGCCTAGTTTATGTGAGTTGCATTAATGGTGGAAATCTCACTTTAAGTACACATATTGTTGTCTAATTACTCATTGCATTTGAATTCAGAGTGATTGAAGAGAAGAAAGAGCCTTGGAAGTTGTTGTGAAGACTTGAAGATTGATCTATTAGAGATTTGTAGTGCATTTAGTCGATTGTAGAAACCCTAGTTCATAGCACCGATCCAGAAATCATTAGAGTATCTTAGAGTTCAATTGGAAATGATTAACAAGTCATGGCCACTCCCATAGTTTTTGATGTTGCTAAGAAGAAGAGATACATATTCAAGAAGCACCCATTTAAATCAACCCTAGATGATTTAGAGGAAGCATTCTCCCACACACCTATGGGTGTCATGCATGTGGAAGACATTAGGGATTACATCTACTATAAGAAGGAACAAGTTAGATTTGATAGGCTAAGGGCACACATGGATACCATGTTGAAACCAGACAAAACATTCATGGATGAATATGTTAAATGGAATGATCACCCTATTGTTGAGTATGCTATGGCATATGAATTCTATGAGATAGAATGGATAAAGATCTTATTAAGTAGAATTCATGAGGATTTGTTTTGGATTGGTGATGTGCTGGTAAGAATCACGTGTGACCTCATACGTGAAATGACAGGCCTTTCTAGGATAGCCATCATCCTTCTTGTGGGAAAGGATTTTAGAAAGATGGTTGATCAAACATGTAATTCAAGGAGTGATAGGTGCAACATGACAATTGAACCTATTGAGAAAGAAGACATCAAATTGATGTTTGTGATACTGGGATATAGGTTTCATGACACCATCAGGGTAAATAGTGTGTCTACAGGCACTATTCTAGCAGCCATCAGACTTGCGCAGGAAGATGGAGAGTTCAACTTGTGTGAGATCTTTCACGCACAGTTGATTGATAACATCAAGGCCATCAAACATGAAAAGACAAACATATTTAGGTTTGGGTCATTAATCATTTACATGTATCTTCATATAGTTGGGAAAGTATCAGATTTGTATTTGGACAAGTCCATTCCAACCTTACCATAGATATCTAACAAAGCATTTACTGAAAGCACATTAAGAGACTATATTACATTTGAATTGAAGACCTTCAGGGCTAAATGCAAATGAGGTACGGGATTCTAGAAAGCATTGTGGAAAATTACAAGGATACAATTTTTTTTATCGTTGAAATTGATACTACTTGTATGGAAGTTGTTGAACCAAGAACTAAGTGGATTCATCCACTTGGTTATGAGGTAGAGGAATAGGTCCTTGAAGCATATGCTCAACTTCTACTATTAGCCCCCAAAGATTCTAATGAACCTAGATGGGGAACTTATGAGGAAAAGACAAAAGAAGTAGATGCAAAGTTAAATAGCATAGCAACAAAAAGAAAGGTTGCTAAAGTCACATCAAAAATCTTGAGAATAAATGGTGTGTCTCAAGAAGACCTTGACAAGGCAAGGGAAGAGAAGATTCCTTTAGAATTGAAAAGCGCAGTAGCAGAAGAAGAACAAGAAGATCCTAAGAAGAAGAAGACAAAAATTGAAAAAGATGATAGTCAGAAGGATATAACTGATGATACTCATTATGCGCTCAAGGAATCTACTGATCCTATTGCTCCCCTAGAGTATAAGCCTATAGAAAAGAGGAAGAAAGAGGTTGGCACTAGTCATCCATCCTTGAGAGTCACAAGAAACATAAGGAACATACAAGAACCTCCCAAGATAGGATTCAGACCAAGCCTTAAATTTTTAAGCACAAGAATTGTTGATGAAGGAAAAATTGATCAAGTTGGGAAATTTTATGAAACATACAGTGAGATTGACAAATCAGAAATAATTGATATTATTATCAAACACTTGATAAAGTTCAAAAAGATAGTTCTTGAATTGAAAATAATAATTATAGATAAGGTATGGGAGATAACGGATACCTTGAAAAGACAAGCCATTGAAGAAGACCTTAGAATAAGGGAAAAAATTCTTAATTCCACTTTTCCAGTATGCTCTAATGAAGAAAAGTCGCTAGTACTGAATTTGGTAAAGCTGCACTTAAGGAAAAAGATGAGAAAACTACACCTCATGAACAAAGACTATGAGCTGATATCCAAGGAAATAGAGAAGGCCTTTGAGAAGGTATTATTAGACTAGCACATGAAACCTAAGTCTGCATCCATCACTCAAACACCTAGTAAGAAAGACAAAGCAATAGAGACCATCATGATACAATCTACAAGTCCTCAGGATTCAGCACCTACAGTGGAAGCAAAAACCAAGTTAGATAAGTTTGAGCCCATGTCAAAATCACCCAAGGACAACACCATTATCATTAATAATGTTGAGATAGCCATGGAGGCCACTGACATAGATTTGGACAAGTTTGATGAAGATTTTGTGAGCACACAAGAAGCTGAAATCTTATGTAGCAACACACCTCCCAATCAGCAAGAAGAGGTAGTGATTGAAAAAGATAAGCAAGAAGAAGATAAGATGGAAGGAAAATAACAAGAGAAAGATGAAACTTCTATTGAACTATCCAAGGTAAAGCTAGAAGTGATGGACAAAACTCCCATCACTCCGTCCTTGGCATTGTTGTCAAGTTTGACACTTGACACATCTAGTTTGGACTCTTGGAGAGAAGAAGACCTGATTAAGTTCAACATCCTAGCTATGGAGAAGGAAAAGGAGAAACAAGTTGTTGGTGTTTAAAAATTCTTATGCCACCTAGGGCTGCCAATATGCCTTGAGACTGATGTTAGGAGTGGTTAATTCCAAGTATGAGAGCTTTGCAAGACAACTAGACCAACTATAGGGTCTTAATATGCCCTCTTCTACTTCTGGCTATGCAAAACCAAGGCGGGTGCACCTAATCTAGACAAAATTCAAACTCACTACACACCTTATACTTCTAGATTTATCTAGCAAATCATAGTAAAGGATTACTAAATACTAACCAGGTATTCATTGAATAAACTCTACTATGTAGGATAAAATGGCCTTGTGAAGGGTATTACTGGTGATTGATATTCAAAGATGCAGGAAATAGCCAAAGACCATCAAGCATTAGACTCAACTGAATATACTAGTCCTTGATCAGTGCCATTATCCATTGGGCACCACTCAAAAACAAATATAGAACATGAACCAACTACTGTCAAAGACTCAAAGCCATAAATACAACTATTCTAGCCCATCCACTACTTACAAGATCCTTTTATGGACAAATCTAATGAATCTATGCCCTATCCAAAGTATTTTTCACTTGATCCTAGATCAAGAACTAAAGACTAGAACATATTTAGAGGTAACCCTATGCAATGGACCAGAAAATTCAAAACTCATAAGACTGACACCAAGGAGAGACTTGAAAGCTTGAAATAATTATATTAAGTATGATGAATCATGTACATGTCTATACCAGAGATGAGGCAACCACTTCAATAACCTAAAAAAGATGCAAAGAAATTCTATTCAACCTCCTACAATGCGACAGAGTTTACTACTTCCCATAGGAACCAAACAGAATGGAACCTCTAGAACTGATAAAATTCAAAACCCTTACAAAGTCAAAAATTCAACCATTTATACCACTAGCTGCCTTGGAATCCCAAAGATAGGATGCAACAAGCTTTAGACAAATAGGGTATAGGTTACAATAGCTAAATCTAAAAACTCACTGGAGCAAAAAACAACACCAATCTGTCAGAAACAAGAATGATCCACAAGAAAGATAAAATATTCAAATCTATACCCAGGATCACAAATTCATCATGAATAACAGTCTGACCAGGCCATCAAAACACCTTGAGCCAACAAAAACTGTCCTCCCCCAGACGGAAAAACATCTACAAGCAATCACCCAACTCACTAGACCATACTACAACAACCAACGCCACCAAACCAGATCAAATCTGTCACTAAAACCATAAATTCTGGTACTTCCTGCGGTGAAAACCATCTACAAGTTTGAATTTCAATTCCAACAGTCAAGTCTTTGGTGCCCAACTCATTTTAAAACATGGTCGTTGATGATCCATCCTTCCTAGCAAATCGGGTGGTCATACATAATTCACAACAGTTGCGGGCCACTTTGAAAAGTCAACAGCCCCATCAGCAGTCAGCAACCAATCAAAACTAAACAACTCAACAACACTGGCACTATGGACCCACCCTAACTCTGTAACCATGACATCCAAATAGTTTTCCCATGATCGCATAGCCAGGAAAAGGGCTATGCAAACATGCAACAAGCCTCCACATCAGCACCATGTCACCACTCCCCACCAGCGTGGCACCCTTGTGACATGATCGCATGGCCAAAAGATGGCCCTTGCGATCATGCAACAAGGCCACAAGACTGCCACCTTGTCACCCATTGGCCAATCAGGAACAACCTCATCATGAAAATGGATCAATTGGACCCCTTTAAACACTACAAACCTTAGCCCCACTGACAAAAAACCAAGTCACTATGCAAATACATGGACGAATCAAATAGTGCCAACTGTGCATACATGTTAATAGATCCACCTGCCCTCCTTATGAGAATCAATGGCTATCACTATACCCCTGCATTAAAGGTTGAGCATGTTTCATTAATAGTATAACAACAGCCACATGATCTTCACAAACTTGCAGACATTCTACTTCCTTTGAAAAATGTGGCCCCACTGACAACATCCAACATGTCATTCCGCCAACCAATCAAAAGATGGCAACTCATTCCACCCTGACAACGGACCCACTAATAGCCCTTACGGTGAGATTCCAAATCAATAGACAGTCGCATGGTCCCAAGGAGAAGAAAATTCCATGCGATCATGGGACTACCACAAGATCTTCAAGCGCCTAACAACCTGACCCCACCCTGCCACATAAACCTTTTTGAAAAATTACAAACCGGCACGTTGCAAAGAACTGACAAGCAGGGAGACAAATTTTCCTTCATGCACAGGTCCCTCTGACAACCTGCCATATCACCAATTCTTTCAGCCAATAATGAGCTACCATTTGTGCACATGTGTCACCTTGGACCCACAGGTTGAAACACTACACCGTAAAGAAGAATCAACGGCTGAAGCAATTTCGCATAGCCCTGACAAATCCTTCACACTTTAGCGAGAACCGTTGATGCTCTGACATGTCAGGATTCTCTGACTCATCTGGAAACTAGGTCCCACCATTGATCACACCTGCATAGTTAGGACTCACAAACAAGGAGTGTTGGCAAGAGGAAAGAAATGTGAGGTCAAAAACACATAGGGTTTTTGGTGAAAGATCGAAAACATCTAGGATTTTCATGCAGACCCAAAGGAAGCAGGGAGACCAAAAACATCATGGATTTTCAAAAACATTGTGGGTTTTCGACACTTAGGCAGATTTTGAAATTTGTTTCCTGCAGACCTTAGAACTTGAATAACTCTCTGGGTTTGCGATTCAGCATGTGTGATTTGAACTGGAGCAAGATGACACAATGAAGAACACAGGGTAGGACACTTCATGAAAACTTGCAAGGAAATGGGCCATTTTCAAAAGATTTTGCATTGACAGGAAAATGGACTAATAGTGGCTCTTTCTGGGGATGCATGCCTCTCGCAGGCATGGCAAGAATTTAGATCTCTGGGAAAAGTAGACCATACCCAGACAAAAGAATTAGGCCCTCTCCCCACTTTAAATCTAAAAATTTCACAGACTGGCTCCCTACCAAAAACTCTAACACCATTATACAGGATATACAGAATATACACAAGCAACATCTGGACACCAAAGGAATGCCATCCTTTTCCTCTATCAAAAACTTGGTTTCTTCTCACAAAATCAAACAAGAGTCTAAAACCTTTACCACATGCATGATGATAGAAATCACTGTTAAGCACAGACTGTAGAACAACTCTAGATTTACCATCACCAATGCCTTCCTTCACATGTCACCCCACAAACTCACTATTTGGAAAACAAACATCATCAAAATCATCATGCATTGAAACATATGGAAGGGGACAAAATACTGACATCTTTCCTCCCTGGCTGTAGGCATCTAGCTCATCTCTAATGCACTCTTGCACATCGAAAGAGAAACCATTATATTCATTTTCACTTACCTCAGCCAAGAAAACTAATTCATCCTGATGAATTATACCTTTATCTTCATAAAGATAACTCTCATGACTAACATCATGAATCACATTATCTTCATCACTGTCAATACTTGGTGATAGGAGAAAAACCCTGTCATAATGTAATGCACCTCCATCAGGAAAATAACATTCATTTTGCATTACCTTTCTTTCATCTGGCCTCATTTGTGAGGGAGACTCCAAATCAACCGTATGTGAAACTTTAAGTACAAAAGGTGAGTAATCCTGAAAAAATTCCATCCTCTGAGCACACTCCTCAAATAGTGGGTTAGAAACAACATGGAATTGTTTCTCATAATAATTTGGACAAAGTGCCAACTGGTTCTCACTAGTGTCCTCATCAAATAACTCATTGGAAACCACACTATATATGTCTTTATTTCCATCATCATACACATCTTTAAAGGAAGAAGAAAATTCAGAGTCAAAGCTAGAGCATGACTCACCATCACTGCTGTCAACATATGAATAATTAGTGTTGTAATCAATCTCATCATCATTAGAAGTACCACTCAATGGATTTCCCCACAAATCTTCAATCTCCAAGACTTTACAATCAGCATCATTACCACCCATTGGCATAGAAGACTGTGAAGAAAAATCCTCTGTAATATGAGAGAAACCCTGTGGCATATCATCAAAAAGTAATTCATTCTCAACCTCATCCATGCTCCCACAGTCAACACTTTTCTCAGCATCTTTGACAGTAGAACTCATTTCACCTTCATATACAACACTATGATTAATATAACAATTAGAGGGATGAGAGCACTGATGTTTCTCAACCTCCTCCTGATCATTCACCCTACTCTAAATATGAAAACTAGTAGAGGCATGTCTTCTTATAACTCCATACTTCAGATTGCACTCAATATCCAATTCAACCTCAAAAGCCTGATGTAGACTTTGTGGTTGTTTATCCCTCGGCAAGAAACCCATTTTTTGGTTAAATGCACTCAAGTAAATGACTAGACAAATCTGATCATGAGGTCTAAAGTTTTCAGGGATATCCAATAATGTCCTAGTGAATCTTCTATTAAATCTTTAAATCAACTCACCTTCCTCAATCTGAATTCCCATCAAATTGTCCAACATTGATTTTACATCTACCTAGCTATCAAAATAATCAATGAAGCAAGAACTCAACTCATCCCATTAAGAAATAGAGGCTGTAGGAAAAAATGAAAACCACTCCCTTTCATCTCCCTCAAGAATCTACACAAACAACCTCATCCAAAAATCCTCATGGCAGACATCAAAATCACACATTAAATCAGAAAAAGCCATCACATGTTTTCTTGCTGATGGACACTGATTCCTATTGAACTTTGGTAGATACTCTCTGATTTCATCAGGGACTTTGTTAGGGAAACTAGGTACACCATCATAACAAAATGGTGCATACCCCCTACCAATAGGACCACTAAGCACATCCATCACTGATATACAACCTTGTGCCTTTACACTTGATTCTTTGTAAATCAAAAACAGGGAATCAAAACACTTGTAAATGACTCCCACCTCTCACTTAGCTATTATGAGATACTTCACACTTATCCTATCCCTTTAATGACATAATCATTTGATTAGGACCATGCTTATACATAAAACTTTGATGGAGAATACCTGGATCACCCTGCTAAATGCTGCTGCCTTCTTCTCAGCTAAATGAAGTCCCAACAAAACTTCACAACTCAGGTTCTTTCTAGCATAGAGTCACCACCTCTCTTCAGAGGACACAAAATTTCACTGATCCATCTTGAAACACTAATAGACTCTGGGCTCTTCCATAGCAAAGTCACATATAACCCAATCAACAAATCTAGGTAGCACACTTGTAAATCCCCAGCAGAGTCACCATCTTGTTGGTGTTTGAAAATGCTTATGCCACTTAGGGCTGCCAATATGCCTTGAGACTGATGTTAGGAGTGGTTAATTCCAAGTATGAGAGCTCTGCAAGACAACTGGAGCAATTATAGGGTCTTAATATGCCCTCTTCTGCTTCTGGCTCTGCAAAACCAAGGCAGGTGCACCTAATCCAGACAAAATTCAAACTCACTACACACCTTATACTTCTAGATTTATATAGCAGATCATAGTAAAGGATTACTAAATACTAACCAAGTATTCATTGAATCAACTCTACTATGCAGGATAAAATGGCCTTGTGAAGGGTATTGCTGGTGATTGATATTCAAAGATGCAGGAAATAGCCAAAGACCATCAATCATTGGACTCAACTGAATATACTAGTCCTTGATCGGTGCCATTATCCATTGTGCACCACTCAAAAACAAATATAGAACATGAACCAACTACTGTCAAAGACTCAAATCCATAAATACAACTATTCTAGCCCATCCACTACTTATAAGATCCTTCTGTAAACAAATCTAATGAATCTATGCCCTATCCAAAGTATTTTTCACTTGATCCTAGATCAAGAACTAAAGACTAGAATATATGCAGAGGTAACCCTATGCAATGGACCAAAAAATCCAAAACTCATAAGACTGACACCAAGGAGAGACTTGAAAGCTTGAAATAATTATATTAAGTATGATGAATCATGTACATGTATATACCAGAGATGAGGCAACCACTTCAATAACCTACAAAAGATGAAAAGAAATTCTATTCAACCTCCTACAATGCGACAGAGTTTACTACTTCCCACAAGAAGAAAACAAAATGGAACCTCTAGAACTGATAAAATTTAGAACCCTTACAAACTCAAAACTTCAACCATTTATACCACTAGCTACCTTGGAATCCCAATGATAGGATGCAACAAGCTTCAGACAGCTAGGGTATAGGTTACAACAGCTAAATCTGAAAACTTGCTAGAGGGAAAACCAACACCAATCTGTCAGAAACAAAAATGATCCACAAGAAAGATAAAATCTTCAAATCTGTACCCAGGATCACAAATTCATCATGAATAACAGTCTGACTAGACCATCAAAACACCTTGACCCAACAAAAATTGTCCTCGCCCACATGGCAAAACATCTACAAGCAATCACCCAACTCACTGGACCACACTACAACAACCAATGCCACCAAACTAGATCAAATCCATCACTAAAACCATAAATTCTTGTACTTCCTATCGTGAAAACCATCTACAAGTTTGAATTTGAATTCCAACAATCAAGTCTTTGGTGCCCAGCTCATTTTAAAACATGGTCGTTGATGATCCATCCTTCCCAGCAAATCGGGTGGTCATACTTAATTCACAACAATTGCGGGCCCCTTTGGAAAGTCAATAGCCCCATCAGCAGTCAGCAACCAATCAAAACCGAACAACTCAGCAACATTGGCACTGTGGACCCACCCTAACTCCACAACCGTGACTTCCAAATAATTGTCCCATGATCACATAGCTAGGAAAAGGGCTATGCGAACATGCGACAAGCCTCCACATCAGCACCATGTCATTGCTTCCCACCAACATGGAACCCTTGTCACATGATTGCATGGCCGAAAGATGGCCATTGTGATCATGCAACAAGGCCACAAGACTGCCACCTTTTCACCCACCGGCCAATCAGGAACAACCTCGTCATGAAAATGGATCAACTAGACCCCTTTAAACACTACAACCCTCAACCCCACTGACAAAAAACCAAGTCACTATGCAAATACATGGACAAATCAAATAGCGCCAACTGTGCATACGTGTCAATGGATCCACCTACCCTCCTTATGAGAATCAATGGCTGTCGCGATACTGCTGCATTAAAGGTCGAGAATCTTTCATTAATGGTATAACGACAGCCACATGATCTTCACAAACTTGCAGATGTTCTACTTCCTTTGAAAACTATGGCCCCACTAACAAAATCCAACATGTCATTCCACCCTAACAATGGACCCACTGACAGCCCTTACGGTGAGATTCCAAATCAACAGACAGCCGCATGGTCACAAAGGAGAAGAAAATTCCATGCGATCATGTGACTACCACAAGATCTTCAAGCACCTAACAAACTGACCCCACCCTGCCACATAAACCTTTTCGACAAATCACAAACCACCACGTTGTAAAGAACTAACAAGCAAGAAAACAAATTTTCCTTCATGCACAGGTCCCTCTGACAACCTGCCATATCACCAATTCTTTTAGACAATAAAGAGCTACCATTTGTGCACACGTGTCTCCTTGGACCCACAAGTTGAAACACTACACCGTAAAGAAGAATCAATAGCTGATGCGATTTCACATAGCCCTGACAAATCCTTCACACTTTAGCGACAACCATTGATGCTCTGACATGTTAGGATCCTCTGACTCATCTGGAAACTAGGTCCCACCATTGATCGCACTTGCATAGTTAGGACTGACAAACAAGGAGTGCTAGCAAGAGGAAAGAAATGTGAGGTCTAAAACGCACAGGGTTTTCGGTGAAAGATCAAAAACATCCAAGATTTTCATGCAGACCCAAAGGTAGCAGGGAGAATGAAAACATCATGGATTTTCAAAAATATTGTGGGTTTTTGACACTTAGGCATATTTTGAAATTTGTTTCCTGCAGACCTTAGAACTTGAATAACTCTCTAGGTTTGTGATTCAACACGTGTGATTTGAACTGGAGCAAGGTGACACAATGAATAACATAGGGTAGGAAACTTAAGAAAACTTGCAAGGAAATGGGCCATTTTCAAAAGATTTTGCATTGATAGGAAAATGGACTAACACAAATCATGAGAAATCCTCTCTTGGTGGAATCAGTGAACATTATGAACAGTTTGCTACCTGATGACATGAAAGTGTTAAAGGTACACTTGATTGATGATTTGAGTACAGTCATCTCATAGTTTAAAAGTAATTTTTCAAGGCTTGAAGAATTTTCATCCAAGGTTTCTGAAGAAACATACCTAAAGAAGAGAATGAATGAGTTAATGAGCAGCTTTGCACTAGATTTGAATTCACTCAAGACAGGACAAGCATCTTTAAAAGAATTTGCTGATCAATGAAGGAAATTCATTGTAGACTGTATGGATCAAGATAAGCTTACTTATGATCATTTCAAGAAAATTAAAGAAGAAGAAGCTATGATTTAGCAAGTGAAGAGTTCAGTGATAGACACATCCACTGATGTAAACATGTGCAACAATGTCTACCAAGGTCAGTTAGACAAAATTGAGAAGGTAGAAAAAGAGATGGAAAAGATAAGGTCTAGACAAACTCAATTGAGGAATGCGCTTGCACCCTCACTAGACATTCTCAATAAAAATATAAAGGAGATTGATGCCACCATGATAACCTATGATCAAGGTCCGAGCACAAATTTTAAGAAGATGGAAAAGCTTCAATATGCATTATGCGCCCATCTCCAGATAGTTAACTCCTTGATAACTTTTTGGAAGAAGGAGATCCAAAACCTTAAGATAGCATATTCGGATGTTTTCCCTTAGTAAGTGTATGTAGATACAATTTTTTGGTACACCTTTGTCATTAATTTCAAAGGGGGAGTTGTGTATAGAATATGGAGTATAATATGTATAGGGAGATATAAGATTTTGTATAAGATATATATAGAAGACAAAAGTTTTTTTGTAGTAAGGACAGTTAGCAACTTGGCCATATTCCTTTGTTTTCATCAATGAAAAAGGGGGAGATTGTTGGAAAGTTGACTATACTGATGTATATGACTTGATATAGTGTTTTCATTATGGTAACAAAGTCATATAGCAGTTTGGAGTCAGTGCACTTGATGTAAAGATCAGAATTCAGTTAAGTGTTGAAGACTAGATAGTGTATAGAGTTCCTACAACTCAAAACATCAACACACATGTGTATGGATGAATTATGGTATGCACCCTAGAAGTTAAGGTTGTTAGATTATACTCATGCTTATTCTATGAGCGCATAATCAGATATGCAAGGATGTGAAAGTTACAGACAGTTGAAGTTGCACAGCCAGTGTGTGCCAGTGAAGAATAGAGCATGGAGCTGACTGATAGTATTTTGGTTTGCGATTATAATGTAATGTTGTAAAGGTTATGCGCCCATTGTATTTAGGTTTCCTATATGTTTATATGTTTAATTGTAAGCATGCTTAAGCCAATTCAATTGGAAGCATTGTTTGTAATTAGTTATAGGGAAGACCTAATTATTAATTTTATATGATCATATAAATATAAGATGCGCCCATTGTATTCGATATGGCTGTTAAAAGAGAGTTGTGATAAGCAAAGAAGAAGTATGCAAGGATAGCATAAGATGTATTAGAGATTTGCAAGAGGTCAAATCATTAGTGCATAAAATGAACTGATCTGACAAGCAGTGTCACAGTGACAGTTAACTTGGCAGATATAGTGTGTATCTGAGATCAGAAGGGTGTAGCCTTCACCATTTGAGCAGTTAGCTCTAGGATAGTGAGTCCACTCCCCTAACAAGGATTATTGTAAAAGACTCCTAACAGGGTAAAGGATCTTCTAACAAGGATCACAAAACACTAGTGGAGATTATTAGTGGGTGTCAATTCCCACCGGGGTTTTTACCTATTTGGGTTTCCCCATAACCATATTGGTGTCATGTGTTGATTTCATGTTTCATGTTTATGTGAATGTTTAATTCAGTACTTAAGCATTTAAAGTTTAGTATAAAGATTAAAGTGAAAAGTTAAAATACAGTGAACATTGATTCACACACCCCCCCCCCCCCTTAGTGTTCCCATTCCTAATAGAAAAATGAGAACCCTAGATTTAAGGGTTGTAAACTCATTTTTAGAGAAATATTTGAACCAGAATGGCTTCCTAGTTGCATTTCTTAGGATCTTCACTCTATATGTGAATATGTGACCTAAGATGGGTGAAAGGCTAATTTACAAAGAAAAAAAGTTATTAAAATATAAGATCTTCATAATACTCGTAAAGATATGGTTGAAAGAGATTTAAAAATGAACTTGCATTTGCCAATAAATCTCTGATGTTAAGAAAGAGAGTTAAAAAAGTAAAATTATATAAATCTAAACTCTTTTTATCTAAGGAAGAAACAATTAAAAAGAAAATTCCTATAGCTCTCTCAATGGATTAGTTTGTGATGATTTGGTGTGTGGACGTCAGTGATTCGGGTAGATATGAGGACTTTACTTTTTTTTCTTTTTGTTGTTCAGGTAATTTTAAAAGTTATTTTAAGAGAATATTCATTTAATATTAATCTGAGATCAAATTAATTTTAAAAGTTAAAAATATATAAGAGTATGTTTGTTTCATATTTGAAAAAGCTATTGTGTTATGACTAGTCTACATTATTGTTACATAATTAAAAACTTAGCTAAAAAATTGAATAAATATGAAGTATTATAATTTCTTTAGTACAACTAGATGTATAATAATTCATATATTAGAAATTCTTAAAGAGTGAAAATTGTTGTATATGAATAATATTTTGAGGTAGAAAATCTTACATTCTAAGATAATATAAAATATATGGTGGTTCTTCTAATTAGACTTTTGTCAACTTGTCATAAGGTGTCTAGTATACTATAAGGTTTTGGTTTATTTACATTAGTCTAATGTAGAGTGTGGTTGGATACAATTTGTAGTATGCTCTTATATTTTATGTAATAGGGCATTCCTCGAAAGAAATCCATTTGAAACTTTCAAAATCCTAGTCGCTAAAAAAACAATATTCTTTTTTTATCCAAAATTATAACTTTGGTTAGAAAAAGTGTTTATTTTATTTAGTTTGGATGCTATTAATTGGAAACTACAATAATATCAATAAATGTATGCATTTTTAATTTCATGAAGGAAATACTCCACAATGACATTTCATTCCACAAAATGAATTATACCATCACTTAGCACTATTGTTATCAATTGTCATGGCTCCTATAGATTTGGACCATAAAGAGATATAACCAAAACAAGGGTTTTCTACCAATGTATCAAATTCCCATCATTGAAATTATGTTTCTCCTATGAAGAAAAGATATCCAACCAAATAAGTGTTTCATATCATGGTTTCAAAAATTTTATCATTAAATTTAAGCTTCTCTCATGGAGGATAAAGAAAATCTAGTATTGTCAAAAAAAATTGTATCTAGTTCATTTTAATTAGGGTAAGAAAATTGTACCTAGATCTTCAGTCTCTCTTATTTAGGGTGTTACGACTATTTTGGGTCATCATCTTATAGTAAGGACTCTAAAAAGAATGAAAATATAGAGATTAAGGAGAAGAAAAATGAGAACCCTAGATTTAAGGGTTGTAAACTCATTTTTAGAGAAATATTTGAACTATAATGGCCTCGTAGTTTCATTTCTTGAGATTTTCATTCTCGATGTGAATATGTGAACTTAGATGGGTGAAAGAGTAATTTACAAAGCAAAATAGTCATTAAAAGATAAGATCTTCATAATACTCCTAAAGATATGGTTAAATTCTAAAATATACAATTTCCTCACCCTTTAATATGACCACTTCTTGTGTTAGAAAATAATAGAAATTTATTATTCATCTATATTTTTCCTTCTATGACTATGTATGTCATACCTCAGGTGGAAATTTTTGTGTGGAATTCAAGAGCTTAAGGAAGACATATTTTGGTATGTGACTACTCGACAAAATTGTAATGGATAAGAGAATTTGAAAGTGCAACATAAATTTATATGATTGTACAAGTACATATTTACTATCATTTTTTCTTGGTTTTCTTTCTCTATTTTAATTTAATTAATTTCCAAAACTATATAAATATAGATGTACTCTTCATATATCGCTAACACATATTCTTTAATTATATAGAGGGAAATCTCTCTCATATTATACAAAGATGATACTATTGTTAATTTTACATTTTAAGGTTTTCATAATTCATCCTTTGATACTAGATGTACTTATGTAATAGTGGTAACATTCTCATGGCCCTTATTTGATGATTTCTCACTAAGTTTTGAACTCACACCACTCAAGGTTGAATTAGATTTTGAGCATTTATAATCTTCTCTCAAAATTAAATTCAGGAAATAAAAATCTGATATTATTCAAATTTAAATATATAATTGGCATGTATACCAAGATGGGGAACACGAAAGATGCCAAATAAATTTATGCTCCAAAATAAGCAATTTGGGGTACACCATATAAGATGTGTGATATTTATAGCATTTTCCATATAGGCTTGGCATGTCAAGCCTTAGGATTGGGCACACCAAGCCATATATGGCATGTGCCATACTCAAATAATAAGCATAAAATTTGCAAGGAAAATACATATATATGTCCTATTCTTTTCATGATTGTTCTATTCCATGATGGACTCATTATATTACAGCCTGGAGAATGGATGAAAGGTTAAGAACATGTTTTATAAAATTATTGTCCTCATTTCTCTCTTTTATAATTTATTTTATCCATGTTGCCTCCATGTTTAATTTAATTCTTGAGATTCATAACTCATTTTATCCTATTCTACTTGGTGAGCATTTTTTGATGCCTACTAATAAATGCATGAATTTATAGGTTCCAATATTTGAAATCTAAGTATTGGTAATGACATGTGAAGACTACACCCACAAAGGTTTGCATATTCATTCATTTTTTGTTTTGAGTTCTAATGGAGTTTGATTTTACAAGGTCATCACAGAGGACTTCTCCTCCCTTTAATTGGTAAGTGAAAAAAAATTATTCATGCCTTCTTTATTGATGTCTTCTTGTTCTTTATGTGAAAATACAATAACTACAATGTATTGAGCTTATTTGAGCATTCCTTCCATGGAAGTTTGAAATCACTATTGTCATTTTCTTTTTTGTTGAATTATAGTATTTTCTTCCATTGATTTGAGTGAGATGCCAATTAAGTTTGAGGTTTACAATTATTTCTGAATTGCATTTATATTTGGTGTAATCAATGCAAAATTGGCATATATATGCATTGGAAATGCTTCTACCCTATTTGCCCTACTCTAAACTCTATGTGCTCAACCCTATATAATACGCCCTTTTCCATATAACCTATAGTCTAATACCACTATAGATAAACAACAAATTAGCTTCCTTTTATGCTCCCTTTATTTCTTCCACCCACTACTTTAATGTATTATTTTTAAACTTTCTAAAAAGTGAGTGCTAGTTTTGGGGGGTGTTCTATTTTCTTTTTGTGTTGGATAAAAAGGTAGGTGCTAAATTAGGTTCTATATGTTGGCTAATTTAGCACCTAAATTAGTAGCACCTAATTTAGTACCTAAATTAGTAGCACCTAATTTAGTGCCTAAATTGGCACCCAATTTAGCACCTAAATTATTGCCTAAATTAGGACCTATTTAGTAGCACCTAACTAGTGTCTATTTTAGAACCTAAACTAGTGCCTAGTTTAGAGCCTAATTTAAAACCTAAATTAGTAGTGCCTAACTTAATGTCTAATGTAGTACCGAAATCAATGCCTAATTTAGCACCTAGGTTATCACCTAAATTAGCATTATCCACTATAAAGGACCCAAAACTATCCTTATGCATGCATGCATCACATGGGCTCCAAAAATGAAGTTTAACTACACTTGAAACTGCTCCAAAATTGTCTATAACTAATGCAAAAAGAACCCTCTTCATAGATTGTCCAAAACCATGTTCTTTGACTATTCTTGTAGCCTTTGAAACTTTATTCCATGATTTTTCCTACAGCTAATGGAACTATGTGCTATGACAATTCTTGTTCCTCCTAAATTCCTTGTTCTATTGAATTTGACATTAATATTAATTTATGAACTCTATACCCCTTCATTGAATTGGAAGAGATAATTAAATGTCCCTTTTTTCAGATATGTCAATTCTTTTTTTGCACCCCTCTAAATAAGATTGTATTGCTCTTGTACTTTCCCCATGATAAACAATTGCAATATTGATGAGGTGAAAAAAATTTACTACTGTCTCCTATTTGTTTTCCCACTTCTTTTCCTAACCATCAAAATTTCAGAGACTTCTACCCTTAATGAGGATCCATTGACCTTTTTTGGTATAATTAAATATTCCTAACTACACTTAACTTAATCTTACTTAGGATAATGCATTGCATAGTAGTTTGTCATTGAGACACCAAGGAGTTTTCACCTTAATTAAGCACATGGTGTGGGAGAAATTCCACTTTATGTGTGAGATCCATGTTTAGTACACATATCACATTATCATGCTCATCCTATGGCACATAATTCATTGTATAATGGAGGATGATCCACATTTAGTGGACATGTGATTACACCTTGCATGGGTGACAGCTTATCAGCTCCTTATCATTCTCTCTTATCATCTTTAATATATAAGTTGGCCTTGATGACCTACAAATGATTGAATATCTTGATGAAGTAAAGAGACGGTGATTAGAAATCACTGAGCTATTAAAGTGATATGTAATATGATTAAATCAGTCAATATGTTGTCATTAATGTCAACTAGTTTTGACTACACTTATCATGATAGTTACAAACATCTGAATATTTGTAGAAGGAAGAAATGGTTAATAAATGATATATCTACATAAGGAAAAGATGGATATGACAGATAACTTGGATAAGGTATATACATTGGGTAACTTATTGATGAGTCTATGGTATTATATTATTGACTTGAGAATGTTTCATTATTCTATTATGAAGAAGAGATCAGAATTGAACAAGTTAATGTGGTCGGTAATTGAAGATTTTTGTATACACTGAGTCAGTCTTGTGTATACCAAGTGACAGTAATAACTGAGTTAGTTATCACCAACACCTTTAGTATTAACCAAGTATGGATGAAAGCATTAAATGTTATAACAGATGACTAAAATTGATGAGCTAGAAATTGTTTATGATTATGAGGTAAGTGATGAAGTTTGTTATAAGCTCCACAACTGACAAAATTCAGAGCTGGTCAGAGGGAAGAGAATGAAATGTGTTATTAACACATATGTCGAGGAATCTTGAAGAGGCAAAATGGATTATGATGATTAAGAGGCAAAATCTAATGGCTAATATGAAAATGGTTTACACATCTATTTAAGAGACATGAAATTCATTAATGAACAATGTCAGATGAATAGAGATTGCAGAAGATTTCATGTGAAGAAATTTTTCATCCATTCCTAATCAAACTGGTTACAGGCATAACCAAGTTGTAGGTATAAATGAGCATCAGAGATATTTACAACGAGTGAAGTAAGTTGGGGGATATGATGAAGTGAATTTATTATTGATCAGACGAGTTATTTTGAGCTTAGCATATATCTAAATATTTGCAAATTGAGTTGAATTTGAATTAGATCACTACTATATCAGTTTAAATAGTTATAAAAAATATCTTAACCAAGTGGACTTAACAATTTTTTTTGTATTTCCATATGATATTCAAGGAATGTTAATTGTTTTCTTGTTGACCCCATAGTGAATGCTAGTCAAAAGTTAACTATTAGTGATAAATCCTTTAGCTAGGTCACACCTGACAGTGTGCATTGTAACCTTTAATAGGGTTGGCTCCTAACCGAGCTCACTTTAGAAGAGTGAAATATTTTGGGTTACCGATCCCAGATGGCTTTTCCCTTAGCAGGGTTTCCACGTTAAATCTTTGTGTTATGTGTTATGTGTTATTTTTTATAATTTTTTTGCTATCATACTTTACATATTTCATATTTGATTAATCGTTAAAGATAGTTTTGGGAATTACTGGTATTCAGTAAATGAACTGAAAGATATTTATTTTATCTTATCGAGTTACTTGATTTGTTGAATAAGTTTGAAAAAGTACATCTAAGAGTTTGGGACTATAGGATAACTGATTTAACTGATTCACCCCCCCCCCCCCCTCTCAGTTATCTAACAATTGGTATTAGAGCATATTGGTTTCTTGGAGGAAAGTTTCAAGGACTTGAGCAAAAGATCACAAGATGTATAAAAGGGAAGTGCCTAAGCTAAACAAGGATAACTTCACAGCATGGAAAAGTAGGATGAGGTTGCACATATCTGGAATTGGAGAATCTTCTCTTTATCTCCTGGACAATGGCTACTTACAGCCAACTATTGGACCTTTGATAGTTGATTAGCTAAGAGATAGACATGAACACAATATAAGTATGATATAGATTGTTGCTGATCTATCTAATGTAGAATGTGAAGATATCAAAGCATGCACTACAGTGAAAGAAATGTGAGACAAGCTTGCATTAGTTCATGGTGGTGATTTAAATTTAATGAGGGCCAGAGATGAAATCCTAAGAGGTAGATTTGATGATATGAAGATGAAAGAATGTGAAAACATCACACAGTATTCTAACCGAATGAAAGAGGTGGTCAATGCTATCCATGGAGAAGGAGGTATTATGTTTAAAGACACTATTGTGAGTAAAATACTAAGAACCTTGATACCTATTTATGCAATTAGAATATCTGCTATTCATGAAATCAGATATGCACTTGGTATTAATCTTACACTTGATAGTCTAATTGGTAAGATGACTACTTTTGAGCTGAATAATTATGATAATAGTATTGTACCAAGTGTTGAGTCTTCTTTTATATCATCCTTGAAGATTGCTAATTCTAGCAGTAAGCATAACATAAGAAATGAAACTGATAGCGATAGTGATGATGATGATTTTGATGAGCTTGAAGCACTTATGGCTAGGAGGCTACAGAAAGGTAAAGGAAGATACAAAGGGAAATTTCCTTTGGAATGTTTTAACTATAAAGAGATTCGTCACATTGCATCTAGGTGTCCTAACTAGAAAGAAGATGATAAATAAAAACATGATGAAAGAACAAGAGAAGTGAAGTCTTGCAGAAGGGATAACCGAGATCACAGAGGGAACCGACACTATGATAGAAGAAACAACCAAGACTATAGAGACAAAGGAAATAAGGCATGTTATCTTGTTGAAGATGATGAAGATGACACCAACACCAACACTAATAAAGAATATGAAGTGGTATTTGTTTCTATGAAAGATAATTCACAAGAATAAGAAAGGTATGTAGACACACCACTTATATCTAAAAGTTAGCAAGAATGATACATGGATTATAGATAGTGGTTTTACACATCATATGACTGGTGATGAGGATAAATTTGAATACCTTGAACACTATAATGGAGGATCTATTAAAATGAGAAATGATACACCTTGTCTAGTGAAAGGAAAAGGATCTATATTGTTGAACAATAAGATTAGATGTGAGAATTCATATTGGGTGAAAGGACTTAACTATAATCTATTGAAAGTAGCATAATTGAATAATTTAGGTCACTGAGTTGCATTTGAAAGTAGAAAGGTGAAAATCTATGATGCAAATGGAAAGTTGGTCAGTACTGGTGAACAATCCAAAGGTAATCTATTTTATCTTGACAATGTTGAAACTTATTATTTGTTGGCTAGAAATGAAGATGTGTGGTTGTGGCATAAGAGACTATGTCATGTGGATTTTTGATAACATGGTTAAGATCAGTAAGAAGAGAAGAGTTAGAGGTTTACCAAGTCTAACTAAACCTAACCATGTCATGTGCAATCAATTTTAGAAAGGAAATATGACTAAATCTAGTTTTAAAAGAAAAGACTATTCTTCTAAAGGTATTTTTGAGTTGGTACATACCGACTTATGTGGTCCTATGAGAACTTGGAGTTATTATGGTGACAAATATTTCATTTTTTTTGTTGATGACTACTCTAGGATTATGATAGTTATGTTTTTGAAAGAGAAATCTAAAACTTTCAAACAATTTAAGTAGTATAAAGATAAAGCTAAAAAGGAAATAGAAAATATTTAAAATGTTGAAGATCTGATAGAGGAGGTGATTTTATTTCTAGTGAACTCACTAACTTCTATAATGAGCATGGAATTAAAAGACAAGTTTATGCACCGAGGACACCACAATAGAATGGTATTGCACAAAGAAGGAATTGATCTATAGTTGGCTGTGCCAGAACATTGATGATTGAGAAAGATGATGCACAAATGTACTGGAGAAAAGCTATTAGCACTACTATATACACCTTCAACTGAATAAAAATACAAATAAGACACCTTACAAGTTATGGTTTGGCTACACACTGAATGTAAGTTATTTCAGAATTTTTGGAAGTAGATGTTACTTTTTCAAAGATGATAGAAATGGTAAATTTGACTCTAAAGGTGATGAAGGAATATTTCTAGGATATTCTACTAAGAGAAAAGCATACAAATGTTTGAACAAGGCTACTAACAAAATGATTGAGAGTGCTCATGTGAAAGTGGATGAGTTTGCTAAGAAGAATGATGAAGATAGAAGGAAGGAATGAAAAGACTATGATAGATTTACATAGATTGAGCATCCATGATATCTACCCAAGCCATAGGCTGAGTCTATCGATCAATAGGAAAATGCTACTAAGAATTCACAAATGCAAATTGAGAACCAGGAAGAAGCTACTGAGGAAGAAAATGAACCTGAACCGAATGATGAGCAAAGAAGAGAGTAAGTACTAGTGATATTTGTTAGAAGAAACCATCCATAGAACCAAATTATTGGAGACAAGAAAGATGGGATGATGACATGAAGTAAGGTAAGACAGAACACATCTTTAGTTTTTGAATTCAAGCCTAAGAATGTTAGAGATGCACTTGAGAATGATGAATGGATTAAGGCAATGAATGAAGAAATTGAATAGATAGAGAAAAAAAAAATGGACATTGGTACCGAGACTGAGTGATAAAAATGTAATTGGTACTAAGTGGATTTTCAGAAACAAGCTAAATGAGAATGGAGAAGTAACTAGAAACAAAGCAAGACTTGTATGCAAGGGATATGCACAAGAAGGTATTGACTATGGTGAAAATTTTGCACCAGTTGCATGCAAGCCTTGAAGGAGTTACGATATTACTTGCATATGATGCACATAAAGGATTCATAGTATATTAAATGGATGTGAAATTAGCAAATCTGAATGGAATTCTTGAGGAAGAGGTCTACATAGAACAACCTAAAGGTTTTTTTGATCCAAATAAGAAGAACATGGTATGTAGATTGCACAAAGAACTACACAGACTGAAACAAGCACCGAGAGAATGGTATGAAAGGTTACATACTTATCTTATTAGTATTGGCTTTCTGAGGACAAGTGAAAATAGAAATTTGTACATGAAAGGAGAATTTGATGATAATATTCTAATTGCTGAAATTTTTGTTGATGATATAATATTTGGAGGACATGATATTATTTGCAAATGTTTTATTGATGAAATGAGAAAAGAGTTTGAAATGTCAATGTTTGGAGGGATTAATTTCTTTCTAGGCTTGCAGATTATACAACAAAATGATGTGATTTTCATAACAAAATCAAAATACATCAAGTGTTGAATACTTTTGGCATGGAAGATTCAAAATAAGTAGGTACACTGATGGTGATAGCATGTAAGTTGACAAAAGATGATGAATCAACCAAGGTAAATCAGACACTATATAGATCAATGATTGGAAAACTGATGTATGTGGTACATAGTAGGCCTGATATAGCACATATAGTTGGGATTGTGGCAAGATTTTTTGCTAATCCTAAGGAACCACATATTGTTTTTGTTAAAAGGATTCTGAGATATTTGAAGAAAATTGAAGATTATGGTTTATGGTACACAAAGGAAGGTAATTTTTAACTCTGAGTTTACACTGATGTAGATTGGGATAGAAACATTGATGACCAGAAGAGTATGTTGATGATGCTACTAATTGTTCAAATATTGCATGGATAAAACAATTATTGGAAGGAATGAATGAGGTGATCATTGATCAAGTGATTATATATTGTGACAACACAAGTGCTATAAACATTTCCAAGAATCCGGTTATGCATTCAAAGATAAAGAACATATCTATTAAGTATCACTATTTGAGGGAACAAGTATAAGAAAAGAAATTGAAACTAGAATTTTTGAAGTCTAAAGAACAACTTTCTGATATATTTACCAAGCTCTTATTGAAGGACACTTTTGAGCACTTGAGTACTAGACTAGGGGTTTGTCCCATGTCTATCGGTCACTAAGGTGATCAGGAGGTTGCATCAAATGATAATTTATTAGAAAATTATTCATGTTGATGTATATATCTCATAAATTAGGATTCCTAAGGTTGTGAAAGATTGTAGAAGCTGGAACAAAGACTTGTATATCAGTACATGAAGGTACTTGACCTAGACTGAAAAATAAAGAACTACTTGGCTACTGACGAGTTATTTATTTTCTTTTTGAAATGTTGGAAAAGGGAGAGAAATTTATATGAAATATCTATTGGTGAGAACATGACAAGGGAGAGAGATTTCAATGAAACATCTATCCACTACAAGGGGAGAAAGAATTAGAGAACTAAAGAAGGTCAAATCTGCAAGGAGAGTCTACATGGAATGTTGTTTGTAGTGATTAAACATATTAAATATCAAGCTAGGGAGAGCTTATCGAGTTATAAAATTTACCAATATAGTTGTAGAAAAAAGGTTTGGTATGGTATGACATATTTCATATTTTTTGTGTTTCTATAAATGCAGAAGGGAGAGATTGATGTCCTACAACTAATTGAATATCTTGATGAATATCTATTGTTGAGAACATGAAAAGGGAGAGAGATATCAATGAAACATATATCCACTATAGGGGAGAAAGAATTAGAGAACTCAAGAAGATCAAATCCATAGGGAGAGTCTACATGGAATGTTATTTGTAGTGATTAAAGATATTAAATCTCAAGCTAGGGAGAGCTTATCAAGTTACAACATTTACCTATATAATTTTAGAACAAATGTTTGGTATGGTATGGCATATTTCATATTGTTTGTGTTTCCATAAATGCCAAAGAAAGAGATTTATGACCTACAACTGATTGAATATATTGATGAATATCTATTGGTGAGAACATGAAAAGGGAGAGAGATTTCCATGAAACATCTATCCACTACAGGGGGAGAAAGAATCAGAGAACTGAAGAAGATCAAATCCGCAGTGAGAGTTTGCATGGAATGTTTTTTTTAGTGATTAAACATATTAAATATCAAGCTAGGGAGAGCTTACCAAGTTAAAAAATTTACCTATATAGTTGTAGAAGAAATTTTTGGTATGGTATGGCATATTTCATATTATTTGTGTTTCCATCAATGCCAAAGGGAGAGATTGATGACCTACAACTGATTGAAGATATTGATGAAATGAAGAGATAGTGATTAGAGATCACTGAGCTATTAAAATGATATGTAAGTGTTCGAAATTTGGCTAATGTGGATGCATAGATGTTGTCATTATGGAAACATATGATCTCTATTGAGAGTGCAGAATCTGGAATGCAAGTATGCAAAGTTGAAGAAAGAAATTGTCTAAGTTTGGATACAGTGATCTTGACAGAGCACCCGATGAAGATTTAGTTGGCGACGTCCACTGGAGAAATATTTTTGTTTGCGTAGTTAAATAAAGCTTCTATAGATTATGAGGATACCCCATCTTAGTGCACATAAAGTTTGGAGTAGTACAGACAAAGTTATTCAAAGTTTACTGAAGATAGTTTTTGCAGACAAAACAGTTTTGGAGACAGTTTTAGCGAAAGAGTTAAGGGATTATTTTTGCTTGTCAAAATAATGACTTAACATTATGAAGGGATGAAATCCTAGATTTTTACTCTTGGATAAAGATTTTGGAAGCTGAATATGTAAAGTTATTAGCTTTAATAACTCATATAATAGGCATACTTGAAATGTAATGAAAAACAAAAAGTGTGATATGTAAAAAGAAAGAAAAGATAACTTTTGATAGTTGTATATGTTGGATACAATTGTTTGAAGGACATTATTGGATTATCTATGTGTTGTATTTGATGTCAAACAAATTTCATATCAATTATCATTCTCAGTGTCTACCGAGTTCAGTCAGTCAGCTAAGCGGTTCTCAGTGTCTACTGAGCTCAATCAGTCAGCTAGGTGGTTTTTAGTGGCTACTAAGATCTCTCAGGTGTCAAAAGGAAACATGATAGGGAAACAGTGTTACCCGAGCCTCCTCGGTTATCAAAGGAAAATTAGTGGTTACCGAGCTCTCTCGGTCTCCGAAGGATGTTGCAGAATTCACTGTGGTTACCAAGTTCACTCGGTCACTGAAGGAAATCTTTTCAGGATTAATGTTTACCGAGCAAGGTCAGCCCTTCAAAGGATTTTGTTATTACAGTTTGTTTATCCAAGATGACTGTTATAATAATTATTAGTGCCGACTTGACAATCTAAATGTTAATTAGAATGGCATATATATATATAGAAGGTCAAGTGGTGAATAGAACAGAATACAACATGCAAAAATCATTTTGAAGAAAGGCATGTGCGAATTTTGAAGGATGGTTAGATATCCTTGAGGAGAAGCAAAGATTTATTTGATCAGTAAGGATCTAGTGAAGCAGAATAGAGGTCTATATTTAGCAATTCAATTACAGGTCATTTCATTGTTACTCTCTTACAATTGTAGCAGTGATATCAAAATCTCTTAACCGAGTTGGTTTAACAACCATTTTGTAAATCCTCTAACAAGGTGACAGTTCTATTGAAATGTTTCAAGACCTCTTACAAGGCCACTCCTAGCAAGGTGATTAAATCCTCTAACAAGGTCACACCTAATAGTGTGTTTTGTAAGCTTTTATCGGGTTGGTTTCTAATCGGGCATCACTTCAGAAGAGTGAAAAACAATAACTAGTTACATTGGTGGTTTTTCCCATATTGGGTTTCCATGGTAAATCTGGTGTCTCTTGTGTTCATGTTATTTTATTTATTCATGTAAGTTAATCAGTGATGAATGCTTAAGAACAGTTTAATTATTACACACTTCAAGGATCAAGTTTTATCATTTCTTTTTATGTTTATCGAGTGGCAACAGTAAATAATTTGTTAAGATATCTAAGGGATCAGTGGTAATATTTTTGTGGTTAACTGATTCACCCCCCCTCTCAGTTACTACATCTATATTTCCAAAAATTGGTATCAGAGCTTTTGGTGCTTGCAGGAAGGGTTTCAAGGACCTAAGCTAAAGATCAGGATGTCTTACAAAAGAGAAATTCCAAGGATTAACAAAAATAAATTTTAAGCATGGCAAGGTCTCATGAGACTTCATCTGGCTTCCATTGGTGATTCAGGATGCAAATATATTGATCAAGAATATACAATTCCTACTAGCACATTAACTGTTGAAGACATTGCAGAGAAGAAGAACCATAACACTATGATGATAGACATTGCATCAGCTCTTAGCTATGAAGAATTTGATGAAATCAAAGACCGCACAATTGCTCATGAAATGTGGAACAAGCTGAAGAAAATCTATGGTGGTGATGACAATGTGAAGAGAGCCAAAGAAGAAAGCCTAAGAGGACAGTTTGATCAAATGAAAATGAGAGAAGAAGAAAACATTGCAAAATATGTTGAAAGGATCAAGACAAGTGTTAGTGCAATCAGAGCTTCTGAAGGAAAAATTGATGATGAAACTTTTATAAGTAAGGTTCTTAGAACATTACTTCCTATTTATGCAATAAGAGTTTCTTCTATTCAAGAAAGAAGATGTGAAGAAAATCACAATATAACTTTGGATGCCTTAGTTGGAAGATTGACAGCCTTTGAACTGGATAACTATGACAACTATGTTCCAACTTCTAAAAATATTGAATCAGCTTTTGAGGCCAAAATTTCACTCAAGAAAGGGAAGAAAATCCAATCAGAAAGTGAAGAAGAATCAGAGGAAAGTTCTGATAGCGATCTTGAAGTTATTGAAGCATTACTTGCAAAGAAGTATTCAAGAGGTAGAGGAAAATACAAAGGTAAAACTCCCTTAATCTATTTTTCATGTGAAGAAATTGGTCATATTGCAGCTAGGTGCCCAAACAAGCAAAGCAAAGATGAGAAGAAAAGTTACAAGTACAATGGCAAGAAGAATTTCAAATCATTCAAGGATAAAGGTAAGAAAACATGTTTTTTAGCTAAAGATTCAGATGATAGTGAAGAAGAAATTGTTTTCATTACTATAAAAGATGAATCTGATAATGATGAAGATGAGATGGGACTTAACTCTCATATAAGAAAGAATGATACATGGATTATAGATAGTGGATGTTCACATCATATGATTGGTGATAGGATGAAGTTTGAACACTTTGAAAACTTTGATGGTGGTAATGTAAGGTTTGGAAACAATGAACCTTGTTGTATAAAAGGAAAGGGATGAATTTCATTAACCAAAAAACTTATATGTGATAATGCATATTGGGTTGAAGGACTAAAGCATAATCTTCTAAGTGTAGCACAGCTAATGAACATTGGATTCAAAGTTGAATTCATGAATGGAAAAGCAAGACTGCTGGATGACAAAGGAAAACTGATAGGATCAGGCAAACAAACCAAAGGTAACCTGTTTTATCTTGATCTTGGTGATTACTCATGTTTTATTGCTCAAATTGAAGAAAGTTGGTTATGGCACAAAAGGTTATGTCATGTAAATTTTGACAACATGATGAAAATAAGAAAATTCAGGAAAGTAAGAGGTATTCCTACTTTGAAGAAACCTGATGTTGGTTTATGCAAGAATTGTCAAATTGGTAAAATGGGAAAGTCTAGTTTTAAAAGTAAAAACTATCAGTCTGAAGATATTTTTGAAATTGTGCATACTGATTTAGGTGGACCTATTGGAATTGAGAGCTATACCGGAGAAAAATTCTTTATTCTCTTTGTTGATGATTTCTCTAGAATGATGATTGTTATGAATTTAAGAGAAAAGTTAGAAGCATTTGAGAAGTTCAAATGGTATTTAGCAAGAGTAGAAAAGGAAATAGGAAAAAGAGTAAAATGCTTGAGATCAGACAGAGGTGGTGAATTCATCTCCCATGAATTCAATAATTTCTGCATTGAAAAAGGAATCAAAAGATAGGTATCATCCCTGAGAACTCCTGAGCAGAATGGAATAGCTAAAAGAAGCAACAGATCTATAATGGACTGTGCAAGGACTCTAATGATTGAAAAGAACATTTCTATAAAATACTAGAAGGAAGCTATCAGCACTACAGTTCGTACCTTGAACCGAGTATAGTTGAGAAAAGACACATTCAAGACTCTGTATGATCTATGGTATGGCTACAAACCAAATGTAAGTTACCTAAAAGTATTTGGTAGTAAATGTTACATCTTAAAAGAATCTAGAAAAGGAAAATTTGATGTAAAAAGTGATGAAGGAATATTTTTGGGATATTCTTGCAAAAGTAAGGCATATAGATGTCTAAATTAGTCTACTCACAAAATCATAGAAAGTGCACATGTGAGAATTGATGAGTTTGCAGAAAACACTGAAGAAGAAAGCAAAAAGGAACCAGAGGATTACTGAAAATATGTTTACATCGAACCTGATACATTGCCAGACACATCTATCAATAAGGAAACTACATCTACCAAGCCCAGTACAGTAACCGAGTCACAAGAAGAAGTTTAGACCGAGTCACAAAGTATCGAGTCTCAGTCTGAAGGTACCAAGCAAGTATCTACCGAGCCCAAGAAACCTAAACCTAAAGATGAAGAAGATGACCATGTAACTCATTCAGGAAGCAAGGAACCTATATTGGCCAAGTACGTCAGAAAGAATCATAAACCAGATCAGTTTATTGGAAACAAATCAGATGGTACTATGACAAGAAGTAAACTAAAAGGTACATGTTTATTTTCTGATTTTGAACCAAAAAATGTCAAAGATGTATTGGAAAATGAAATTTGGATTGAGGCTATGAATGAAGAAATAGAGAAAATAGAGAAAAATAAGACATGGACTCTTCTACCTAGGCCTAAAGATAAAAATGTAATTGGGACAAAATGGGTATTTAGAAATAAGTTGAATGAAGATGGTCAAGTATCAAGAAACAAAGCAAGATTGGTATGTAAAGGATATTCTCAAGAAGAAGGAATAGATTATGGATAGACTTTTTCTCTTGTTGCAAGATTAGAAGGTGTGATGACTTTACTTGCATATGCAGCACATAAAGGATTTAAGGTATATCAGATGGATATAAAATCATCATTTCTCAATGATATTCTTGAGGAAGAAGTCTACATTGAGCAACCTGAAGATTTTATTGATCAAGACAAAAGGGATATGGTCTGCAAATTACACAAAGCATTGTATGGTCTGAAACAAGCTCCTAGAGCATGTTATGAAAGATTACATAACTATCTTACTCAGATTGATTTCAAAAGAGCTAATGACAACAGTAATTTATACATCAAAGAAGGATCAGATAACAAAATTGTTTTGGTAGAAATATTTGTGGATGATACTATGTTTACAGGAAATGATGATCAGTGCAAAGAATTTTCAGAGCATATGAACAAAGAATTTGAAATGTCTATTTTTGGTCAGGTAAAAAAATTTGTTGGACTTCAGATTCAGTAGAACAAAAATGGTATCTACATTACTCAGTCTAAATATATTAGGGAAATACTTAAGAAATTTGGTATGGAAGATTCAAAACCAGTTGGTACACCCATGTGTACTGGACTAAAGCTTACCAAAGATGATGATTCAAAAGAAGTAGATCAGACCTTATACAGATAATGATTGGAAAATTATAGTATGTAGTACAAACAAGGCCTAATATTGCCTTAGCAGTTGGTATAGTGGCAAGATTCTCGGCTAAACCCAGAGAAAATCACATGATGGCAATCAAAATAATCTTGAGGTATTTAAGGGGAACTGAAGATTATGGCTTGTGGTATAAATTTGGAGGCAATCTAGATTTAAAAGTGTTTACTAATGCTGATTGGGTAGGAAACATTGATGACAGAAAGAGTACAAGTGGTGGAGCATTCTTTCTTGGCAAGAGGTTAGTATCTTGGACTAGTAAAAAGAAAAACTGCACATCCCAATCCACAACAGAAGTAGAATATGTTGCTGCAGTAGTAAACTGCTCTAATATTGTATGGTTTAAACAGCTTTTGGAAGACATGAAGGTTGAGATCAAAGAACCAGTTGTTATGTTTTGTGATAATACAAGTGCAATAAATATTTCAAAGAATCTAGTAATGCATTCCAAAACCAAGCACATTGCAATAAAATATCACTTTGTCAGAGAATTGGTGCAGGACAAGGAAATCAGATTGGAATATATTCATACAAAAGAACAAATTGTAGATATCTTCACCAAGCCACTACATAAGGATGCATTCTTGTATCTAAGAGGCAAGTTAGGGGTCACTCCCCTATCTGAGGTTCACTAAATAAATTTTTAGTGATGCATCAACCAGAACATGTTGAAGATCAATCAGTTGATGCAGCATAGTCAAGGAATCATTGCATATGAATTAGTACATAAGGTACATTGATATTTACCGAAACTGTGTAAGCTGTCTTTGGCATGTGTTGTCAAATAGGGAGAGTTTGCTGTCATTTCAAGAAATTTCTAAGAAGAATAATTTGAGAAGTTAAGAGGGAGAGTTCTTAGTCAGAAAGAAGTTTGAAGATGATGGGAATTAGAATGAGGCTAAGGATATGTTTCTTAATCTAGGTTTCTCTGTGAAATATCATTGTGCTATGACATGTTGTGTTGCCATCAATGCCAAAGAGGGAGATTGTTGGATACAATTGTCTAAAGGACATTGTTGGATTAGCTATGTGTTGTCTTTGATGTCACACAAATGTCATATCAATTATCATTTTCAGTGTCTACCGAGTTCAGTCAGTCAACTAAGTAGTTCTCAGTGTCTACCGAGCTCAATCGGTGAGCTAGGCAGTTTTTAGTGTCTACCGAGATCTCTTGGGTGTCAAAAGGAAACATGATAGGGAAACAGTGTTAACCGAGCCTCCTTAGTTATTGAAGGAAAATTAGTGGTTACCAAGATCTCTCGGTCTCCGAAGGATGTTGCAAAATTCACTATGGTTACCGAGTTCACGCGGTCACTGAAGGAAATCTTTTCAAGATTAATGTTTACCGAGCAAGGTCGGCCCTTCAAAGGATTTTGTTATTATAGTTTGTTTATCCAAGCAGACTATTATAATAATTATTAGTGCCAACTTGACAATCTAAATGTTAATTAGAATGGCATATATATATAGAAGGTCAAGTGGTGAATAGAATAGAATACAACATGCAGAAATCATTTTGAAGAAAGGCATGTGCAAATTTTGAAGGATGGTTAGATATCCTTGAGGAGTAGCAAAGATTTATTTGATCAGTAAGGATCTAGTGAAGAAGAACAAAGATCTATATTCAACAATTCAATTGCAGGTCATTTCATTGTTACTCTCTTACAATTGTACCAGTGATATCAAAATCTCTTAACCGAGTTGGTTTAACAACCATTTTGTAAATCCTCTAACAAGGTGATGGTTCTATTGAATTGTTTCAAGACCTCTTACAAGGCCACTCCTAGCAAGGTAATTAAATCCTCTAACAAGGTCACACCTAACAGTGTCTTTTGTAACCTTTTACCAGGTTGGCTTCTAACTGAGCATCACTTCAAAAGAGTGAAAAATAGTAACTAGTTACATTGGTGGTTTTTCCCATATTGAGTTTCAACGGTTAATCTGGTGTCTCTTATGTTCATGTCATTTTCTTTATTCATGTAAGTTAATCAGTGATGAATGCTTAAGAACAATTTAATTATTACACACTTCAAGGATCAAGTTTCAGCATTTCTCTGTATGTTTACCGAGTGGCAACAGTAAATAATTTGTTAAGATATCTAAGGGATCAGTGGTAATATTTTTGTGGTTAACTGATTCACCCCCCCTCTTAGTTACTGCATCTATATTTCCAACAATATATTGTGATAGCAGCAAAGGCTATTGATGCGAAGTTGTAAGTAGTACCATATTACAGTCAGAAAAATTTTGTATTACCTGTTTGGGCAGTGAGCTCAGCTGGTGATTAGGTTTTGTAATCTAACTCCTAATAGGGTTAAGGCTTCTAACAAGGCCTAAAGTCCTTTAACTAGGATAGATCTACTATATATTGTAAATTGACTCCTAACAGGGTCCAATATCCCTAACAAGATACTTTTGATTAGTGATCTTTGTGGGTACCATCCCCACCGGGGTTTTCCCTTGGCCAGGGTTTCCTCGAGAACATATGATGTGTTATGAGTTCTTTCTATTTACTGCTATGTTTGTTAATTAGCTTGATAATATTTATATGCACTAAAGTAATCTGTTATATCCATAAGTGGGCAAAAGAAAAAGTTTGTGAAATACTGATTCACCCCCCCATCTCAGTATTTCCTATTTCTAACAATTGGTATCAGAGCACAGTTACTCGGAGAAGGAACATTCAAGGAAAGCTTAGCAGCTTGAGTAAGATCTCTATGGATATGGATCAACTTCAGAAGAATCTTGAAGAAGCTCTTGAATAGATTGATATGCTTACTTAAGAAAGAAACTCCTTAAGAAGAAAATATGAAGATGCAAAGAATGCTATTAACAAATTAAAAGGTAAGATTGAAGATCTGAAATCTGAAAAGAAATCTGATATGCTTGTTGAAGATTGTGATGAATTAGAAAAAGAAAATGAGATCCTTAAGCATGAGTTGAAGATAGTAAATCTGAAGCTTAGTATGAAAGATGGAAATTTGAGATCTGATAATGAAAAATTGAAAATTGAGAATGAAGATCTGAGGTCAAGACTTGAAAAGGAAACATCCAAATCTGAAAAAGTAAAAATGCAGTATGTGGAACTTGAGAAGTATAATAAAATTGTGAAAGGTGAACTAACTCAATCTAAACAACAACTTGAAAGGCTATATTCAAAAAGTGATAAGACTGAAAAACAAATTTCTTTTGAAGAACCATTCTTTGATAGGACTAGATTTGGATATAGTATGTTTAGAACACACCATGAAAGTAAGAAGCCAGATCTGAAGACATCTAAAAGTGTGGAGGAAATAAAGCTAGATGAGAACACATTGGAAGATCCACCTAAAGAAGAACCACCTAGAGAGAAAGAAGAATCAAAACATGAAGAATCATCTAAAGGTATGCAAAGAGAATTCAAAGGTAGATGTTTTTCTTGTAATACTATTGGGCACATGAAGAGAGATTGCATAGGTAAGCAATTTAAACCTTTTAATGGACATTGTTATAATTGTCATAGTTTTGGACATAGAGCTAACAAATGTAGAAGACCTAAAGTAATTTTGAATAATTATGATAGAATGATTGGGAATACTAACAATGCAGATAAGAAATCTATTGAAGAAATGAATCAAAGAAAAGTGGTAGTATGTTTTAGATGCAACAAAGTAGGACACATTGCTAGAAATTGTAGGTCATAGATTATCCAGCAAGGACAGAGATTTGGAAACAATGGAATCATTTGTCAGATATGCAACAAGTTTGGACACTCAGCAAGATTTTGTAGAATGAACAATGGAGGTTATCATCATAACCCTAACCCTAGGAACAATGCAAGAAGGAATGAAAATGCAGGAAACACAGAGAAAGGTTGTTGTAGCAATAAAGATGAAGTAAAATTTGACAAAGGCATAGATCAAGGAGGTATAGTTAGCACTAAAAGTAGTCAAGAAGGTAATGTAACTAATGGTAAGGATGAATCTTTACCTGACCCTTCTTTAAGTACTTAAATTAAGTAAGTTTCTATAGTTTAGGACTTAGGATTAGTGTAGATTAGGAATTTGAATGAGTTAAGTTTTGCACAGTTAGATATAGGTTTATTATGTTGTACTAATGCTATGGTTAAGTGTGCAAAAGAAAATATTGTGTTTTGCGAGGTCGCAGAAAGTTTTATGGTTCTAGGTTTGCAGAATCAGCTTTTTAAGGTTTTAGCGGCAAAATGAATGAATGTGATGTTAGATCGAGTTAATGTGAAGTGCTATAAGGTCAAAATCAAAGTCATTATGATTAAAAAGTGATTGAAAATTTATTTGAAAGAAGAAAAGTGAAGTTGAGGATGATTTGAAGAAGTTTGGAAGCAGTTTGCAGTGACGATCATACCGAAACCATAGATTTGCAAAGTTGAGGTATTTCTTGATCTTTAATCAGTTGATAAGATGGATATTTCTATGGTTCATAATGTTAAGGATAAGAATAGACCAAATATTAAGAAAGAACTAGTAGAACCAACTAAAATTGATGACATTCTAGCATTATCATCCGTACCAGACGGAGTATTGCACATTGAGAATGTTAAAGGATATTTAGGTTATAAGTTTGAAACTTTGGGAGATGTAGATTTTAGTGATGATTATAGGAAATTGTACAATCAAGACATGTCAATTAAGCCAGCTTATGGGAACCTAGAGAATAATGAAATCATCAAATATTCCATGAAGTATGAATTCAATGATGAGGAATGTACCAAGATCATTTTAAGTAGAATCCACAATGGGAAATTCTGGATGGAGGATAGAGTTATTGATACAACTGCTGACCTAATTCATGAAGTTATTGGATTATCTAAAGTTGGAGAGATTCCACTGAATGAAAAGAACATGATGAAGATTGTTTTAGATAACACTAGATCTAGTTATAATGGTAGAGGAATTTTGATAAGTAAGATTAAGCAAGATGATGTTAGGTACCTTTGCAAGATCCTAACAACTAAATTCTATGGTAGTTCAAGGGAAGATGAAATGGCTGTAGGAATGATTCATGTAGCTTATCTTATGTGTATTGAGAAGAAACCAGTAGACCTATGTGAAATCTTGAAAATTCAGCTATTTGAGAACTTAGAAAAGATTAAGAAGGCTAAGTACACATAGTTTAGGTTTTCATCTCTGATAACCTATATGTTTTTCCATATTTTGAGAAGATTTCCTTACACATTTGATTGGAGTGACAATGTGAACACAATGGAAAGAATAAACTCAGTTTACATGAAGCACCTTTTTGATAAAGTTAATGACAGTGTGAAGCTTGTGTTGAAGACTTTTCAGAATATTGTTAAGAACAAATCAAGGATTCCTCAATCCTTAATTGAAAAGCATAGAGATGACATTTGTTTTATAGTTGACATTGATTTCACCTACATTGAAGCAGTTGAGCCTAGAATGGAATTCATAGACACTCTTGGCTATGAAATATCTAAAGAAGAAATAGTAGGATATCTGAATAGATTGTTAAAGTGTGAGTTGGATGGTCATGCAAATAGGTTTGGAACCTATGAAGAGAATTTCAACTCTGTAATAAGTTTGAGAGAAAAGAAGAAATCTAGTAAGAGAGTTGAATCTACTATGAAGAAAATATTGAAGGAATCTGGTATGTCAAGTCATGAGTTTGACATAGCTAATAAGACTACGGAAGCCTTAAAGAAAAGTGAAAATCTTGTAATTTCACCTAAGACATCAAGTGCAGATCCTATTGATCATATTGCAGTAAAGGTAAAAGTTGAAGTACCTGAAAAAGATGAAGGAGATAAATCTTTTTCTCCTATTCCTAGCAAAAGAGTAAAAGTGAGTGCAACAGGACCTGTCAAGAGACAAAAAGTGGTTGTACCACCTATACCTAGAAATGTAGCAGTAATTAAAGATGATGATGTAGTTTCAATCAAGAAGAAAACTTGGAAACCAAGAATTGAAAGAGTTAATGAAGATATATTGAAGCATGGAGACTTCACTAATTTGAATAAATTCTATGATCTATATGGATCATTTGATAGATTGAACTTTGAAAATGCAATGGTTACACACATGATTATGGTAGATAAGAAACTTAGCACTATCCATGGTAAGATCCCAAAAGATTTGCATAACAGACTTGTGAATAGACAACAGAGAGCACAAGAAGAGGACATAAAGATGAGAGAACATGTAATCAGACAGTTCTATGAAATTAAGGATGAAGATCATTTGAAGAGATTCTTGAAGTCTCTTGGAACTTTATTGAGAACTAAGAGAAGAACAATCCTTATAATGGGAGGAAAAAAGGAGGAAGTACAAAAAGAGACAGAGCAAGAAGTAATGCAAGTTCTTGCAGATATAATTATAAAAAAGCATGTTGAATTAGACCCTCAGTAGAAGTAATCAGAGGAACTGCATGCAAAGAAAGTTGGTATTGAAGAAGTTCCATCTTCTTCACATATCAATATTGGCAAAGAATCAATGGATATTCAAGGCACCAAAGTGACTCTAGAATCAGATGATGCAGTATTTCATGATCTAGGAAACATTATTGACAATTTGGCTTTGGGAGAGCAAGAAACAGTCACAGAATCAGAGAAGAATACAGAGGCAAAGGAAGCACCAATTGTATCAGAATCAGTTCCAGAAGAGTAGTCAGTTAAAGGTAAACAAATTTTGACAGAGGTCACTACCCCTAGTACACTTGACAGTAAGAAGAGGCATATTGGTTCAATGTTTGAAGACCTTGGAAAAGAAGTTGAAGATGATGATCAGCTTGAGTTCATTACATCTCTGAATAAAATTATTGGAAAGAATAAGAAGGTGAAAGACCTTGAAGGAAAAGTTAGCGTTTTGACAGAGAAAATTGAGAGTGTGATCAACACTAAGGTATCTAAATCAGATCCACTTGAGAAAGCTCAATCAATAATGAATTCTTTTGACTCTAAATTTTCTAACTTGAAGAATATTGCTAAAATAAAAGTTTAGGAAGACTTTGAAGTAGAAATGCAACAAACTTTAAGTGTAAATATTCAAAATGATATTGGTAGTTTAGATGTATGCATAAAGAATTTGAGGAGACATTTTGAGACAAGAAATAATTTGTACATACAATGCACTAAATTAGAAATTCTAACAATTGAAGAGGATAAGAAGATTAGAGAGAAGTTAGATGCTTTTACAGCTGAGACAAACACCTTGACAAGCCCTAATGTCAAGATAAGTTCTGTAGAGAAGACCATAAGGAAATTGAAAGATGAAATCAAAATGATAGCAAAGGAGAAGAACAGAAAGATGATCAGGGTTAACATCTTGAGAGAGCATGTCTCAATCAAGATATCAATTGTTGAAGATCAAATTGAGCAGTGTTTTTCAGCGAAGACATCATTTTAGAAGTTTAGCTTCAATTCCCTGCAAGCTTGTCAGACAACAGCATACGAATTGAGTACTCTACTCAATGTTGCTAAATCCATCAGGATGATATGGGAGAAAGATTTTGAATCTTGGAAGTTAGATTTTGGTGATTGTGTTGCAAGCCTACTAGCTTTGCAATAATTGATAATAAGGTATAAAGTTTTTGAAATTTTTGTATACCCTATCTTTGTCATTGTTGTCAAAGGGGGAGAGATAGAAGAAAATTGTATATGTGTTGAGGAAGGATACTCATAGGGGGAGCTATTCTATGGAGTATGATATTGTATACATATTGTATAACTTTTGGCCATAATTTTGTATAAGTTTTTTTTTGAAGTTTTGTTTGCACACTTGGCCAATTTTCCCATATGTTGCCACCAATGACAAAGGGGGAGATTGTTGGAAATTTGGCTAATGTGGATGCATAGATGTTGTCATTATGGAAACATATGATCTCTATTGAGAGTGCAGAATCTAGAAGGCAAGTATGCAAAGTTGAAGAAAGAAATTGTCTAAGTTTGGATACAGTGATCCTGACAGAGCACCTGATGAAGATTTAGTTGGCGACATCCACTGGAGCAATATTTTTGTTTGCACAGTTAAATAAAGCTTCTATAGAGTATGATGATACCCCATCTTAGTGCACATAAAGTTTGGAGTAGTACAGATAAAGTTATTCAAAGTTTACCGAAGATAGTTTTTGCAGACAGAACAATTTTGGAGATAGTTTTAGTGAAAGAGTTAAGGAATTATTTTTTCTTGTCAAAATAATGACTTAACATTATGAAGGGATGACATCCTAGATGTTTACTCTTAGATAAATATTTTGGAAGCTAACCATGTAAATTTATTAGCTTTAATAACTCATATATTAGGCATACTTGAAATGTAATGAAAAACAAAAAGTGTGATATGTAAAAAGAAAAAAAAGATAACTTGCAATAGTTGTATATTGTGATAGCAGCAAAGGCTATTGATGAAAAGTTGTAAGCAGTACCATATTATAGTCAGAAACATTTTGTATTACCTATTTGGGCAGTGAGCTCAACTGGTGATCAGGTTTTGTAATCTAACTCTTAACAGGGTTAAGGCTTCTAACAAGGCCTAAAGTCCTTTAACTAGGATAGATCTACTATATATTGTAAATTGACACCTAACAAGGTCCAATATCCCTAATAGGATACTTTTGATTAGTGATCTTTTTGGGGACCATCCCCACTGGGGTTTTCCCTTGGCCAGGGTTTCCTCGAGAACATATGATGTGTTATGAGTTCTTTCTATTTATTGCTATGTTTGTTAATCAGCTTGATAATCTTTATATGCACTAAAGTAATCTATTATATCCATAAGTGGGCAAAAGAAAAATTTTGTGAAATACTGATTCACCCCCCCCTCTCAGTATTTCCTATTTCGAATAGTAAGATGATTAAATTAGTCAATATGTTGTCATTTATGTCAACTAGTTTTGACTACACTTATCATGATAGTTACAAACATCTAAATATCTATAGAAGGAAGAAATTGTGAAGAAATGAGATATCTACATAAGGAAAAGATGGATATGACAAATATGGATAAGGTATACATTGGATAACTTATTGATGAGTCTATGGCATTATATTGTTGACTTGAGCATGTTGCATTATTATATTATGAAGAAGAGATCAAAATTGAACAAGTTAATGTGGTCAATAATTGAAGATTTTTGTATACACCGAGTCAATCTTGTGTAATCAAGTGAAAGCAATAACCAAGTTGGTTATCACCAACACATTCAATATTAACCAATTGGATGAAAGCATTAAATTTTATAACAGTTGACTAAAATTAATGAGCTAGAAATTGTTTATGATTTCAAGGTAAGTGATGAAGTTTCTTATAAGACCCAAGGCTAACAAAATTCAGAGATGATCGAAGGGAAGAGAATGAAACATTTTATTGACACATCTATCAAGGAAGCTTGAAGAGAAAAAATGGACGATGATGATTAAGAGGCCAAATAAAATGGCTGATATGAAAATGGTTTACACGTCTATTTAAGAGACATGAAATTCATTGATGAATTATGCCAGATGAATAGAGACTACAAAAGGTTTCGAGTGAAGAAATTTTTCATGCATTCCTAATCAAATTGGTTACAGAAAAAACTGAGCTATAGGCATAACTGAGTGATAGAGATATTTACATTGAGTGAAGTAAGTTGGGGGATATGATGAAGTGAATTGATTATTGATCAAACAAGTTATTTTGAGCTTAGCATAGATCTGAATATTTGAAAATTGAGTTATATTTGAATCAAATCACTACTGTATTAGTTTAACCATTGTTACAACAAAATATCTTAACCTAGTGGGCTTAATAGTCTTTTTTGTATTTCCATATGACATTCAAGGAATGTTAATTATTTTCTTGTTGACCCCATAGTGAATGCTTGACAAAAGTTAACTATTAGTGATAAATCCTTTAACCAGGTCACACCTAATAGTGTGCATTGTAATCTTTAATAGGGTTGGCTCCTAATCGAACTCACTTTAGACGAGTGAAATATTTTGTCTTACCAGTCCCAAGTCATTTTTCCCTCAGTAGGGTTTCCACATTAAATCTTTGTGTTATGTGTTATTAGTTATGATTTTTTTCTATCATATAGTACATATAGCATATTTGATTAATTGGGAAAGAAAATTTTGGTCTGAATTACTAGTATTTGGTAAATGAGCTAAAAGATAGTTATTTTATCTTATCAAGTTGCTTGATCTATTGAATAAGTTTGAAAAAGTATATCTGAAAGTTTGCGACTCTAGGATAACTAATTTAATTGATTCACCCTCCTCTTAGTTATCTAACAGACCTATTATGTACATTTTAGTCAATTCATTGGATCAATTCAATCATGAATCATTGTATCATTAATACAAGTCTATTCTTGTTCATATCACCGCTCTTGCATTTGTTCTATTCTTTACCCTCTAGATCCTTGGTTCAATATTTTTTATTTAAATTTTTTTACATGGTATCAGAGTCATTGTAGCATTTTGATTAGCCTATTTAGAGAGATCTTGGAGCAAGCATTAGAGGTCAATATCTCAGATCTAAAGACTAGTGTGTCTTGGAAGCAATTTTGGTCAGATCTGAGCTCACCATTGCATTCATGAGGTTGTTTCTGTTAAAATTGACAATAAATTTTTCCATATTCAATAAAAGTCAGAATTGAGGAAAAAAAAATTTGCAAATTGAGCCATACGACCCAATCTATGTTTCTATGGTACAATTTTTGAAAAAGAAATTCTAATTCTATTAATTTTCAAAATTATTTTTTAGCAAAAAGTTTTTTGGGGGGGTTGGTATGGCTCTTGTGCTTATGTCATACTGCCACAGGCATGATTTCATCATCAATTGTCAAGAAAAATCAACATCCAAACCAGTCAACACTTTTTAAAGCATGTTGTTAGCTCGAAGTCACCAAACAAGCCACAACTTACCCTCAAGGAAACCAACACCATAGTCAGTTTTATTTAAGATTTGGGGCACTACATATAAAAAGGGACTTGAAAACCCTTATGCACCAAATGTGGGACTAAAAGTCCCTCCCACCACCACATCACCCAAGAACCACCATCTCTAGTAGAAGTTACACCCAACCAACACCTCCACCAAGCTCCATTGGCTACCATGCGGTACAATATGAATCTGCCACATGGCAAAGAAACCAACAATGCCCAGCCAGATTTCCACATACATGTGGCACAATCATAGACCACCACATGGCACCAAGGCCAAGTCACATGCTCAGTCACCACTGTGATATCACGTATCATGCAAGCCCTTCATGTCACCATACAAAAGCTGAGTCAACAAACACATCAGCACCAGGAGAATTTGTTTTTGCCATGTCACTTTTCTCACTAGCCTAAATTTGATGCCCTTTTGGATGTCAAAACTAGGAAAATTGGCATTTTTGGTGAAGTTCATATGGCCATCAAATTTAAAATAGTGGTTTACTAATGTCAGCAGTGGTTTGAATTTTCTTTCCTTCACCATTGGAGTTTTTGAATTGGCAGTCTAACTTCAAAGGGCTATATCTTACTCAATTTTTCTCCATTTTTTGAGCATTATTTTTTAATTTGTGGTAGAATTTCTTGAAAAATCCAATGGTGGTATTACTTTTACAATTTGGTGGCCAGATTAATCAGAAATTGTAGACTTTCATGACTTTTCCTATTTGGTCCTCATTTCTCCAACTTCTAGGGCTTCATTTGGGCACATATGGTAACTTTTTGTTGTGCAATTTTTTTTTAAAGTGCATGATTTTTCATCTACTTTCCAGATTTGTAATCAGATTTTAGTGATATGGGGTGGATATATCACTTTTAGAAATAGGTTATTTTGGGGCTACATTTTCACTTGGCTAATCCTTAGATTTTAGTTTTCTAATTTGCATCAATCATTTGAAGGAGTTATCAGTAGTTATTTGTCATTATTTGGTTGCATTATGGATAATTCAAAGGTCAAAATCCTCACTCCATATAACTACCATGAATGGAAAGAATATTTATATGATCCTTTGTTAAGTATTGGATTTCTTAGAATGACTCTTGGGGAGGACCAAGTACCAGCTACAGGTGTTGCAAAAAGGATAAAATGGTTTGATTGAATGGATAAAGAACTTAGCTCTCTTAGATCATCTATCTCTCACAATTTTCTATTTCACATTGCATCTTGCACACATCCTCATGATGCTTGGGTCATATTGGAAGGACTCTTTGGTAAACTTGATAGAATGAGAAAATTAAGATTAGAGAATGAGCTCATAACTCTAAATCCTAGTGATTTTGACAATATTCAAGACCTTTTGTCTAAGTTTCATTCTATTAGATTGGAGATGTCTTCTTCTAGCATTACTAAAGGGGATGACCAATTAATATTTTCTATTCTTTCTAAGCTAGGTCCTGAATATTCAATCTTTATTTCTACATTCTATGCTACTATGGATTCTCTTGGTAATATATACAAATTGCCTTCTCTTGATGAATTTGCAGCTCAACTCACAAGGGAACAAGAAAAGTTGGCACACATGGACCAATTGAAGCCTCCAACACATCATGCATTGCTTTAAAATGAATCCACTTCAAAGGATTCTAATGGAAAAGGAAAGAAGCAACATAAGGATCCTAAGCCTCATGAAAAAGGTAATGAATCTCCTTCACACAATAATTTTGAATCTGTTGGCTCCTTTTCTTTCTACTTGCATATTTACAATTTGATTGAAAAACTAGTGTCAGTGACTCTTTAAACCCACTCCAAATCTGATAAGAAAAAGGACCAATTAATAAGGATCATAAGAATGATCCTCCTACACTTTGACCCTTGATGCTCAGGTGTGTATACCTATGGATTCACTTCTTGAAAGGAGTCAGAAAACCTATTTGTATCACTTAGCACAAATGTTACTCATTTTGATTTAAAGATTACATCATTTATAAATTATTTGATGATGAAGAACTACTTCTTAAGAACATATCAGTGTCTTATTCTAGGGCACAGAGTCATCCACAACATACATCAATAGAAAAATTATTTCAAACACACCCAAAACCCAAAACAAATGCCTTACAAATTATCCCTCTCACTCTCACACTCAGACATCAGATTCTTGCAAAAACTATAAATTATGTGGAAGTTATCTTAAAGGATTCACCCCTTCCTTCAAAAGGAACTTGAAGAAAAATTCACAATCTACTTTTTAAACCATACATTAATTTTTCTTTTGCAACATTAACATAGAAGAATTCAAGCTTAAAATCAAAAGACACACAAATTTGAGATGGAATTCTAGTGTATTCTCATTAATATTTTTTAATATTAGTACATTGATAATGGCAGAATGCCAAAATAAAAACTAGACATCAAAACTCTATATCCTATTCATTTACAAAGTTCAACATCCTTAACAAAAAGCTACAACTGGCTATATATAGCATTCACTAGCCATCTTGGAATCCTGGAAGAATCATGATGCAACAAGCTTCAGATGGCTAGGAAAGGAAAAAGAAGTAGAAGACAAAAATAGTTACAAATCATTACAAAATGAGGAAAGGAAACTATAGGAATATATTCCTAATCATTTCAAATATTCAGCAGGTGGCACCTTCATCTGCATATCTTCAAGGTAGTTTCATAAGTTGTCACATGAATAGTGACCACCTCAACTGGCTAACATACATTGTCATCTTCATGATAGCTACCCTCCTTGTACTCAATGATCAGATGCTATATGTTACCTAGTCCTCCTCCATTACATCCAAATCAATGGCTACTAGATTTTTCTTCTTGGTTTTTGTACTTTTATCCCACAATGTAACCTCCTCCTTACTAGGCCAGGAATACTCCTTCAAATCCTATAGTATCTTCACATGTTTTGCCCATCTAGAATTATTTATGGCCTTGACATTAGCTATGAACTTGGTGCAATCATTATCCACCTTAAAAACATCATCTAAGATGTTGTTCAATCTACCAATGTATAGGGTACCATCATTATTTAGGAAAGCCTCCTGGTTTGTCAATAACTAATCCATACCTAATTTCCAATCCTTAACACCTATGATGTCACCATCACCCTTATGAATTGGAGGCAAATATTTATTAAAATCAAGTCCAAACATTTCTATCTTGGCCTTGACTTGACTGGCCTTACCTTTTAAAAATGCCCAAGTGGCACTGATAAGTTCAATTTTCTCTCCCACTTCCCCAACGGATTCTTGGATATCAGTCATGTGTGGCTACAACATTTCAATCTTCTCGAAGAGTGCACCTCTACCAAACCAAATGTTAAATAATGGCTCTAAAGTAGCCACAACATCATTCACATTCCCATTTGTCTTTTGTAACATGAAAAATGAATTATGGACTAAGTCCATCTTTCCTTTTATTACCTCAAGTCTATGTTGTAAGATGTCAGACAAAACATTGAGGGCCGCTTTCACTTGATCCTTCTCTGATTCATTAGTTTCCACATCAGATACCTCTTCCACTAGAATTACTACAACTTCAGCTTCTAGAACATGAGGAAGGATTTCCTTGGATGCTTCCACAAGTTTTCTTTTCATCTCCTGTAACTCATCCTCCAACATCTTTATTTTCATAAGTTTTGTCTCCCTATTCTTGGCCAGTAGGATGGAGTCCTCAAATAAATTTTCATACATGTTGGAGAGTTGCACAGTCTTGGCCTCATTCAAGTGGGAAAAATGGGTTAGTACCTTTGAAGCCTCAAGATCATTGGTGTTCTACATAGTCCAAATGATCTTGTCCCCATCCATTTTATCCTCAATACCGATCAGAGAGGGCTTTTGATTTCTAGGGGCAAGAGACCACACTGTCAGGGTTTGGGATCTTGGATCATAACCACACCCTCTTACTATTTCCCCAATTTGGGCTTCATATGAAAAACCACATTATGGTTGTCTCCTTATTTGATCAATAATGAAATTTGAGGTCAAGTACCACCCTAGAACTAGTAACATCCCACTTGACCTGACCAATTGCCTAGCCTCCTCAACTGATATCTTCTTTGAGGCTAGATCATTTGAGGCTAAGTCTTGTAAGGCCTCACTATTTGGTTCTACACCTTCAATGGCCTAACTAGAAATCTCTTGTTGTTTCCTCCAGATCAAGAAGTTCTTGAATTCATCACTCTTGATGAAATCATCATCATTTATGAGTTCTTCTTGAATCAATTCTCTCTCATATTTGCATAACAATAGGGTCATCTCAACCTCCTCTTGTGTGTCTATCTTTTTTCCCTCTCTGATGCTTTTCCTTAGGCGATGATGATAAGACCTATCACCTGGCACCAAGGCAGTCACTCTATCAATTCTCTTTCTTCCACTATGTGCTTTTCCAGATTCTCTCTCTTCAATTATTTTCTTCTTTTGAGGGGATTCATCTGTATCACCTACTTCCTGAGCATCAATTCCATGTTCTTGAACTATATCATCAACATTCTGAGGTGGGCTATCCTCCTCATATGAACTCTCACTAATAGTCTGATGCACAGAGGATGAGTATGCATTCTCATCTTGTATTTTAGCATCTAGTTGAGAGTCCAATTGATTATACAAGATGTCATAATTTTTTATCATCTTGTTGATCATGGAAATGTATGGAAAATTAGGGAAAAAACCACTAAACGCAATCCGAAGTCTTTTCAACTATGCCTCCAAGTCCATCAAGTCATGGACTTTTCCCAACCTCTTTTCAATTTCTTCTTCATCTAGGATATTCCTAATAATATCCTCCAAATCATAGGCCTCATGCTCTCTAATGACCCCAATGCTAGGAATAATAATTTTCCTTGGATTATTTTGTAAATTCCTCAGGGTCTACATACCTATATGTTGTTGAGGCCATTTTGAAAAGATTTAGCCATTGAGAAAGTTGTGGTAGGGCTATCTTTCCAATTGAAATGTTTGTTACTCTGAACATCTAGGGGGTGAAAATCCCTTTTCTTTGTGGGCCCAAGATCTCCTCATCAGTCCAAATCAATTGCCAAATAAACTCCAACAAAGAAATCTATGGTGGCACATACTTGGGAAGAACATGTGGAGGCTATAGACATCCATACACTCTGATCAAAGTGAAATTATCACCAAGGTAGAAATCTCCCCAGTTGTGATCAATTGGTCACTTATCCACATATTCTCTAAGCATTAAAAGCCTAAGCATCTTGACTAGAAGCCTGGTGATGTTTTTTCCCATCATGTTCAAAATTGGATTCACCATGCAATTTTGAAATCCATTGAAATCATTCTCATTTGAAGTAACATTCCAAACCCTCAACCAAAACTATACTAGGTTTGGTTCACTACGGTTCATCTTTCTTGGTCTTAGCATACCCACATTCATGTGGTCAATGTTATAGAACATGATCAAATGCATCAACATAGACTAATGCATAAACTTGGATGGCTTAATACTATCATTGATTGACATCAGGCCCTCATGCATCCTATCAATTACATAATAGATGTAATCATAACCTATATTGACATGGGATTTTTGCATATCCAAGATGATCATCAGAAAATCTATAGGCATCTTTTCTTCATCTCCATCTACCCCTAGGAATCGAAACAACCCATGAGTAGGGTACTTCATGTATAAATTGAGAGCCTTGAACTCATATGGAGCTTTCATGTGGCTAGGGAGAGGGGCTATATACTTACCAGTTATAGGCATATGGTGAGCGACTTGGGTTTTCACAAGCTCAACCTATTTGACATACTTTTCCTTCTCCTTCCCTTGGTTAATCTCTATTGAGGAAGAGGAATATAGATTGAAGGATTTCATAAATGACCCTCTATCTAAGGTGACTGGGGAAGACTAGTCACTTTTCCGTATAGACTTGGAGATTGGGTCATAATTCCTAGCCAACTCAATTAAAAGCTCAACATCTAGGAAGACATCGAGGACAACTAGCCTTCCCAATCCTAACTTCCAAGCACTACACACTAGAATAGACTTATCTCAGTTGCTATAGAAGTAATTAAATAGATGGTACCCTAACAAAGAAGGGGTAATAGGGTCTCTACAATTAGTCAAGGAACCTGTAAAGCTCTCATCACTAACCTTTTTTTCTATGTCAACTTTGGGAGTAATTGAATGAAGTCATATGAATAATTTGGCTTTCTCTTCTGGTCACCACCCTACTCTCTTTCTCCTTCACTGGATGAAGCATGGCTAGCCTCTAGTTGACTCATTCTTTCCATTCTCAAGATACTTTTAACTACAAATTATCTCTTTTAAATTGATACACTGCAATAGCTTGGCTTCACAATCGCTCTTTGAAAAATAATAAGTGTAAGCATAGGAACATCTTGTCTATATATTTCTGATCAATGAATGCATGGAAATCACCAGAATCACTACAAATCTTCACTATGTCACCTCAACATTCACTTCTACGTGAAACCAAATTCAAATCTAGGCTAACCATAAGGTGAGAAGCTGTTAGGCTGCATTTAATTCTTGGAAAGAAAGAAAAAAACTAATGATTACTATTTTATTTCTTTAACCCTCGAAAACTATTAAAAAACCCTCACTTGAAATCTGATTGGACATCTCATTACTTTTTCCATCATGGCATGATACTTTTTCCATGTCAGAGATGACCTTTTCTTTATTTTTGAGTGAACTTAACCACATATTATTTGGAGATTTAGTGAATGAAGGCATCTCATGATCTCAAAACACTTTACTCAACCCAGGTCTGATCGTGAGATCTAGTGACTGAAACAATTCTATGAATCTCCTAAACACTTGTCTTGACTGAGGTTACATTGTGAGAACAAGGGACCAAAGCCTTCGCATGATCACCAAGCCTCCAACTTACCTCATATTGGATCACAAGACTCAACGTCTGAAGCAAGTCTTGTAGTCTCTCAACTTTCAACTTAACATTAGTTAGATTATGAGATCCAACAACAAAGTATATTTCCCAGTCTCTTAACACTTTCCATAACTCATGCTTGATTTGGAGATCTAGTGACTACAATATTCTCATAATCTCAAGACATAATCATTAACCCTAGTCAAGTTGCAAAATTCAATGAAAAGCCTTTATCTCAAGGTCTATAGATAACTTACTTAACACTGGTAAGTTCCTAAGACTAGGTGCCGGCCATTGATCTTTTAATTCATTTATGGTCCTCACTCAATCTCCAGATGTTTCAAGATTTGATTGTTACTTCATGATAATAGGAGACAACCATTTCTAAGATTTTTTGCTAGATCTCAGAATGTAAATCACTAACTGCCAGAATTAAGTGATCATGAGATAACTACTACACTAAATGACCTAATCTTTACTAACTGCAGACTCGACTTTGAGATTTAATAACAACCATGGATCAATATTTTCATCAATGACTTTCATTGGATCGTTGAATATTTCAAGACTTTATCATGACATTGAGAGAATAGGAGATGACTATTGTGGTGGATTGCTGAATGTTGAAAGGTAACCACCAAGTACTTGGAGACTTGGAGAAATCCATATTCGCTAGGTTGATAGATAAAATAACTAACTGCCAAGAATTTAGAGATCACGCGATAACCATTAGAAAAAAATTTAGTTGCCCAATCTCCAAATTAATAAACATAGCAATTTGGACATCACAAGACCTGAAGAAAGAAAGGAAATAAAGACCATGTGCTTAATAAATAACTTAAGTGCCACATAAAAGTAACACTTAAATAGATCATACGTAGGGTTTTAAGTATAGGCAAAACAAATTTTTGAAACCCTATGAAGAACAAAGACCTATTTCCCAAATTAAGGCAATTTTCACCAAATTTGAAAGGCATGGAAAATTTTGGTTAATAGTGGCTTTGTCTGGGGATGATGGGTAACTTGTGCCCATGCAATAACTTAGAATTTTTGGGAGTGCAGACCACAAACTTGACAAAAATGAAAACATGCAAAGTGCACTAGTAAAAAACCTATTTATAGAAACTACACCAAATGGAAAAAGATCACACCACACCTATACAAAAACTTACAATATGTACAAAAACCTAACTACTGCTCATGGAAAGAAAAATGCCTCTAAAAGAAGTATCTTTTCAAGAATTGTCCATGCACAAGCAATTCTTGAATGTCACTAGTGATTTCTTTGACAATGTATGAATCTAGTCCCCATTTTTCATGAATCAAGTATGGCCCTACCCATATTGGGTCAAATTTTCCATGTTTCCCTTTGTCATCCAATTTGGCATTCTAAAGTAATTAACACAAACAGATTTCCACAATCCATTAAGATAAGCATACAATGTTTTTGGATGAAAAAAACTCACATAATCGAATCCAGAAACATTGTATGCTTATTCTAAAGTAATACCAAGTCATTTGGTTCAAACTTTCTCTATACAACTTTCTTGTCATACAAGTTCTTAACTTGTAATTGCATCTTAGTGTTCTTTGAAGATGATTCTCTCCTGGTTTCATCTAGCTTCATCAAATCTTCAATCCTTAGTTGCATCTCATCATCTAAATCATCGTCATATAGCTAGAAAAACTTATACATTTCTAACAAGTTGTTTTGAAGCATTCTTGCATGTATTCCATATACTAAGTGAAATGGTGCACACCCAATCGCCTTCTTTATAGTTACCTTATCAGCCCACACAACCAATGGCAATTTTGAAATCCATGCTTTCTTAATTTTTTCAAGGATCCTCTTGAGAATATTTATCAGGCTTTTGTTGGATGATTTTGCTTGTCCATTTCCCTATGGATGATAGGGTGAGGAATATGACATTTGAATGCCTAGACCTTCGTATAATTCTTTGTACTCACTAGATCTAAAACACATTGCATTATCACAAATAATTATTTTAGGACAACCAAATCTAGTGATAATGTTATTTAGTAAAAAATCAATTACCACCCTGCTTGTTGCATTCCTTATGGGAATAGCCTCTACCCATTTTGTAAAGTATTCAGTGGAAACCAAGATCCAACAGTGTCCTCCACTTGACCTATTTGGTATCTCTCTAATAAAATCAATTCCCCATTCTTGGAAATGGGCCTGTACCTCTACTGGCCTTAGTGGCATGTTTCCTGACAACTTCAGCTTACTAGAAAATCTTTGACAAGCATCACACTTCCTCACCAATCTTTCCACGTCTTTGAAAATTATGGGCCACCAAAACCCTACTCTCATAATCTTTTGAGTATTATTTTTACCCATGTAATATCCACCATATATTCCTTCCTGCATTTTGTTTAACAACTTATCAGTCTGATTCTCCTCAACACATTTCAACAAAATGCAGTCCATATTTTTTCTCCATATCTTATATCTAATGATAATATACTTAATTTCCTATAGATTTAAGGCTCTTTTATTTCTATCATCCATTCCTAATGGACACTTCATATTCCTTAAATAATAAATTAGGTCTTGATGTTGTTAGCACTTGCAAAAATTTTCATGGCTATATAATTTTCACTGGTCTCTGTAAAGGTTTTTCTCTATCTCTGGCTTTAAACCCTAGGTATGATTTCATATTTCTAGCCATTGAAGGTTAAAACCCTAGTTGTCTTGGCCATTTTATTTTCCTTTGTTACCTTTTTTGGGCCACTTAAATGATCTTAAAGGCATGTGCACTTTACTTCCTAGTTAGTCGCTCAATCTCCTAGTTCAAATAGTATATTCCCTTTTATCAGGTGACTCTCTGAATCCTTTAGTCACGAGGTCTCTCAATGTTTTTAGAATATTCCATATCTTTTAGTGACTTAGCAGGAAGTTATGTTCCTCTTATCGATTGTGTGACCAGTGTTCACATTTTCTCCAATTTCTAGTGGCTAAGCTTTTATCATTCAACGATCCAGCGAACGGTCTGAGTCTCCTTTAGTCACTGAATCTCCAGATGATCAGGTCAAGTATGCTAACATTCAATGATTAAACAAGGACCATCAATGTTGATCTTGATCTATGGCTAGTGCGTGTTCTCATAATGAAACCTAGGGTTAAGCGAATATTTAGAGACTTTGAGTTTTCTTCAGTCGCTTATTCTCCAAATGGCATGGGTTAAGTCAAGGATAGCATCAAGTTTGGGCACGACGGTTAAGTCATGAACTTGGTGAATAAGTGACTATGTGTTCATGCAATCTCTTGATCCTAGCGGTCTGTTCCTTAACCTTCAGCGAACCACTAAACATGGTTATCTCCAAGTCACTGAAGGAAATAGTCAAGCCATGGGATATCTAACAATTTAATGATAGACACAGGATAAAGATAAGATCAACAATCAGCATGTAATCTCAAGATATAACTCAGAGTTAAGAAATGTTTCCACGACTTAGTGAATCCCTTTGTTGTGTGATCTCCAGATAAAGTCCAAGGGTTAAAAGATGGTTTGTCTTCCCTTCAGTCATGAGGTCTGCTAATCTAACTATAGTTAGCAAATCTATCATGCAACTTGGAATTTCTTCAGTTGCATAGTCGCCAGATATACTGAGGTTCAAGATGAGTCAGGCTATGGATGGGTAGTTGGAAGATGTCAAAAGTGACCAAGTAGTAAATAGAAAATGAATTGATGATAGGTGGCACTAGGTGGGCCCATGTGTGGGGCTTAGTCTCCAAGTCTCGTAATTAGGAAGGATTGGGCAATCACGAGACTTGCTGCAGTCGCTGAGTCTCCAAGTGTTTTCAAATATTTTTTTTGGACTTGGAGACTTGACGACCACCATCTGATTGAAGAGATATCAGTGTAAGTCATGTAATTGCTAAGTATAACTTGAGGTTAAAAGAATATTCAGTGATCTCACGAGTAAGGGCAAAATGTAAACTAGGATTCCTATAGAGTTAAGCTATGAAGCCTGAGAAAAGTGAGGGGATCTGACGGTCCTCATATAAATTGAGTCCAGATTTGAATGCTAACTATTGATTTACTATCTCATGGCACGCAAATAGCTATTTCTTCTAGATTTAAAATTATTAAGGGTTTCAGCGAAAAAGGACTAGCTATTCAATGCTTAAGTGGCTAGATATGGTAGATGTGATTTTGTCAACTACCATGGTGTGGTCTAGAGAGTTTGATGATTGATTGTAGAATATTTGAACTATGAAGGAATGGGTAAGGCAGTTGCTCGAGGCATGTTGCAGGTGAGTGATTAGATTGTTTGACATGGTGAATTCATGATCTCCAATACATTGCTCTAGAATTCTCATTAATGAAGATCATTCTCAGATCTCACAGCCTGGTTTTCCTCCAATGTAATAAATTCTTGATTAAATTTAGTTGTCTTGGTAGGTAAAACCCTTTCCCTAGTCATCTGTAGCTTGTTGCATCCTAATTTTTGAGATTCCAAGATGACTAGTGGTATATGTTGTAGACCTAATTTTTCTCTAAATGATCCATAGCTTGTTGCAATCTTTGTTCATATAAAAGGATTTTTAAGATCATTTAGAGGGGTTCTGGTTCCAGTTTTCTTATGAGAGCTAGTTCCATGAAGGGTCTTTTTCCTGTAGATATTTCCTTCTTCTCTGCATATAGGGTGTTCCCTCTTTCCTTTCTGGCTTTGAGAATAGAATATAAATTGTAACAGTTTTTCCTATGTATAAGATTTCAATATATTTGTACTGTTATTAGATTGTCTCCATTTCAATCCTAAACTTGTTGATTATAGCATCAAGGATGTTTAATATTTCTATTTGCATTTCCTATGTGTCTACAATAGAGTTGTCTTCGTAAAGGTAACTGACTTCAAGATTTCTTTTTAGATGTGTATGCACTGGGGTATCAAGGGTATTTCATTCTTGTCTTTTAGTGAATGCTAATTAATGTATTGCTTATTTATAGGTCTCTTCTAAAGGGAGGGTTAAAATCCTTTGAATAGGTGATAGCATATCTAGGTACACAGGTGGATTGTTGAAGTGAGGTTTGATTAATGGTGTATGATTGATGTAAGGCATCAACATATTAGAATGTGTTGTCTTCTTGTTTCATAGTTCTCTACTGTAGTGAAGTATCTCTATGTGGATAAGGCACTAGTCTATGAGAGACTTAGGGTATCTCAAGGGTCCTTTCAACCCAACATTAATCATTCAAATGAAGTAATTTTCCTTCCATGTTGGTAGTAGGCAGTAGGAGGTCCTTTCTAGTTTTCAGATTCATTATATGAAAGCAAGTTATTGCATAAGGTTTGGTTCATTGGGGTAAAAGATACCTATAGGGGTCTGAAAACTATTCCACAATAATACATTTGCAGACCTTTTATTTATCAAGAAGAGTCATGAGTGTGAAGATGAGGCAATACCTACCTAAGTGATGTGGAGATCAAGGAAGAAGGATGATAGTTTCATCCTCATCAATTGGCACTTTTTTCTATTAGACTTTGGAGTGGTTACTAATCAGTTTGTCATCATAGTGTAAACCTGACACTATGGGAAAATGTGGGAACCAATAGAATGGTGACTCCGCTGTGCAGGTCATAGCATAGAGACAAATAAACAAATAAGCATTTGCTAAATCTTCTCACTAAGTGTTGAGTGGTGATTCTAAGCCTCTATTTGATCAGTGTTTTGTAAAAAAGTGTGATATATTGGTAGTCCTGACAAGTAGATATCCTATGAGATTGTGTTGTGATTATGGGTTTTGAAGAAGGTTCAGGGTTGAGAAGGGCTTTGGGCTATTTAATTTTCTTCCTCTAAGAGGAGGTGGTGACTCTACCAAATATTTAAAATTGGTTTGGAGGAGACTTCAAGTCAATATTTTGTAGCATTCAAAACATCTCCAGGTAATCCTATTTTATAAAACAAGAACAGTCCCTAATTAGGTGAGCAAGTCACTATTGAACAGGGAAATTAATTCTGAAGTTTAAAGCCATATTTCTGGATAGAAGCTTTAGTTGTTGTAAAGAGTATCAAAAATACATTGAGGCTTAATGAAGTTAATGGTTGCATTAATTTGGATAGAAGTATTTTCATGAGAACAAGTTGTATTGTTTTGTTAGTACATTAAAATGGAGTTTCCAGCCTTGATGAGTCAAAATGATGTTTCTAAGTCTGAAAGTTCTTAGTCAGACCTTAGAAATGTTGATAGAGAAAGAGATATTTATTTGATAGGTCAAAAAATCCAATGGACTTGCATAAATATTATAAGATGTACAATAGGAGAAAGGAAAGAGGAGTCATCCCACTCATATTATAAAAAGTTTCTTATAGCTTGTGATGACATTCTTATGGATGTTAAGCTTCAAGATTTCCAATATGCTGAAATGTTTTTAGAGCTTGGTATGCCTGAATCAGTCAGTTGGAATGCCTCTATTAGAAATGAAGCACTACAAAAATTTATGGAATGGATGGCTTCATTTGTGGATGTTGAATCTTATGTTATTGATGTTGATGTTGGAACTTATGGTTATCAAGAAATAGAAGATAAATCTATAGTTGATGATAGTTCCTACTATGACTACTTTGCACAAGATGTTGTGAGACAAGAGTCTCTAGCCCCTGTCTCAGATGAGGGTGATATTTATAGTACTGGAAATGAGACCAAAGAGGTAGAATGTGAGGTTCAATGCTTATTGAGCAGTGAGCAAATTTTAGAACTCTCAGATATAGAATTTCAAAGGTACACTCCCAAATTTGTTTCTAAGATTCCATGCTTGGTAGAGATAAGTTTTGATGAAGATGAAGCTAGTGAATGCATGATGAATGAAACATTTTTGGATGTCCTTTCTCCCATTTTTTATATGGAAGAGGATAGTGCACATCATTGTAATGAATTTCATAATGTCATATTTGATGAGTATGATGATATGTGTGTTGGATACAATTGTCTGAAGGAGATTGTTAGAATGATTATGTGTTGTCTTTGATGTCACACAGATGTCATATCAATTGTCAGCTCAGTCAGTCAACAAAGAACTTCCCAGTGTCTATCAAGCTTAGTCGGTCAGCAAAGTAGTTACCGGTGTCTATTGAGACCTCTCAGGTGTCAAAAAAAAAGTATGGCAGAAAATAGTGATAACCGAGCTTCCTTGGTTATCAAAGGAAAGTTAGTGTCTACCGAGTTCACTCAGTCTCCAAAGGATGTTGAAGAATTCATAGTACTTACCAAGTTCTCTCAGTCACCAAATGAAATCTTCTTCGAATTAATGTTTACCGAGCAAGGTCGACCCAGTAAAGGATTTTGTCAATTTGAGAAGTAAAGTTGGTTTATTCTAGCTGACTTTTGTAATGATTAATGATGCTTGTAATAATTATTAGTGCCGACTTGACAATCTAAATGGTATATATATAGAAGGTCAAGTTGTGAATTATGAACAAGAAAGAAGAAAGAGAAGAATAGTATGAGTGAATTTTGAAGGATGGTTAGATATCCTTGAAGAGTAGCAGAGATATATTTGATCGGGAATGATCTAGTGAAGAAGAATAGAGATCTGTAATCAGCAATTCAGTTGTATCACTATTTAGGTCACTTCATTGTTACTTTCTTACCATTGTCGTAGTGATCTCAAAATCTCCTAGCCGAGTTGGTTTAACAACCATTTTTTAAATCCTCTAACAAGGTGACAGTTCTATTAAATTATTTCAAGACCTCTTACAAGGCCACTCCAAGTAGGGTGATTAAATCCTCTAACAAGGTGACACCTAATAGTGTGTTTTGTAACCTTTTACCAAGTTGGCTCCTAATAGGGCATCACTTCAGAAGAGTGAAAATCAGTAACTAGTTACATTGGTGGTTTTTCTCATATTGGGTTTCCACGTTAAATCTGGTGTCTCTTATGTTCATGGTATTTTCTTTATTCATGCATGTTAATCACTAATGAATGCTTAAGAACAGTTATAATTAACACTCTCTGTAATTACCGAGTTTCAGCATTTCTCTGTATGTCAGTAGTAAATAATTTATTAGGACATCTAAGGGATCAGTGGTAATATTTTGTGGTTAACTGATTCACCCCCCCTCTCAGTTACTACATCTATATTTCCAACAATTGGTATCATAGCTTTTGGTGCTTGCAGGAAGGGTTTTAAGGACATAAGCTAAAGATCAGGATGTCTTACAAGAGAGAAATTCCAAGGCTTAACAAAGATAACTTTTCAGCATGGCAAGGTCTGATGAGACTTCATCTGGCTTCCATTGGTGATTCACGATGCAAATATATTGATCAAGAATATAATATTCCTATTGGCACATTAATTATTGAAGACATTGCAGAGAAAAAGAACCATAACACCATGATGATAGATATTGCATCAACCCTTAGCTATGAAGAATTTTATGAGATCAAAGACTACAAAACTGCCTATTAAATGTGGACCAAGATGAAGAAAATTTATGGTGGTGATGACAATGTGAAAAGAGCCAAAGTAGAAAGCCTAAGAGGACAATTTGATCAGATGAAGATGAAAGAAGATGAAAACATTGCAAAATATGTTGAAAGAATCAAGGTGAGTGTTAGTGTAATCAGAGCTTTTGGAGGAAAAATTGATGATGAAACTATTATAAGTAAAATTCTTAGAACATTGCTTCCTATCTATGCAATAAGAGTATCTGCTATTCAAGAAAGAAGATGTGAGAAAAATCACAATATAACTTTGGATGCCTTAGTTGGAAGATTCACAACTTTTGAATTGGACAACTATGATAACTATGTTCCAACTTCTAAAAATATTGAATCAGCATTTGAGGCCAAACTCTCACTTAAGAAGGGCAAGAAAATTTAGTTAGAAAGTGAAGAAGAATCAAATGAAAGTTCAGACAGTGATCTTGAAGTTATTGAAGCATTACTTGCAAAGAAATATACTAGAGGCAGAGGTAAATACAAAGGTAAAACTCCCTTAATCTATTTTTTATGTGAAGAAATTGGTCATATTGCAGCTAGGTGCCCAAACAAACAAAGCAAAGATGAGAAGAAAGGTCACAAGTACAATGGCAAGAAGAATTTCAAGTCATTCAAGGATAAAGGTAAGAAAACATGTTTTTTGGCTAAGGATTCTAATGATAGTGAAGAAGAAATTGTCTTCATTGCTGTAAAAGATGAATCTGATGATGATGAAGATGAGATGGCACTTATCTCTCATGTAAGAAAAAATGATACATGGATTATAGACAGTGGATGCTCACATCATATGACTGGTGAAAAAACTAAGTTTAAACATTTTGAAGACTATGATGGTGGTAGTGTAAGGTTTGGAAACAATGAACCTTGTTGTATAAAAGGAAGAGGATGAATTTCATTAAACAAAGAACTTATATGTGATAATGCATATTGGGTTGAAGGACTAAAGTATAATCTTCTAAGTGTAGCACAACTAATCAATAGTGGACTCAAGGTTGAAGTCATAAATGGCAAAGCAAGATTGCTGAATGACAAAGGAAAACTGATTGGTTCAGGCAAACAAACCAAAGGTAACCTATTTTATCTTGATCTCAGTGAATGCTCATGTTTTATTACTCAAATTGAAGAAAGTTGGTTATGGCACAAAAGGTTATGTCATGTAAATTTTTATAATATGGTGAAAATAAGCAAATTCAAGAAAGTAAGAGGTATTCCTACTTTGAAGAAACCTGATATTGGTCTATGCAAGAATTGTCAGATTGGTAAAATGGGAAAGACTAGCTTTAAAAGTAAAAACTATCAGTCTGAAGATATTTTGGATATTGTGCATACTGACTTATGTAGAACTTTTGGAATTGAAAGCTATACTGGAGAAAAATTCTTTATTCTCTTTGTTGATGATTACTCTAGAATGATGACTATTTTGTATTTAAGAGAAAAGTCAGAAGCATTTGAGAAATTCAAATGGTATTTGGCAAGAGTAGAAAAGGAAATAGGAAAAAGAATGAAGTGCTTGAGATTAGACAAAGGTGGTGAATTCATCTCCCATGAATTCAATAATTTCTGCATTGAAAGAGGAATCAAAAGACAGGTATCAGCTCCAAGAACTCCTGAGCAGAATGGAATAGCTGAAAGGAGGAACAGATCTATCATGGATTGTGCAAGGACTCTAATGATTGAAAAGAACATTGCTATGAAATATTGGAAGGAAGCTATTAGCATAGCAGTTCATACCTTGAACTGAGTACAATTGAGGAAAGACACATTCAAAACTCCTTATGAGTTATGGTATGGCTATAAACCCAATGTAAGTTACCTAAAAGTATTTGGTAGTAAATGTTACATCTTGAAAGAATCTAGAAAAGGCAAACTTGATGAAAAAGGTGATGAAGGAATATTTTTGGGATATTCTTGCAAAAGTAAGGCATATAAATGTCTATATTTGTCTACTCATAAAATCATAGAAAGTGCACATGTGAAAGTAGATGACTTTGTAGAAATGACTGAAGAAGAAAGCAAAAGGGAACTTGAGGATTACAGAAGATTTATTTACATTGAACCGGATACATTGCCAGACACATCTGTCAATGAGGAGACTACATCAACCGAGCCTAGTACAGTAACCGAGTCACAAGAAGAAGTTCAGACCAAGTCACAAGAAACTAAGTCTTAACCTAAAGTTACCGAGCAAATATCTACCGAGCCCGAGCAAACTAAACCTGAAGATGAAATTCAAGAAGATGACAATGTAACTCATTCAAGAAGAAAGGAACTTGTATTGGCCAAGTATGTTAGGAAGCATCATACACCAGATCAGATTATCGGAGACAAATCAGATGGCACTATGACAAGGAATAAACTAAAAGGTACATATTTACTTGCTGATTTTGAACCTAAAAATGTCAAAGATGCATTGGAAAATGAAAGTTGGATTGAGGCTATGAACAAAGAAATAGAGAAAATAGAGAAAAATAAGACATGGACTCTTGTACCTAGGCCTAAAGATAAAAATGTAATTGGGACAAAATGGGTATTCATAAATAAGTTGAATGAAGATGGTCAAGTATCAAGAAACAAAGCAAGATTGGTATGTAAAGGATATTCTCAAGAAGAAGGTATAGATTATGGAGAGACTTTTGTTCCTATTGCAAGATTAGAAGGTGTAAGGACTCTACTTGCATATGTAGCACATAAAGGATTTAAGGTATATCAGATGGATATAAAATTTGCATTTCTCAAAGGTATTCTTGATGAAGAAGTCTACATTGAGCAACCTGAAGGTTTTATGGATCCAAACAAAAGGGATATGGTCTGCAAGTTACACAAAGCACTGTATGGTCTAAAAAAAGCCCCTAGAGCATGGTATGAAAGATTACATAACTATCTAACTCAGATTGATTTCAAAAGAGCCAATGACAATAGTAAATTATACATCAAAGAAGGGCTAGGTAACAAAATTATTTTGGCAGAAATATTTGTAGATGATATTGTGTTTACAGGGAATGATGATCAGTGCAAAGAATTTTTAGAGCAAATGAACAAAGAATTTGAAATGTCTATGACTGGTCAGATAAAATTCTTTGTTGGACTTCAAATTCAGCAGAGTAAGAATGGTATCTACATTACTCAGTCTAAATACATCAAGGAAATACTTAAGAAGTTTGGTATGGAAGATTCAAAACTAGTTGGTACACCCATGTGTACTAGACTGAAGCTTACCAAAGATGATGATTCAAAAGAAGTAGATCAGACCTTATACAGATCAATGATTGGAAAATTATAGTATGTATTACATACAAGGCCTCATATTGCCTTAGTAGTTGGTATAGTAGCAAGATTCTCAGCAAAACCCAGAGAAAATCACATGATGGCAATAAAAAGAATCTTGAGGTACTTGAAAGGAACTGAAGATTATGGCTTGTGGTATAAATTTGGAGGCAATTTGGACTTAAAAGTGTTTACTGGTGCTAATTGGGTAGGAAACATCGATGACAGAAAGAGTACAAGAGGTGGAGCATTTTTTATTGGCAAAAAGTTAGTATCTTGGACTAGTAAAAAGCAAAATTGCACATCCCAATCCATAGCAGAAGCAGAATATGTTGCTGCAGTAGTAAACTGCTCTAATATTGTTTGGTTCAAATAGTTATTGGAAGGCATGAAAGTTGAGATCAAAGAACCAGTTGTTATGTTCTGTGATAATACAAGTGCAACAAATATTTCAAAGAATCCAGTAATACATTCCAAAACCAAACACATTGCTATAAAATATCACTTTGCAAGAGAATTGGTGCAGGACAAGGAAATCAGATTGGAATATATTCATACAAAAGAACAAATTGTAGATATCTTCACCAAGCCACTACCTAAGGATGCATTCTTGTATCTAAGAGGTAAGTTAGGGGTCATTCCCCTATCTGAGGCTCACTAAATTAAGTTTTAGTAATGCATCAACTAGAGCACATTGAAGATCAGTCAATTGATGCAGCATAGTCAAGGAATCATTGCATATGAATCCGTACTTAAGGTACATTCGTAGTCAACAGAAGTGTGTTATCTTTGGCATGTGTTGTCAAAGAGGGAGAGTTTGCTGTTTGCTATCATTATTTCATGAAATTTCTAAGAAAGAGATTTTTAATAAAAAAGAAGAAAAGAGGGAGAGTTTTCAGTCAGAGAGAGAAGTTTGCTGATAGAGGGAGATGAGAATCTGAATGAAGCTAAGGATATGTTCCTTATTCTATGTTTGCTATAAAATTTCATTGTGCTATGACATATTGTGTTGCCATCAATGCCAAAGAGGGAGATTGTTGGATACAATTGTCTGAAGGAGATTGTTGGAATGATTGTCTATTGTCTTTGATGTCACATAGATATCATATCAATTGTCAGCTCAGTCAGTTAGCAAAGTAGTTCTGAGTGTCTACCAAGCTTAGTTAGTTAGAAAAGTAGTTACCAGTGTCTACCAAGACCTCTCAGGTGTCAAAAGACAAGTATGGTAGAAAATAGTGTTAACCGAGCTTCCTTGGTTATCGAAGGAAAGTTAGTGTCTATCGAGTTCACTCGGTCTCCAAAGGATGTTGAAGAATTCACAATACTTACTGAGTTCTCTCGGTCGTCAAAGGAAATATTCTTTGGATTAATGTTTATCGAGCAAGGTCAGCCCAGTAAAGGATTTTGTCAATTTGAGAAATAAAGTTGGTTTATTCCAGCTGACTGTTGTAATGATTAATGATGTTTGTAATAATTATTAGTGCCGACTTGACAATCTGAATGGTATATATATAGAAGGTCAAGTTGTGAATTATGAACAAGAAAGAAGAAAGAGAAGAATTGTATGAGTGAATTTTGAAGGATGGTTAGATATCCTTGAAGAGCAGTAGAGATATATTTGATTGGAAGGATCTAGTGAAGCAGATCAGAGATCTGTAATCAACAATTCAGTTGTATCACTATTCAGGTCACTTCATTGTTACTTTCTTACCATTGTAGCAGTGATTTCAAAATCTCCTAACCGAGTTGGTTTAACAACCATTTTTTAAATCCTCTAACAAGGTGAGAGTTCTATTGAATTGTTTCAAGACCTCTTACAAGGCCACTCCTAGCAGGGTGATTAAATCCTCTAACAAGGTCACACCTAACAATGTGTTTTGTAACCTTTTACTGGGTTGGCTCCTAACAGGGCATCACATCAGAAGAGTGAAAATCAGTAACTAGTTACATTGGTGGTTTTTCCCATATTGGGTTTCCACGTTAAATCTAGTGTCTCTTGTGTTCATTGTATTTTCTTTATTCATGCATGTTAATCACTGATGAATGCTTAAGAAGAGTTATAATTAACACTCTCTGCAATTACCAAGTTTCAACATTTCTCTGTATGCCAGGAGTAAATAATTGATTATGACATTTAAGGGATCAGTGGTAATATTTTTTGGTTAACTGACTCACCTCCCCTCTCAGTTACTACATCTATATTTCCAACAATGTGTACTAGTGTGGATTCAATTTTTCAAGCACCTAATGTCAGTGGTTCTTGTCTACATTTTGATGCTGGAGAATGTGGTAAATCTGAATGTGTTTTCTCAAACTTACAAATGACCAATGAGTCATTAATTGACAATGCTTGTTCCTTTCTATAAGATGCTAATGCGATTTGTGATCAGCAAGATGTTTCCAACTTCATGCAATCAAATTTTTGTTTTGAGAAGTTCTACCTTAGTTTGCAAAGTAAAGAGATAGAATTGGTTTATTCTTTATTGCAAACTAATGATCAGTATGTTGATGTTTCTAGCCATGGGGTTGAGTTGGAGTTTTTTCTTTTTCAACATGGCAGTGTGAATGAAGGTTGTGATGTTTCAATGTCACAAAATGATCAATATTCATGGCAGTTTGGTGACTTTATGTTATTGGATGATGGTGGGTATAATGATCATCTTTTATATGATATGTTGAAAGTGGATCATACTATTTCTTATTGGTTGGAGGATGAATGTAATCTTTGTTTTCCTCCACTGTATGGAGATGAAAACTATCTGTTTGATAGAGGTAAAAACTGACCAAAGTTTTTGTGCTTAGAACCCTTTTGTAAATATTGTAAGTTCCTTGTATAGTTTCTTTCCTTTCTGAAGTGTGCTTGCTCCCTATTTCATTTCATTTTAGTTTGTAGGGTTTTGTCTTGTTGCTCTTTGTTGTTCAAGTTTTGTCCAGTAGGTGGTCTGCTTCACCCAGAGATTTTGAATCCTTGCTATAACTACAAGAGGCACACATCCCTAGACAGAGCCACTGTTAGAACCTGCAAAAATTTTCATGGCAATATAATTTTTGCTGGTCTCTGTAAAGGTTTTTCTCTATCTCTGGCTTTACACCCTAGGTCTAATTTCATATTTCTAGCCATTGGAGGTTAAAATTCTAGTTGTCTTGGCCATTTTCTTTTACTTCATTACCTTTTTTGGGCCACTTAAATGATCTTAAAGGCATGTGCGCTTTACTCTCCTAGTTAGTCACTCAATCTCCCAGTTCAAATAGTATATTCCCTTTTATCGTGCAACTCTCTGAATCCTTTAGTCGTGATGTCTCTCAATGTTTTTAGAATATTCCATATCTTTCAGCAACATAGCGGACAATTATGTTCCTCTTAGTGATCTTGCGACCAGTGTTCGCATTTTCTCTAGGTCCTAGCGGCTAGGTTCTTATCATTCAATGATCTAGTGAGGGGTCTGAGTCTCCTTTAGTCACTGAATCTCCAGATGATCTGGTCAAGTATGCTAACATTTAGTGATTAAACAAGGACTATCGATGTTAATCTTGATCTATGGCTAGCATGTGTTTTTGTAATGAAACCCAGGGTTAAGCGAATATTCAGTGACTCTGAGTTTTCTTCAGTCACTTATTCTCCAAATGGCATGGGTTAAGTCAAGGATAGCATCAAGTTTGGGCATGGTAGTTAAGTCATGAACTCACTGAATATGCAATGGTGTGTTTGCACAATCTCTTGATCCTGGTGGTCTATGCCTTAACCTTCAGTGAACCAATGAACATGGTTATCTCCAAGTCACTGAAGGAAATAGTCAAGCTTGGGATATCTAGAAATTCATTGATAGCCATAGGATGAAGATAAGATCAACGATCGGCATGTAATCTCAAGATATAACTTAGAGTTAAGAAATGTTTCTGTGACTCAGTGAATCCCTTTGTCATGTGATCTCTAGATAAAGTCTAAGGGTTAAAAGATGGTTTGTCTTCCCTTTAGTCGCAAGGTCTCCTGATCTAACTACAGTTAGAAAATCTATTGTGCGACTTGGAATTTCTTTAGTCACGTAGTCACCAGATATACAGAGGTTCAAGATGAGTGAGGCTATGGATGGGCAGTTGGCAGATGTCAAAAGTGACCAAGCAGTAAACAACAAATGAATTGATTATAGGTGGCACTAGGTGGGCCCATGTGTGGGGCTTAGTCTCCAAGTCTCGTAATCAAGAAGGAATATTTTGAAGGATTGGGCGATCATGAGACTTGCTTCAGTCACTAAGTCTCCAAGTGTTTTTGAATATTCTTTATGGACTTGGAGACATGGCGACCATCATTTGATTGAAGAGATATCAATGGCAGTCATGTAATCACTAAGTATAACTTGACATTAAAAGAATGTTCAACGATCTCGTGACTAAGGGAAAAATGTAAACCAAGATTTCTATAGAGTTAAGCTATGAAGCCTAGGAAAAGTGAGGGGATCTGATGGTGCTAATATAAAGTGAGTGCTGATTTGAATGCTAACCATTGATATACTATCTCACGCCATGCAAATAGCCATTTCTTCCAAATTTAAAATTGCATCATCTTAAAATGGAAGCACTTCCATGTTAAGAGCATTTAGCCCTTTGAGTAAGTGGTTTGGGGTCATGTTAAGTGCCTTGATTAGGTGTTTTCATGTATTTGGCTTTCTCCCCACTTTCCACTTCTTCTCCGCACTGGATTTGTTCATTCTAGGTGAAATTAGGGTTAAGGTCTTGAGGACTTTCCTAATTTTACCTCTTCTATGGCTCTATTTTCTAGGTAGGGTTCATAAATAAGACCTCCTTGTCCTTCATCACATCAAATAGAGAATTTTCTATCTATTCCAGACATTGGGTCCTGTTTAGATATTAATTTCTAAGCTCCTGACATCTTTGGAACCCCTATTGCAAAATCTGACCAAGTTAGGGTGTGAGGTCAAAGTCGACCTCGACCTTGACTAGATTAGGGTCGACCTTGACCTTGACCTCTTTCTACCAAGATTTCAAATTGTCAATTCTCGCTAATTTGGCTTTTGGGAAAGTTATTTCTCCACTTCCAGGTCGGTTGTTTCAGGCTCTGAAACGGTAAATCCTTTAATTGTATTTAATCAAGGTATATTTTCTAAAGGTGAGGACCTAATTGAGATTTAATTCTCTAAGGTGTCCCATCTAGAGGAGTGTGCCCTAGATCACTATAAAAGGAGGCCTTCCTCTCTCATTTTCACATCAAATTTTTCATATCACTCCAACATCAAGTTTTCTCAATCAAGTATTTAGAGCTCTCAAGTGAAAGAAAGTCTTCAAGCATTCAAGTGTTCAAGCATTTATCCATCAAGGAGATGCATTGTTAGCTATTGAATGTTTCAATCTCTTTAGAGCCCCCTTGAAGATTCATCTTTCTCCATTCATTCAAACCTTCTCATATGCAAAGATCAAATCAAGATTGGTGTTGAAGATCAAAATACCATTGATTGGAGACATCCTACATTCATTGAAGCATTCTTACTTGTGGATTTGAGGATTCAAATCCTCTACAAGGACTTCAACATAAGTGAGGTGATTTGTTTCAATTACTTTGTTTATGCACAATATATTCCAATTCAATTTCAAGGTTAATTCCTAAATTGGGATTTGACCAAGGCAAACCCCCCATACAACCAAAAACCATCAATTTCTTTCAGGGATAGGTGTGAAATTTTAGATCTAAAAGTGAATTCGGATAACCTTTTTGGCAATCTTTTAGGAACTACGAACAGAATTAGAATCAGACTTCAAATAAATAATGTGGTCTTTGACCTTTTAAAAGGTCAAAGTTGACCTATGTGAATTTAGAGAAAAGATTTCTAGGTTTTGTCCACCTCGACATTTCCAGTCTAGAACAAGTGACGGGATCTTCAAAAAGTTCGTATAGAAGCCAGAATTTAGCATTTTCCAGATCTGCCCTAATTCAAGGTTAGTATTTGCACTTCAATTATTTTAATTTCAAGTATAACACATTTTCTATTTAGGGGAAACATCAAATTTGTTCTTTCTTTCATATTCACCATAAATTGATTTGATTGTGTATTAACCTCTAGGTTGATCAAATTGGATCTCCTTGTGGGGATTTTGGGTTTGAGAATAGATCTCATATTTCCCTCCTAAAACATTTGAATAAGGTTGAATACATTTTAACCTTATTCATTTTGGTGAACCCGACTAGCTTACTCTCTTTATTTTTGGTTTTAGATTTCCTTTTATCTTGTTAGTATTAGATTTGTCCTTTGTGATTGATCTGGCATGCTAATTAGATTTCATATTCATGCTTTATGTGTTCTTAGTTTAGTTCATTTGCATTATATTGGTTTATGAGCTTTACTACCACTAGTCCTACTTATAACATTCTGGTTAGAAGAAGTCGTAGACTCATGGGTACCTTTGAGCCTGAATCTTCTTTCCTTAGGATCCCCGATGATAACTTGATTCTTCATGATTCTAATCCTACTATGGAGAAAAACTCTTCTCACTCATCTCATGATGAGGATGATGCTTTAAGGGTTCCTCTTGAACAAATCCAAAAAATTTCCACTGAACTTGATAAAATGGGTAATTGGCTTCTTCAAGAAAACCATAGTCAAGATTCTATTCAAGCTATAGATGTTCTTAAGAAAGTTCTCCACGATAGTGATCAACTATTTCCACTATGGTGAGAAATCCACTATTTCCAAGATGGATGATCTTAATCATGTTGTTAATCAAGTGGAGCATGTTGATCCATCTATATCTCCACCTCAATCTCTACCTCAACCTTCACCTCAAGTTCAATCTCAACCTCAAGTTAAACCTAAACCTAAAGTTAAACCTCAACCTAAACCTCAACAACAATTCAAGAATAAAAGACCTCAAGAACTTTTTATTACCTTTGATGACTCTAAGATTATTAAGGTTCCTAATGGTCCCCTTTACATTGTTGCTAGGGTTTCTTAGATACCTACTCATGGTTGTCTTGTTGATCCTACCTCCTTAGTCAATGTTATCACTGAAGAAAATCTTTTTATGAAAAGCTTACAACATTTCTTCTATGATATATCAGATGTGTGGATTCAAACTTGTAATGGTTTTCTTTATCCCTCATTTGGTTCTATTACTTTACCGGTTGAACTTTTTGGAAAACTTGTGAACACCACCTTTTTTGTGGTTCCTACTTTTGATCAATTTCAAGTTAAGCTAGGTTTTCCTTGGTTGACTACCATGCATGTTGTTGCTTCCTCTATCCATAATTTTCTTAAGTTCATTCATGATGGCAAAGTGAAGATGATCAATCATAGTCTATATCAACCTTCTAGGCGTAGAGATTGTGCTACTCTAGATTTCTTTTGGCCTTCATTATCTAATTCATGTCCTCCTCACCCTGATAATATTTTTCAATCATATCAAGCTTATAAGCATTGTAAGATTCTTCAATTAAGCATACCTCCTATGGATCTTAATCTTGGTATTTTACCTACACCTTCGATACCTCCTTAACTATGGCTTCTAGTTCTATTAATCAAGTTCCTCCTACCAAACCTATCAAAGATCCTATGATTGTTTCTCCTATGGTTGATAATCCTATTGATCTTCCTAAAGAACTTGTGAAGGATCCTGTGATTGTTCCTCCTAGTTCTCACCCTATTTCAAGTAAATCAAAATGTAACCAATCTACTAATGAACATCGTAAAAAGTGTCATGCTCATGCTAAAGCTAAAAGATCTCTACTTTCTACAAATACACCTATGCATAATGTTGTTACTAATAATGATGTTCACATGCATGATTATGATGATTCTATTCATATTTTAGATCCTATTTTGATTAATTTGGATGATGAAGATACTCTCGATGATACTGATAATGTTACTGATGAATATGAGACTATTGAAATTGACATTGATTTGCCAAATATTCTTTCATCTAAATTAACTCTTACACCTAGTATCAAATATAGTGATTCTCAAGAGGATCCTTGTTTAGAACTAGCTATCATTCCTACTATGTTGGATATAGTCCCTCTTGTGAGTTACCCACCTACCCTAAATGATATACAATGAGATGGGGATAGTAGGTGACATTCTTGATCAGCTTGTCCTTTGTGGTAGCTTTGTTGTGTGTTTTCCTGTTGTAATGTGCTTCTCCCATAATGTGTTTGCTAAATGTTGTTAGATTCTTTTATACAATCCTTGTTACTCAGTTGGTACAAGGTGATGAAGGAATCAAAACTTTTGTTCAAATTCCTCTATATGTATCTCTATTCTTCTATGCATTGTTCAATGTTATGTTGTAAATGTGCTATTGTTTGTAAATGTTTCCTTATGTAATCTACTTGGATTCGACATATGGTAGCACTAATTATTTTTGGTCTCCGTGTTATGGTCCAAAAAGATTCTCCTTCATATATCTTACATAATCTTTCCTCCTTTGTGATTGTAGTTCTACTTTATTTGGGGAATTATGTCAATTCATTTGCAATAATATCATATATATATATATATATATATATATATATATATATATATATATATATATATATATATATATATATATATATATATATATATATATATATATATATATATATATATATATATATATATATATATATATATATATATATATATATATATATATATATATATATATATATATATATATATATATATATATATATATATATATATATATATATATATATATATATATATATATATATATATATATATATATATATATATTATCTTATGATCATACTGACCTCATGGTAGGTAGATCCCTTCCATGTTCTCTGTATGTTTCCATGATATCTCCCTTGATTTGTCTTTTTCTAGGGGCATCTCGACATGGAAATGTAATTAGTGGAGTTGTTTATTTTTCCGTTAAAGCCATTGCTCCTATTAAAGTGTTAGCAATGACTTTAACATGGGGGCATATGCTCTGCTCACTTATTTACACACACACACTTATGAAAAATTCAAAACATGCTAAATCTTCTAAAGGTAACGTACATAAGTTGGTAAATCCTGAGGAAGACACGTACTTAAATTTACTTTTCAATCCTTTCTTTTTGGATTAAGAATGAATCCTTAAAGTATGGATTTATATTAGGATCTCTTGATCCCTCCAATTTCAAATACACATATATTGTGATCCCTTAAGGTCGAAAATGTCCTTGAGACTAGATCTCTTTTATTTTTTATTTTTGGTTTTATTCTTATAAAATAGAATATTCCTAAGTATAAATCCTTGATGGGTTGACTAGTGAGTAGCCACATTCACTAGGCAGTTCAATTCCATCTTTCCAGTTGCACCTATTTCTTGTGTGGTTCACAATGGGACATAAGTTCTCATTGGGTGAGGTAATCACACTTTTTCTTTCTCTCTTTAGAGATGTCTCTCTTATTTGTGATTTAAGAGTCGATGAAGACTTGAGTCCCTGGGGGCTTGGGATTTCTCTTTGTCCCTTAGATTACGATAAGATTATCTTGTTATTTTTATCTCCTTTACCAAGAGTTTGCATCGACTCCATACTCTTGCTAAAGTGGGGGCTTAATGTATCATCTTAAAATGGAAGCACTTCCATTTTAAGAGAATTTATCCCTCCGAGTAAGTGGTTTTGAGTCATGTTAAGCACCTTGATTAGGTCTTTTCATGTATTTGGCTTTCTCCCCACTTTCCACTTCTTCTCCGCACTTGATTTCTTCATTCTAGGTGAAATTAGGGTTAAGGTCTTAAGGAATTTCCTGATTTTCCCTCTTGTATGGCTCTATTTTCTAGGTAGGGTTTAGAAATGAGACCTCCTAGTCCTTCATCACATCAAATAGAGGATTTTTCATCTATTCCAAACATTGGGTCATATTCAGATATCAATTTCTAAGTTCTGGCATCTCTGGAACCCCTGTTGTAGAATCTGACCAAGTTAGGGTCTGAGGTCAAAGTCAACCTCGACCCTAACTAGGTGAGGGTCAACCTTGACCTTGACCTCTTCCCACCAAGATTTCAAATTGTCAATTCCTGCTAATTTGTCTTTTGGGAAAGTTATTTCTCCACTTCCGGGTCGGCTGTTTCGGGCTCCAAAATGGTAAATCCTTTAATTGTATTTAATCAAGGTATATTTTCTAAAGGTGAGGACCTAATTGGGATTTAATTCTCTAAGGTGGCCCATCTAGAGGAGTGTGCCCTAGATCAATATAAAATGAGGCCTTCCTCTCTCATTTTCACATCAAGTTTTTCATATCACTCCAACATCAAGTTTTCTCAATCAAGTATCTAGAGCTCTCAAGTGCAAGCAAGTCTTTAAGCATTCAAGTGTTCAAGAATTTATCCATCAAGGAGTTCCATTGTTAGCTATTAAAAGATTCAATCTCTTTGGACCCCCTTGAAGATCCATCCTTCTCCATTCATTCAAACGTTCTCATATGCAAAGATCAAATCAAGATTGGTGTTGAAGATCAAAATACCATTGATTGGAGACATCCTACATTCATTGAAGCATTCTTACTTGTGGATTTGAGGATTCAAATCCTCTACAAGGACTTCAACATAAGCGAGGTGATTTGTTTCAATTACTTTGTTTATGCACAATATATTTCAATTCAATTTCAAGGTTAATTCCTAAATTGGGATTTGACCAAGGCAAAACCCCCATACAACCAAAAACCCCCATTTTGTTGTACGTACAGGTGCAAAATTTTGGATCTAAGAGAAAATTCAGATAACCTTCTTGGCAATCTTTCAGGATCTGCAAACAGAATTAGAATCAAACTTCAAATAAATAATGTGGTTTTTGACCTTTTAAAAGGTCAAAGTCGACCTGTGTGAATTTGGAGAAAAGATTTCTAGGTTTTGTCCACCTTGACATTTCCAGTCCAGAATAGGTGACAAAATCTTTAGAAAGTTCATATAGAAGCCAGAATTTAGCATTTTCTAGATCTGCCCTAATTCAAGGTTAGTATTTGCACTTCAATTATTTCAATTTCAAGTATAACACATTTTCTATTTAGGGGAAACATCATATTTTTTCCTTCTTTCATATTCACCATAAATTGATTTGATTGTGTATTAACCTCTAGGTTGATTAAATCAGATCTCCTTGTGGGGAATTTGGGTTTAAGAATAGATCTCATATTTACCCCCTAAAACATTTGAATGAGGTTGAATACATTTTAACCTTATTCAAAAATTATTAAGGGTTTCAGCAACAAAGGACTGGCTATTCAATGCTTAAGTGGTTGGATCTTGTCCAGAGAGTTTGATGATTGATTGCAAAAGATTTGTACCATGAAGGAATGGGTAAGGCAATTGCTCGAGGCATGTTCCAGGTGAGTGATCAGATTGTTTGACATGGTGAATTCATGATCTTTAGTACATTGCTCTGGAATTCTCATTAATGAAGATCATTTATGGATCTGACCACCTAGTTTTCCTCCAATGTAATAAATTCTTGATTAAATTTTGTTGGCTTGGTAGGTAAAACCCCTGCCCTAGTCATCTATAGCTTGTCGCATCCTGATTTTTGGGATTCCAAGATGACTAGTGGTATATGTTGTAGACCAAATTTTCCCCTAAATGATTCGTAGCTTGTTACAATCCTTGTTCATATAAAAGGATTTTCAAGATCATTTAGAGGGGTTCTGGTTCAATTTTTCTTATGAGAGCTAGTTCCATGAAGGGTCCTTTTCCTATAGATATTTCCTTCTTCTCTGCATATAAATTGTAACAGTTTGTTTTATGTATAAGATTTCAATACATTTGTACTATTATTACATTGTCTCCATTTGAATCCTGAACTTGTTAATTATAGAATCAAGGATGTTTATTCTTTCTATTTGCATTTCCTATGTATCTACAATAGACTTGTCTTTGGAGAGATAACTAAGTTCAAGATTAGTTTTGAGATGTGTATGAGCTGAGGTATCAAGGGTATTTCATGCTTGTCTTTTAGTGGATGCTGATTAATGTATTGCTTATTTCTAGGTCTCTTCTAAAGGAAGGGCTAAAATGCTTTGACTAGGTGATAGCATATCTGGGTACATAGGTGGATTGTTGAAGTGAGGTCTGATTAATGGTCTACAATTGATGTAAGGCATCAACATATTAGAATGTTTTATCTTCTTGTTTCATAGCTCTTTGTTGCAGTGAAGTATTTGACTCTGTTGCCCATTGGATAAGGCACTAGTCTATGAGAGACTTAGGGTATCTTAGGGGTGCTTTCAACCCAACATTAATCATTCAAATGAAGTAATTTTCCTTCCATATTGGTAATAGGCACTAGGAGGTCCTTTCTAGTTTTCAAATTCATTGTATGCAAGAAGGTTATTGCATAAGGTTTGGTTCATTAGGGTACATGATACATATAGGAGTCTAAAAACTATTCCACAATAATACATCTAGAGGCCTTTTGTTTATCAAGAAGAGTCATGAGTGTGCAAATGAGGCAATACTCACCTGAGTGATGTGTACTTCAAAGAAGAAGGAAGATAGTTTCATCCTCATCAATTGGCACTTTTTCCTGCCAGACTTTGGAGAATCACTAATCAGTTTGTCATCATAGTGTAAACCTGACACTGTGTGAAAAAGTGGGAACCAACAGAATGGTGACTCCACTGGGGAGGCCATAGCATAGAGTCAAATAAAAGAATAATCATTTGCTAAATATTCTCACTAAGTGTTGAGTGGTGACTCTAAGTCTCTATTTGATCAATGTTTTGTAACAAAGTGTGATATATTGGCAGTCCTGACAAGCAGATATCCTGTGAGATTTTGTTGTGATTGTGGGTTTTGAAGAATGTTCAGTGTTGAGAATGGCTTTAGGTTGTTTCTTTTTCTTCCTCTAAGAGGAGGTGGTGATTCTACCAAAGATTCAAAGGTGGTTTGGAGGAGACTTCAAGTCAATATTTTGTCGCATTCAAAACATATCCAGGTAATCCTATTTTATAAAACAAGAACAGTCCCTAATTAGGTGAGCAAGTCACTATTGAAAAGGGAAATTAATTCTGATGTTTAAAGCCATATTTCTGGATAGAAGCTTTGGTTGTTGCAAAGAGTATCAAAAATATGTTGAGGCTTAATAAAGTTAATGGTTGCATTAATTTGCATAGAAGTATTGTCATGAGAACAAGTTGTATTGTTTTGTCAATACATTAAGGATGGAGTTTCCATCCTTGATGAGTCAAAATGATGTTTCTAAGTCTGAAAGTTCTCAGTCAGACCTTAGAAATGTTGATAGAGAAAAAATATTTATTTGATAGGTCAAAAAATCTGATGGACTTGCATAGATATTTTAAGATGTATAATAGGAGAAAGGAAAGATGAACCATCCCTCTCATATTATAAGAAGTTTCTTATAGCTTGTGATGAAATTCTTATAGATGTTAAGCTTCAAGACTTCCAATATGATGAAATGTTTTTAGAGCTTGGTATGCCTGATAAAATCAGTTGGAATGCCTCTTTTAGAAATGAAGTAGTAGCAAAAGTTAAGGAATGGATAGATTCATTTGTCGATGTTGAATCTTGTGTTATTTATGATGATGATGGACCTTATGGTTATCAAGAAATAGAAGATAAATCTATAGTGGATGATAGTTCCTACTGTGACTACTTTGCAAAAGATGTTGTGAGACAAGAGTCTGTAGCCCTTGTCTCAGATGAGGGTGATATTTTTAGTACTGGTAATGAGACCAAAGAGGTACAATGTGAGGTTCAGTGCTTATTGAGCAGTGAGAAAATTTCAGAACTCTTGGATGTAGAATTTCAAAGGTACACTCCCAAATTTATTTCTAAGATTCCATACCCGGTAGAGATAAGTTTTGATGAATATGAAGAAAGTGATGGCATGATGAATGAAATATTTTTGGATGTCCTTTCTCCCATTTTTGATATGCAAGATGATAGTACACATCATTGTAATGAATTTGATAATATCATATTTGATGAGTATGATGATATGTGTACTAGTGTGGATTTAGTTTTTGAAGAACCTAATGTTTGTGGTTCTTGTCTACATTTTGATGTTGGAGAATGTGGTAAATCTGAATGTGTTTTCTTAGACTTACAAATGACCAATGAGTCATTAATTGACAATGCTTGTTCCTTTCTAGAAGATGCTGATGTGATTTGTGATCAGCAAGATGTTTCTAGCTTCATGCAATCAGATTTTTGTTTTGAGAAGTTCTACCTTAGTTTGCAAAGTAAAGAGATAGAATTGGTTTATTCTTTATTGCAAACTAATGATCAGTATGTTGATGTTTTTAGCCATGGGGTTGAGTTGGAGTTTTTTTATTTTTCAACATGGCAGTGTGAATGAAGGTTGTGATGTTTCAATGTCACAAAATGATCAGTATTCATGGCAGTTTGGTGACTTTATGTTATTGGATGGTGGTGGGTATAATGATAATCTTTTATATGATATGTTGAAAGTGGATCATACTATTTCTTAATGGTTGGAGAATGAATGTAATCTCAGTTTTCCTCTGTTGTATGGAGATGAAAAATATCTATTTGATAGAGGCAAAATTTGATTAGAATTTTTGGGCTTAGAACCCTTTTGTAAATAGTGTAAGTTCCTTGTATAGTTTCATTCCTTTTTGAAGTGTGCTTGCTCCTTGTTTCCTTTCATTTTAGTTTGTAGGGTTTTGTCTTGTTGCTCTTTGTTGTTCAAGTTTTGTCGAGTAGGTGGTCTGCCTCACCCAGAGATTCTAAATCCTTGCTATGCTTGCAAGAGGCACACATCCCTAGATAGAGTCACTGTTAGCACCTACAAAAATTTTCATGGCTATATAATTTTTTCTAGTCTATGCAAATGTTTTACTCTATCTCTGGCTTTAAACCCTAGGTCTAATTTCATATTTCTAGTAGTTGGAGGTTAAAACCCTAACTGTCTTGGCCATTTTGTTTTCCCTCATTACCCTTTTCAGGCCACTTAAATGATCTTAAAGTCATGTGTGGTTTACTCTCCTGGCTAGTCACTCAATCTCCCAGTTCAAATAGTAGATTCCCTTTTATCCAGCGACTCTTCAAATCCTTTAGTCGTGAGGTCTCTCAATGTTTTTAGAATATTCCATATCTTTCAGTGACTTAGCAGAGAGTTATGTTCCTCTTAGCGATTGTGTGACTAGTGTTCACATTTTCTCTAGGTCCTGGCAGCTAAGTTCTTATCATTTAGCAATCCAGTGAGTGGTCTGAGTCTCCTTTAGTCGATGAATCTCTAGATGATCCAGTCAAGTATGCTAACATTCAGCAATTAAATAAGGACTGTTGATGTTGATCTTGATCTATGGCTAGCACGTGTTCTCGTAATGAAACCTAGGGTTAAGAGAATATTAAATGACTCTAAGTTTTTTTTAGTCACTTATTATCCAATTGGCATGGGTTAAGTCAAGGATAGCATCAAGTTTGGGCATGACAGTTAAGTCATGAACTCGGTGAATACGTGACTGTGTATTCACGCAATCTCTTGATCTTGGTGGTCTGTGCCTTAACCTTTAATGAACAAGTCAACATGGTTATCTCAAAGTCACTGAAGGAAACAGTGAAGCCATGGGATATCTAGCGATTCAATGATAACCACAAGATGAAGATAAGATCAATGATCAGCGTGTAATCATAAGATATAACTCAGAGTTAAGAAATGTTTCCATGACTCAGTGAATCCCTTTGTCATGTGATCTCTAGATAAAGTCCAATGGTTAAAAGATGGTTTGTCTTCCCTTTAGTCGTGAGGTCTCTTGATCTAACTGCAGTTAGAAAATCTATCGTGTGACTTGGAATTTCTTCAATGGTGTAGTTGCTAGATATACTGAGGTTCAAGATGAGTCAGGCTATGGATGGGTAGTTGGTAGATGTTAGAAGTGACCAAGTAGTAAACAAAAAATGAATTGATGATAAGTGTCACTAGGTGGGCCCATGTGTGGGGATTAGTCTCCAGGTCTCGTAATCAGGAAGGAACATTCTGAAGGATTGGGCGATCATGAGACTTGCTTCAGTCACTGAGTCTCCAAGTATTTTCAAATATCCTTTGTGGACTTGGAGACTTGGTGACTACCATCTGATTAAAGAGATATCAACGTCAATCATGTAATCGCTAATTATAACTTTAGGTTAAAATAATGTTCAGCGATCTTGCGGCTAAGGGAAAAATGTAAACCAGGATTCCTATAGAGTTAAGCTATGAAGCCCGAGAAAAGTGAGGGGATCTGACGGTGCTAATATAAACTGAGTCTAGATTTGAATGTTGACCATTGATTTACTATCTTGCACCATGTAAATAGCCATTTCTTCTAAATTTAAAATTATTAAGGGTTTCAGCGACAAAGGACTGGCTATTCAATGGTTAAGCAGCTGGATATGGTAGATGTGATTTTGTCAACTATCATGGTGTGGTCCAGAGAGTTTGATGATTGATTGTAGAATATTTGTACCATGAGGGAATGGGTAAGGTAGTTTCTTGAGGCATGTTGCAGGTGAGTGATCAGATTGTTTGTCATGGTGAATTCAGGATCTTCGGTACATTGCTCTAGAATTATCATTAATGAAGATCATTCTCAAATCTAACCACCTGGTTTTCCTCCAATGTAATAAATTCCTGATTAAATTTAGTTTTTCTTGGTAGGTAAAACCCTTGCTCTAGTCATCCGTAGCTTGTTGCATCCTAATTTTTGGCATTCCAAGATGACTAGTGGTATATGTTGTAGACCTAATTTTTCCCTAAATGATCTGTAGCTTGTTGCAATCCTTGTTCATATAAAAGGATTTTCAAGATCATTTAGAGGGGTTCTAGTTCTAGTTTTCTTATGAGAGCTACTTCCATGAAGGGTCCTTTTCTTGTAGACATTTCCTTCTTCTCTACATATAGGGTGTTCCCTCTTTCCTTTCTAGCTTTGAGAATAGAATATAAATTGTCATCGTTTGTCTTATGTATAAGATTTCAATATATTTGTACTATTATTAGATTGTCTCCATTTGAATCCTGAACTTGTTGATTATAGAATCAAGGATGTTTAATCTTTCTATTTGCATTTCCTATGTGTCTATAATAGATTTGTCATCACAGAGATAACTGAGTTCAAGATTGGTTTTGAAATGTGTATGAGCTGAGGTATCAAGGGTATTTCATGCTTTTCTTTCAATGGATGCTAATTAATGTATTGCTTGTTTATAGGTCTCTTCTAAAGGGAGGGTTAAAATTCTTTGAATAGGTGATAGCATATCTGGGTACACAGGTGGATTGTTGAAGTGAAGTCTGATTAATGGTGTATGATTGATGTAATGCATCAACATATTAGAATGTGTTGTCTTCTTGTCTCATAGCTCTTTGCTATAGTGAAGTATTTGACTTTGTTTCCCATTGGATAAGGCACTAGTCTATAAGAGACTTAGGGTATCTCAGGGGTCCTTTCAACCCAACATTAATCATTCAAATGAAGTAATTTTCCTTCCATGTTGGTAGTAGGCAATAGGAGGTCCTTTCTAGTTTTTAGATTCATTGTATGCAAGTAGGTTATTGCCTAAGGTTTGGTTCATTGGGGTATAGGATACCTATAGGGGTCTAAAAACTATTCCATAATAATACATCTGCAGGCCTTTTGTTTATCAAGAAGAGTCATGAGTGTGAAGATGTGGCAATACTCACCTGAGTGATGTGGAGCTCAAAGAAGAAGGAGGATAGTTTCATCCTCATCAATTGGCACTTTTTCCTGTCATACTTTGGAGGGGTTACTATTTAGTTTGTCATCATAGTGTAAACTTGACACTATGGGAAAAAGTGGGAACCAAAAGAATGGCAACTCCAGTGGGGAGGCCATGGCATAAAGACAAATAAACAAAGAAGCATTTGCTAAATCTTCTCACTAAGTGTTGAGTGGTGACTCTGAGTCTCTGTCAGATCAGTTTTTTGTAAAAAAGTGTGATATATTGGTAGTCTTGACAAGCAGATATCCTATGAGATTGTGTTGTGATTGTGGGTTTTGAAGAAGGTTCAGGGTTGAGAAGGGCTTTGGGCTGTTTCATTTTCTTCCTCTAAGAGGAGGTGGTGACTCTACCAAACATTTAAAGGTGGTTTGGAGGAGACCTCAGGTCAATATTTTGTAGCATTCAAAACATCTCCAGGTAATCTTATTTTATAAAACAAAAATAGTCCCTAATTAGGTGAGCAAGTCACTATTGAAAAGGGAAATTAATTCTAAAGTTTAAAGCCATATTTATGGATATAAGCTTTGGTTGTTGTAAAGAGTATTAAAAATATGTTGAGGCTTAATTAAGTTAATGGTTGCATTAATTTGGATAGAAGTATTGTCATGAGAACAAGTTGTATTGTTTTGTCAGTACATTAAAATGGAGTTTCCAACCTTGATGAGTAACATTGATGTTTCTAAATCTAAAAGTTCTCAGTCAGCCCTTAGAAATGTTAATAGAGAAAAAAATATTTATTTGCTAGGTCAAAAAATCCAACGGTCTTGCATAAATATTTTAAGATGTACAATAGGAGAAAGGAAAGATGAGTCATCCCAGTCATATTATAAGAAGTTTCTTATAGCTTGTGATGAAATTCTTATGGATGTTAAGCTTCAAGATTTCCAATATGCTGAAATGTTTTGAGAGCTTGGTATGCCTGAATCAGTCAGTTGGAATGCCTCGTTTAGAAATGAAGCACTAGAAAAAGTTAAGGAATGGATGGCTTCATTTGTGGATGTTGAATCTTATGTTATTGATGCTAATGATGGAGCTTATGGTTATCAAGAAATAGAAGATAAATGTATAGTTGATGATAGTTCCTACTATGACTACTTTGCACAAGATGTTGTGAGACAAGAGTCTCTAGCCCCTATCTCAGATGAGGGTGATATTTGTAGTTCTGGAAATGAGACCAAAGAGGTAGAATGTGAGGTTCAGTTCTTATTGAGCAATGAGAAAATTTCAGAAGTCTTGGATGTAGAATTTCAGAGGTACACTCCCAAATTTGTTTCTAAGATTCCATGCCCTATAGAGATAAGTTTTGATGAAGATGAAGAAAGTGATGGCATGATGAATGAAACATTTTTGGATGTCCTTTCTCCCATTTTTGATATGCAAGAGGATAGTACACATCATTGTAATGAATTTGATAATGTCATAGTTGATGAGTATGATGATATGTGTACTAGTGTGGATTCAGTTTTTCACGAACCTAATGTCAGTGGTTCTTGTCTACATTTTGATGTTGGAGAATGTGGTAAATTTGAATGTGTTTTCTCAAACTTACAAATGACCAATGAATCATTAATTGACAATGCTTGTTCCTTTCTAGAAGATACTGATGTGATTTGCGATCAGCAAGATGTTTCTAGCTTCATGCAATCAGATTTTTGTTTTGAGAAGTTCTACCTTAGTTTGAAAAGTAAAGAGATAGAATTGGTTTATTCTTTATTGCAAACTAATGATCAGTATGTTGATGTTTCTAGCCATGGGGTTGAGTTGGAGTGTTTTCTTTTTCAACATGGCAGGGTGAATGAAGGTTGTGATGTTTCAATGTCACAAAATGATTAGTATTCATGGGAGTTTGGTGACTTTGTGTTATTGGATGGTGGTGGGTATAATGATCATCTTTTATATGATATGTTGAAAGTGGATCATACTATTTCTTATTGGTTGGAGGATGAATGTAATCTCAGTTTGCATCTGTTGTATGGAAATGAAAACTATCTATTCGATAGAGGTAAAAACTGATTAGAATTTTTGGGCTTAGAACCCTTTTGTAAATATTGTAATTTCCTTGTATAGTTTCTTTCCTTTCTGAAGTGTTGTTTCTCCCTATTTCATTTCATTTTAGTTTGTAGGGATTTTTCTTGTTGCTCTTTGTTGTTGAGGTTTTGTCCAGTAGGTGGTCTACTTCACCCAAAGATTCTAAATCCTTGCTGTGCCTGCAAGAGGCACACATCCCCAGACATAGCCACTATTAGCACCTATAAGAATTTTCATATATATATAATTTTCACTGGTCTCTACAAAGGTTTTTCTCTATCTCTACCTTTAAACCCTAGGTCTGATTTCTTATTTCTAGTCATTTGAGGTTAAAACCCTAGTTGTCTTAGCCATTTTCTTTTCCTTCATTACCTTTTTTGGGCCACTTAATTGATCTTAAAGGCATGTACACTTTACTCTCTTGGTTAGTCACTCAATCTCCTAGTTCAAATAGTAAATTCCCTTTTATCGGGTGACTCTTTGAATCCTTTAGTCGTGAGGTCTCTCAATGTTTTTAGAATATTCCATATCTTTTAGTGACTTAGCAGATAGTTATGTTCCTCTTAGTGATTGTGTGACCAGTGTTCACATTTTCTCCATGTCCTGGTAGCTAAGTTCTTATCATTTAGCGATCCAACAAGTGGTCTGAGTCTCCTTTAGTCACTGAATCTCGAGATGATCTGGTCAAGTATGCTAAAGGAGACTCAAATGACTCTAAGGTTTCTCCAGTCACTTATTCTCCAAATGGCATGGGTTAATTCAAGGATAGCATCAAGTTTGGGAATGGTGGTTAAGTCATGAACTCTACAAAGAAAATCATCAATAAATTCTACAAAGGCAACATCCATTGCTCTTTGGAAAGTGGCACCAATATTTATCAGATGAAAAGGCATCCTTACATAAACATAAGTTCCCAAAGGTGTTGTGAAGGTTGTCTTGAACTATTCTGATTATTTCATAATTACTTGGTTGTAACTAGAGAAACCATCCATCATGGACATCAGGTTAGACCTAATCACTCTTTGTAGCATTGCTTCCATGTTAGGCAAGTAGTAGTTGTCCTTCAGAGAAGAGATGTTTAGGTTCCTGAAATCTACACAAAATCTGATATCTCCATTCTTCTTTCTAATAGGGACTAGGTTTGACACCCAAGAAGAATGCCTAATATGCTCTATGATCCTAACATCTCTTATCTTCTTCAATTCTTCTTGCATCTTAGTTGCCAAGTTAGGATTGGTTGGCCTTTGTTTTTGCCTAAAAGGTTTAGCATCCTTTTTCAAAGGAATGATATGTTGAAATAGATCTTCTATATAAACCTTTAGGTCATCATATGACCATGCAAAAACATGCACGAATCTTCTCAACAACTCAATCAAAGAATTTCTTACTTGCTGAGACATTTATTTTCCAATATACACAATTTTTTGTGTTTCTCAGGTACCAAGATTAACTTCTTCCAGGACTTCATTTCCAAGGATAACCTCTTTTCCCTCTACAACCTTGACCAAAGATGAGAAATCCAATTCTTAACCATGATACTTATCTTTACAATTCATGAATCTCAAGATATCTTGGTCATCCTCAAAAACCTGCCAGTTTTCAATATTATCTGGTATACTGGGTCTAGTCTGAGTTCCAACTTTTGAGAGGCCTCCAAAAGTGATGTCAGTAGGATTGATTGCTATATTTTCTAACACATCAACCATCTTATTGCTTATCCTATCCTTCCACATAATATTGAAGGCATCAAAACTCTCAATCATATCTCATACTACATTCATGTATTGTTTCAACCTTTTATTCTTGGAGGCATAAATTGATCTCACTTGAGACACAACTAACTCTGAATCACCAACAAAATTTACACATTTAATTCCATGTTTATGTGTCAATTTCAAACCTATTATTAATAATTCATACTCAGCTATGTTGTTTGTACATGAGAAACTCAATGTAAAAGAGAAGTTACAAGTGTTTCCCTCATGAGAAATGAGCAGAATACCTGCTCCTGAACCATCTTTATAGTTAGCACCATCAAATTACATCACCCATAACTCACCCTTTTCAAATTTGGTATTCACTTCCATAGTGATAGGGGGCAAGATGGGTTCTCTTTCAAGAACAGTGACTTCTACCCTAAAAGCATTGATATCAGTGTCTAAAAAATAGGTAATTTCATTGTCAATTTTCTTCTCAATCATATGTGTTACCCTTGGATCTCCCTCAATCTTGACAAAATAATCATCAGTATTGAAAGTTGCAAAGGAAAGGTCACATTGTAAACTTCCACCCATAGAAGCACTCAATTTCCTAGATAGTAGCATTCCATAGTGAGGAGGAATGTCCACAACTGAGACACTCATAGTTAACTCTTTCTCTGTATAAGCTATCAACCTGTAAGGTAGTGCATTAATAGTGTCAATGATAGGCACTTCTCTTTGGTCCATTGCACAACATCTTTGCTGGATAGTATCAACCTTGAGACCCAATCTCTCCATAATTTTAAAAGGCATGATAGTATTCAATGCACCTGAATCAATCATACAATTCTTTGCTATCATTACATTCATTATGATGCTTAGAAAAAATGGATCAGTGTTTTCAAGGCTAGTATTGACAAAGTTATCCAAATACATAGGTGGTATCTGAGATATCACTCCTTGAACTTGCATTTCTTTTTTAGCTTCTAACTGTGGCTCACTAGTATTACAAGCAACACTATTGTCATGAACACTATCCACCCATGCTAAAGCTAGGTCCTTGTTTTCAGGGATTCTTAATAACTCTGACAGGGGAACCTTGACAATAATCTAAGACAATATTGACAACATGACAATAGGGGAAGAAGAAGGAATTTCAGCCTGCATTGCCCTAATATGCTTTTGTTTCTCAGGTACATTAGCTATTTTTGTCACCCTCAGTTTCTTAGCTTTGGCCATTGTATCAAATGGCTTCTCAGCTTCCTTCTGGGTGTCTTTTTCATGAACATTAGATACCTTGACAACTCAACTTCCTTTCGTTCCCACTTCTTACCTTTGATATTCTTGACCTTTAATACATAGTCATTTTTTATTTACTCCCAATGGGTTCCTTGGAACTGGAATTTTTTATAAACATTCTTGTAGCTTTTCCAGTGCCATCATTTGATGTCATGTTTCTAGTTTTCACCTAGGCAACCATTTTTGTAGTAATCTTAGCAATTTCCTCTTTTGAAGGTCTTCTTAAATTTACTTTCTTTGAGGAAGAGTTCATGTTATATGTCTTTTCATCAATGTCTTCATCATCAAAAAAGATCTCTTCATGGAATAATGTCATGTTGTGTCTTTTTAAACATACATCAATTTCTTCATCAGCATCAGAAATATCTTCATGTTCTAAATATGAGTTAGTCATGTTGCAACTAATATCATCATTAGTTCTTCTTGATCTAATTTATCAACTTCATCATCTTGGTATACAACTATGGACTATGCAACCACATAATGCTCTACAAAATGAAGAGATTGGCAAGCCATATACCATGGTGTATCCTCCACAACATTCACAAAAGCTTTGTGCAAGGGATCATGTATGAATTTTTCATTACTTCCTTTTGTAGTCGGGACAATAGGTTTTACATCCTTCCATTAGGTGTTATAAGAGTAATTTTGCAGCCTATTCTGCCTATTGAAATTATTATTGAAATGAGGCTTTTTCATAGCAAAAACCTTGAAATGAGGCTTTTTCATAGCAGAAACCTTATCTAACTTATCATCTTCTTGCCTCTTATTTCCAACAATCCTCTCATTATCCTTTTTGTAGTTCTTGCTCCCAAATATCTTAGGATCATCTCTCTTCCCACCCAGTCTTCCAGTTATTTATATATTATTCTCAAAGTTTACTATATTTCTAAAGGCATCTCTAAGAGTCCTTGGTTCTTTATCTCTCATTTGGTATCCATTAACTTCATCAAAGGCATTGAGGTATGTGGTCAAATAGATATTGTCATCTAACCTCATAACTTGAAACAACTTGTGCATACCCTTCTAAAATCTCATTTTGAAATCTGCTGCAGATTCATTCTGATTCCTCTTGATGTTATTCAACTCATTCAGCATGAAGCTATAATTTTTTCTATCTCCATATTATTCTTTGAACTACTTTTCAAAAGAATCCCATGTATCAATACAATGGTTAGGGAGTCTTTTAAACCAGTCTCTAGCATCTTCTACTAAAGATTGAACAAATAGTTTCATGACTACATCCTCATGTTGTATCTCATAATCATTTAACATGTCTAAAATCAACTTGACATGTTCTTCACAACTAATGGCATTGTTACAAGCAAATTTGGGTACCTTATCTCTTATCTCAGTTATAATAGCATTAGGGTAACTAGGTATCCCATCAAAAATAATTTTCCTATACCCTTCTAATTGCATAGGTCTTCTTTGAAAGTTTAATCCAATTTTTCCATTGGGACCAACATTTACAACTATACTACCACCTACTTGCACATTTGACTATTGTTTAGGATCAATACTCAACTTAGCAGATGAAGCAGGAAGTGGGTTCTGAGTATTAATATTACCAAGTGGAACAACACTAGAAGTTATAGATGACATACCTATTTCAGTTGTAGATGGTCTAAGAGTATTTGTAGATGAAGACTTCAAGAACTGGATCTTCCTTTTTATCTCTACAATGGATGCTTTAACTTCAGCCTTCTCCAATTCCTTTGTTAGATCATCCCTTTCCTTCTTTGTCCATCCATTTCTATGTCAAAATTTGAAATAGGCGGTGGGATCTTTGGTACAACCGCAAGCTCATTTATTCTACTCCCAACCATCTTTTGCTTTCCTTTTTCATTTATAATAGTAGTAGGTTTGGTTTTTTCTGTTGTTTTTATCTCCTTAGGCTGAGGAGCATAACTTTGGACCTATCTAATCATAGGGCCCTCTTGTTCAAATTTATGATCCTACAACAGTTTTTCTTTCTCTCTTCTTAAGATAGGTAGGTCACCAAAAAGATCAGGCTACAAATATTTAGGAGCAGAAGAAAATATTTTGTTTCTTTCCTTCAATTCATTAATCTTTCTAAGTAGATATTCTCTCTCCATTAATGCATTTATGGCCTCAACCTCTCTCTCCTTTTTTAACCTCTTGTAAATTGAACCTTGCTCTGCTAACTACAAACTTAAAGAACCTAAATGAGTTGAGTCTACCATAATATCTTTAGAGCTCGATGACATCCATATCAATAATTTTTTGATATGGAAAGTGGACCCTTCTTGGCTCCACTGGTTGCATTTCTAAATTAACTAGTTGCATTTTTGGTACATAATTCTTACTTCTTTCTTTTTGTAACACCCCATATACTAACCAAATAAAAATAAACAACCACAGGAGAACCAATAAAATGATCCTGAACAACACAACAATTTTTTTTTATAAACAAGGTACAACATAGAACTGAATTACAAATCAACTGACATAATCAGTTTTTTTTAAAATATCCAAGGTAATCAATTACATGAGAGTTTATCAATATACTCAACATTAAATATAAACATACTAAAAGTTCCAGAATACATCTAATTGATCCTAGATATCCTAAGCAATGTTCTCATAACCAGCAACCAGGTAATAATCTGTTTCCCATAAATCTTAACAGCAATCAACCATTCCCCCAAAAACATAGTTTTCCTCATCTAGAAACCTGAAAACACCAAGATATAAAACATCCACAACAAACAGGGCTTAGTCAAAAGAACTAAGATAATGTAATACTTCTAAGCATCTACATCAAACATGTTAAAACCTTAACCCAATAATCTGATCCATGCATATAAAAAAAAATATACATATTTTACCATTACAAGAAGCATTTCATTTCTAATCAATAGAAATAAAATCACAAAGAAAATGACAAGGTGATGATCCACTAGCTTTGGGTATCTACATAAGAATCAACGATCAGTAACCAATAGGAAACTCAAAGAATTCATTATGCCAGCCTTATTCTTTCCAAGCAATAAGGTAAAACCATTCCCTTACTTCACCAACATGTGCAAGTAATCAAGGAAACATATTTTATCTTTTTAAATGAAACCCATAGCCCATGAATTATTAAATTATCACTTAGTAATTAACTGAGAGATATTATTTTGCCTTCAGGCTCTAGACAAAAGTCAATTTCCCATACTAAGGATCACACTTGCATTATCTTAAAACACTTCATACTACCAAAATAGCTAACCATAGTAAAAATCTGAATAACCAATTCAACTAATACTGTTTACTTAACAACTGAACCCATAACACTGAAACAACCATTTAACATTTCCACATACATCCATGAAACCACTTTCCAAAAATAGCCACAGCAAGCATTTTCTTTTCATCACTCAAAGAATAACTTAAGAAAAATTTCCAATGCTATTCCAAGAAACTTAAACAATATTTATATCCAATTCCTGATAACTAACTGCAATTTTAATAACAGAAAATGGAAACATTCAATTCTATTGGCAACAAAAAAAAATACCTAAGATTCAATTCCATTCTTCTATCATATTCTAACTAACAAAGTTATTTGTGAATCCATAGAAAGTTAACGATCAACTTTAATACCAAAGAATAATGCAGAATTACACATTAACTACATAATTACCGCCCGTATAATAATACACTTGATCAATTCTATTACCTCCGTTACCAAGTCACCTGTGTACACACTTGTAGGCATAAACACATATATGTACATATGTATATACACTCCCAATACGTGTATATACATATATACATATACATTCCTACAAATATATATATATATATGTATGCACATACTTATAGACTCACACACATATATATACATATGTATATACACTCACAGTATGTGTATATACACATATACATATACATTCCTATAAGTGTATATATATATATATATATATATATATATATATATATATATATATATATATATATATATATATATATATATATATATATATATATATATATATATATATATATATATATATATATATATATATATATATATATATATATATATATATATATATATATATATGTACCCTTATATAAATACAAAGTTTAGAGCAATAAATCAAAGTTGTAATAAAATTAGAAAACATGAAATCAAATATTCCCAACCTAAATATAAAGTATCAGATACTGATACCACTCCAAAATTCCACAGACAACAAGTATTCTACCACAGTAGCCATCAAAAGCCTTCAGACCAAAGTCAAATTGAATCTATGAAAGAATAATGTGACAACAGAGATTCCCATAATAAACCCTACATCCACCGAGAACACCATAGCACCAAGAAACAATACCATGTTCTTTTTCCTGCTAGGGCATGAACATCCAAAGAACTTGATACCTAATAGAACTTACCAATAGACCCAACAGTCCTCCTAAACAAAAGCTGCAGAATAGAACCGGAACTTAATGACCTCCATCTAGAACACAGAACTGAGAACATTCAGATCAACCACCAACACCAGAGACCGATACAAATAACATATGATGACTGCTCTTCTACAAAACCTCATGGTAACCGAATCTCCATCTCTCAAGCCCAATACTACAAGCTACTAAATAGAGAGAAGCATTCCATTAAACCTCAATTCATGACTAAACAAAACTTCCCTATTCCCATGCTCGACAAGACTAGACAGTCAACTACGACATTCTTAACAGTGGCATCATAATGAACATCCACTGTGTTTACTAAATAAAATAAACTTCCAACTAAATAATAGGAACCTGGGTACAGAATACGAATTCATTTAATGTTCCAACATTGCCAAGAAAACTTCTCACCAAGGTAACACACCCATTCTAACCTGGGAACCACAGAACCCGACATCTATACCAACAGAGAATTCCATAAAACCATAATACTCAAAACCCCAAATACCTGGTGACAAGACCAATATCAACACCAGAAAAAACTAAAATCAAACACAAAACAACATTCCCAAAGCTCGGTAAACAAAACTAGTGGTGGAGAGATGACAACTTCACAGTCTTCACTCTCCATTGCTACTTCCTTTCACAAACCATTGTCATTCCCATTACTAAGATCATGACAACTAACATGAACTAGTGAAACACACAAACCCCCAAACTCAAGAAAACTTACACTTCCACACTCCTATAAACAGTATCACCATTCGACAAACTCAAAATCCATTTTCTAATCAACTGAACCAAAACACACAACCAAAATACCAATTTATCACAAAGTGAACATTACACTGCTATGTGCAAAATCACACACATATTGAAAGGCTTTTCTACAGTACACAATAACATTTTAATCCCATTGCATATCCTAAATATAAACCATTTAAATGAATTTTATAACCAGATTCATAAGGAAACAAGAGTAGAGTTAGAGAATGTCCCTGCCTTAATAATAGAGTGGGGTTGTTCTGAACTCGAAGTTGAAGCCAAAGACCGCGCTCCCAACTAGCAAACTACACCAAAACCAAATCCTTGCTCAGCAAAGCTATTCCCACCGAAAAAGACCAAGAACCAAGCAATGAAACCAAGCACCCCATGATAGAGCTCATTTCATTAGCACCAAAAATTGAATAGTGCCTCCAAAATATAGCTCAAAAACTAGATATAGAACTGTGAAATGCAAAATGGAGACTCCCCATTAATAATGCACAAGTAAACAACCATATTCCTCTCCAACCTGAATAGAATGACTCCATTTCCACAACCTTTCTAGGCATCAAACCCATAACCACAACAGAGAAACAAAACCTTGCCAAAGCAAATGACTAACAGTGAACTAAAGTCATTGAATTCCCATAAACATGTCGTAACTACATTAAAACCCAAACTAATCTTTCACTGCCACCTTTACTTAACATAGTGATAGCTGCTATAGTAGTACACATACTTACTGAGAATTCCCACTTACCCATGCTCGAAGTAATTCACATGTGCAAATAACAACCAATTCCCACTAACATTCAAACATAGCAAAAACAAATAACTTGGCACAGTGAACACATTATAACATAGCCATATTAATCCAAGTTCATGACACCAAAGGGAGTACCTCAAGCCATAACCAATGTTACATAATTCACTAATCTGAACTTTGCTAGCCAAAATACAAGAATGCTAGGATAATATTGATTCCCCCTTTCATTTTAACACATATCTTCCCACTAACACATTCTAACATAATAGACTTATTAATATTCATTTAAATTTCAATTTTCACTAAACAATAGATGCTACATAATAAAATCATTTATACACTAGCAGAAAACATGAAATTGACCATATTTTCCTTCATAATAATAGACCAGTATAACATCAAAATCCTCATAAATGAAAACTTAATTGCAGAATAAGAATTCCTCATCCTTCTTCCAAGTAACAGAATTTTCCAAGTACCAAATTCAACAAAGAAATGGATAATTTAGAAAAGACAGTGTCTGCAGATATTAAATTAAATCCAATGTCATAGTCTAACCAAAATTAACAATTAATAGCCAACTAAATAGCCCTAATCAGTTTGAGATATAAATCAAAGTCAAAACAAAGTTAAAATCTACTTCTAACCAAAAGAGTCTGAACATATTGAATCCGAACCAAGACATAAATCCATCCTAGTAGTACTAAATAAAGATGCCGAATAAAATAAAACCAAGCCAGAAGCAGATAGGGGCATGACACTTTTGTACTTTGATTTGCAGGGAGAACTACTTTATCTTGGAATAACACTTCTGGGGTGTCATAAAAATTGTCTGCAGAGAGACCAATGTTGGACTTTGAACTCTTGTACTATGAATCATCTTCATTGCCAAATGTATGTACTACCCCATCTTCAACATTATCTTGTTCCCTTACATGTGCACTAGTGGATTCTCAACCTTTTCTAAGCCAACTTTTCTTTCATGACCAAGGCAATGCCTCTAGATTGATCTTTGGGTGCCTCTTCACAAAGGCTCTTGTATTTTTTCTTTTATTAATGGTTTGTATCTTGTAAACACACTTGTTCTACCCTTTGACTCACCACCCACGTCTAATGGAAAATTTTTGCAGATGTAGACCTTAAGAATCTAAAGACAAACTAGATAGAACATAAAAAACACAGGGCTCCAGGAAGAAATAAATGTGCACCAAACAAATTTTTCTTAAAATCATAGCTAGAGAACTCTAAGAATTTATTAAACTGAATGACTTGGAAGAAGTTCAAATACTTTGTACTGTTATAGTCCACAATAGAGTCACCATTTTTTTGACTTTTTTTCTTTCTACTTGCATATTTATAATTTGATTGATAAACTAGTGTCACTGACTCTTTTAACCCACTCAAAATCTAACAAGGAAAAGGACCAATTAACAAGGATCATAAGAATGATCCTCCTACACTTTGATCCTTGATGCTCAGGTAGGTATACCTATGGATTCACTTCTTGATAGGAATCAAAAAACCTCTTTGTATCACCTAGCACGAATGTTACTCATTTTGATTTAAAGATTATATTATTTATAAATTGTCTGATCTTAAAGAACTACTTAAGAATAGTACAATGTCTTATTCTAGGGCACAAAGTCATCCACAAGATACATCCATAGAAAAATTAATTCAAACACACCCAGAACCCAGAACAAATGCCTTACAAATTGTCCCTCTCACTCTAACACTCAGACATCAAATTCTTGCAAAAACTATAAATTCTCTGAAGTTATCTTAAAGGATTTACCCCTTCCTTGAAAATGAACTCAAAGAAAAATTCACAATCTACTTTGTAAACCATAAATTAATTTTTATTTGCAATTAACATATAAGAATTCAAGCTTAAAACCAGAAGACATGCAAAAATTTGAGATGGAATTCCAATGATTTCTCATTAATATTTTTCAATATCAGTACATTGACAATGGTAGAATGCCAAAAAAAAAAATGGAGATCAAAATTCTATATCCTATTCAGTTACAAAGTTCAACATCATTAACAAAAAGTTAAAACTAACTATATACACCATTCACTAGCCATCTTGGAATCTTGGAAGAATTAGGATGCAACAAGCTTCAGATGGATAGGAGAGGAAAAAACACTAGAAGACAAAAACAATTACAAATCATTACAAAATCAAGAAAGGAAACTGGAGTAATATCTTCCCAATAATTTCAAATCTTTAGCAGGTGGCACCTTCGTTTGCATATGTTCAAGGTAGTTTCATAAGTTACTACATGGATAGTGACCACCTCAATGGGCTAACATACACTATCCTCTTCTTTATAGCTACCCTCCCTATGCTCAATGATCAGGTGCTAGATGTTGCCTAGTCCTCCTCCATTACTTCCGAATGAATGGCTACTAGCTTTTTCTTCTTGGGTAATGTACTTTTATCCCACAATGCAACCTCTTCCTCGGTAGGATAGGTGTACTCCTTCAAATCCTATAATACCTTCACCTCTTTGTCCCGTCTGGAATCAGTTATGGCCTTGGCATCAACTAAAAACTTGGTGCGGTAATTCTCCACCTTAAAAACATCATCTAAGATATTGTTGAATCTTGCAATGTCCAGGGTACCATCATTATTCAGGAAAGCCTCCTGGCTTGTTAATAACTAATCCATACCTAATTTCCAATCCTCAACACCTATGATGTCACCATCACCCTTATGAATTGAAGTAAAATATTTACTCAAATTAGGTCCAAACATTTCTCTCTTGGCCTTGACTTGACTGGCCTTACCTTTTAAAAATGCCCAAGTGGCACTGATAAGTTCAATTTTCTCGCCCAGTTCCCCAATAGATTCTAGGATATTAGTCTTGTGTGGCTACAACATTTCAAGTTTCTCGAAGAGTGCACCTCTACTAGACCTTGTAATACCCCAAAAATGGGCTATAAGTTCATTAATCTCCTACATCGACAATTCAAATGAAATCGACATCAAAGTCCTAATCTAAGGCACATCTAAACATCATCGAATCATAATTGATTATCTTAAATTCTGCATCGGGGAATATTCCTAGTAATATTCCTAATTATCTTAATTATCTTTAATTTAATGATTATTTGGCGATAAATTACATTTATCCTAAGTTTGATTAATTGAATATTTTCATATTTAATTAATTAGATTTAATGTCTTGCCACTTAATTGTGTAATTAAATTTAATTCTATCTATTATTAATTGTATTGTTTAATTTTGACAATAGATCATAATTCCTATCTTTAATTGATTAAATTCTTATTTAATTAATTAAAACATGTTGTCATTATTTAATAATATAATAAAAGTTTGATTAAATAGTTAATTAACCCATAAATTAATTATTTATTTTCAAAAATCAGTTAAGTTGGAAATAAATCACTTTATTATTAAATTAATTCATAATTAAAACATGCACAATCATAAAAGCAGACAACTGTCAATTATCAATTAAAGCTAAACTCTATTTTGACTTAAAGCTTAGCTTTTGCATGTTTTTGTGACTTAATTATCTGTTATTATCAGATAACTCAAAAATCAAGTTGAGTTAATTTGAGTGATTTATGGCTTTTATCCATGCACCTCCAAAGCCCTAGATTTCTATAAATTAAAGGCTTCAGCTCTTCATATCTCATCTCATATTTTGCACAATCACGCTGGAGAATTGGAATTGAAGAATCAAAGCTCTTGCGAATCGACATCTTTGTGAGATCAATCTTATTTTTGCATTCATATTTCATATCATTGTTAGATTAGCATAGCATATCAGTTTTCATATAGATTAATTTCATATCAGTTTTTCATTCATTCTTATTGCATAGAAAATATCAAAAAAATAGATTAATTGCATTCATATTTCATATCTAGATCAATTGCATTCAAATCCTTCATTTAGGTGTCATCTAGGTCACTGATCTCGATTATAATCTGAGAACATTAATCTCGCACCTATTAGAAGGCAGTAAATCACTTGGTTAGATAGCTTTCAATTTTGCACGATTTTGATTATAGCTAACCTCTAATGTTTTACTGAGTGTTGTGTCTACAGATCAGGTACAATTTTCACACACACATTTCTGGCACCCACCGTGGGGCTCTAAAATGGGTTTCCAATTCAATTCTATCAATTTCTATCTTTTTATCCTCGGGATCTGTGCAAAACTCTGATTTTCAATTTTTGTCTGTACATCTGTTGTATGAGTTTCTGACAAATGTCATATGGTAGCATACCCACTGTCGTATGATACTGGACCCACTGTCGTACGATAGTCTATCAGATCGCGACTCATTTCATTACATACCCACTGTCATTTGAGAGCTAATCTATCGTATGGTAGCATACCCAGTGTCATACGAGTTTCTGGACTATCGTCTGAGAGCATACCCACTGTCGTACGAGTTTCTGTACCAATTTTTGACTGTCGTTTCATTTTTCAGAGCAGAGTATCAGATTTGATTTTTATATTTCGGCTAACTGCTAATTTTGACAATTGAAATTCTCTATTTTTGATTTCTCTCTGCTGATTTTGATTGGGAAAAGCGCAAGAATTGCTAAAAATTAGGTAAAATCTACTAAGCGCGTTGCGAGGATCACCAAGTATTCTCCTTGTTCTAAAAATATTTCGATTTGGATTTAAAATAAATCTCTCATGTGTCAAGCTTGTGTGCATCTTTTCATACTTTTGATCTATTTCTACATACTTGCATAATTTGATACTAGGTTGTGATCCCTTAAGGATTCATTAAGTAGTCTTAGGATACTTGTGATTGATCTTGATTGCTATCTTGGGTTATTGGACTCGCTAATCCATCGGCCCCTCATTTCCACCCCGTGGTTGCAATCTCAGCGCCATAAAAGGGAGGGGTCAGCAGGACAGAAGCGTTAAATGTTCCACTTGGCAACCCTTTTATGCTTTTAGGAACTCACTTGTTTTCTAAGTTGGGGACTCATTTTCAGCTTATGTGAGGTGTTAAGTGTTCCACCTTGTGGACTCATCTCATATTCGCTTTAAGCGTTAAGTGTTCCTCTTTCTACTTTTTGGGTACTTTTGGTAGATTTACTTTCGGGAATATATCTATGCTCACATAGTAATTAGGCCCTATGAACACTATTCGTGATTCTTGAAAGATTGGATTCCCAAAAAAATCCTTCTTGATGATAGAATCCTTGTAGGTAGGGAGGATACTTAGTGTGTTTCACATTCAACTTGGTTAGTGTATCTTCTCTTATTGATCGACACATTCTCTCTCCAGAGAGGTTGATAGATCACGTAGGGTTGATATCACGAACTTTGGTGAATCAAAATTGGTTAGTGTGTCTTCTCTTATTGATTGATACATTCTCTCCCTGGAGAGGTTGATAGATCACGTGGAGTTGATATCACAGACCTTGGTGGAACAAAACTTTGTCTTAGTGTGTCGGATTAATCTGCTTTCTTTGTTTGGGTTAAAAGTGAAGAGGTGTCAAAACCTTGAATCTAGAGCCAAGTCCCCTTGTGGTATAAATCTGTGAGTCATCTTTAGAGAGGGTTAACCATAGCGGACAATCCCTTCATAGGGAAAATTGCGTTGACAGAACCTCAAGCGGTAATAGCTATTTTCGCCATGGTAGTGACAGCCGCTATATAAATGTCCTTGTGGAAGAAATCTCCATGGGTATGGTTCATTGTTGGGTTGTCAGATCTCCCTAGCAGCTCTTGAAGATTAAGTTCTCGTACTGTGTCAAAACCCTGGTGCACTAGGATTGGAGTTCACCCCTTTGAATCATAAAAGTTGCAGAGTCAAACCATTACTAAAAACCCTAGAGAGGCCAATTTTTCACTTTCAGGTATATGTGTGTTATTACAAAACTTTTCAGAACATACACAATTAGTACTCTCAGGGATTAGCACAATTTGGTCACTTGATTGTTCATGCACAAGGTTACTTTTTCCCTTGTTCATTGTTTTCAGACGTGCTTGGAATCACTTGCTTGCTATTCTGCGTGCTTGTTTATCTACTTGAAATGATCAAATCTAGTATAACCTTCAAAATTTGGACAATACAATTTGCAAACAATCCAGAATTGAAAACCTTAAATTTTGCAAAAATTGACGTAAAGTTCTTTCTGGAGTCAAAAGTCATTTCAAGAAGTCAAAAGTCGTATGAATTTTTGTCAAATGTCATTTCAGTAAAGCCCATATGTCATATGATTGAGAACTTAGTGTCGTACGAGTTTTCAAACCAGCAAAATTCAAGAAGCCAAAAATTGTTAGCAACTATCGTACGAGTTTTGTCAACTGTCGTTTCATCTCTACCCAACAAACTCCTCCTCAATCTATTCCAGGGAGCCCAAAAACTCCTACCATGTCTCAAGCAGGGACAAACCATGGTTCTCTAGGAGGAGGATCCCAAGGACACCATTCTCAACATAATGCTGACAAAGACCCTACAACCTCTGAAATCCATCGATGTCAGAATGACGATGAATTCCAGAGAATGATGAGGCATTTCTTGAAAGTGGATAGAGAGGCATACTTTTTACAATTAGCCCAGGAAGGGGCTAAGCTTCCTCCCAACTTTAATGTTGATGATATAATCACACATGAGGAAGAAACTCTGATGATGGCCATAATGAACCAGCTGCACGCTATGCAGGTCAAAATGAATAAAATTGAGAAAGAGAAGGAACCCAAGGAATTCTCCATGGAGGACCTTTGTCCTTTCCCTTTTGACAAAGACTTGTATATGCCTCCATTCCCAAAAAGAGTGGAGATACCAAAGTATGACAAATATGACGGACACTGTGATCCTCAAGATCATGTCAGAGAGTTCTGTACGCAATCCATGGAATTCATGCATGAACTGACTTATCTAATGCATCTTTTTCCTAGATCCTTGGGAGGAGCATCCATTCAGTGGTTTTCAAGATTACCTTCTACAATCAAAACTTTTGAGGAATTGATTACATTGTTTTATCAACAATATTCCTACAATATTCAACATCCGGTCACTATGATCGATATCTGTAACCTCAAGCAATATCTAGGGGAATCATTCCTAACTTTTCTCAAGAGGTGGTGAAAGAAGTTTTCTCTATATGCTAGACCAATTCTCGAAATGGAGAAACTTGAAATCTTTATCAATAACCTTGTTCCAGAGCTCAACTATCCATTACAAATGCAAGATCATGTATCTTTTGATAAAATGGTGGATAATGCAATCAAGATTGAGAAAGTACTTGTCAAGAAAGGAGAAATCACACTTCAAAAGGACAAGTCTGAATCTGGATCTAGCTCAAATGATAAAAACAAGAGCTGGAATAGAAACAAAGGTATCATCTCTGACAGTGTTGTTGACACTATCCACACCCCATCAAAGACACCAGCCTACAATCTCACCCTTGCCACCAAAGCCATTGAAGCTTCAGAGAAAAAATTTGCTGAACCATCTCCAAAGAAGTCATTCAAACGATGGGATAATAAATGAAAGTTTACTCCCCTGGGAGAATCTTTGGAATCTGCTCTGAGGACCCTGATAGCTGATAACATGATCTCTTTACCACCAATCCAAAAACCTGATCCGGATCCAAAACCATATTGGTGGAAAGATGATGAATTATGTGCTTTCCATCAGACTAAAGGTCACAGAACTAATGGATGCTTCCACTTGAAGCATACCATTCAAGACTTGATAGATCAAGGGGACATCATGATAGATAATCCTACCAGCAATAATGATCACATAGCATTTACAGAACCATTTCCACAACATGGCAAAGGAGTTTCCACTTCCCAGCCTAACATGGGGGAAAAAGTCAACTATGCCTACCCTGGAAACGATGCTGTCATCAATATGGTTGAACCATGTATCTCTGAGAGCTGTAATGTCATCACAATTGTACGAAGGGATAGAAATCATTCCTTAGCTAATGCAGTTACCAAATCACAAGCTCAGACTCATCTGAAAGGACAAACACCAAGTTCATCTAATGTCCCTAAGATACCTTTCAATCTCACATCTGCTTCTAGACAGAAGGTTGCCTCTAAATCTTCCAATCCAAAGGATACCAGACCTACATCTTACAGCATCGTCCAACAACTCCAACACACCAATGCCAAAATCTCAATGCTTGAGTTACTTTGAATATCTCCAGCTCATAGAGATATCCTAGACAAAGCTTTGCTCGGCTCTAATGTTCCTGATGATCTAGATCTAGACAGGTTCCAGACTATGGTTGGTCATCTAACGTCTCCACAATATATCTCCTTTTCAGAGGAAGATGACAACTCTTTAAGTCACCCACACAATCAGCCCTTACACATAGAAGTCTTGATCCAGAACCATCGAGTCAAACGTGTGTTGATAGATGGGGGCACAGGCCTCAACATTTGTTCTTACAACTTAATCACATAGTTGGGATTCTCAGAGGTGGCTATTGATCCTCGAAAGAAGATCACTATAAAGGCCTATGATGAACAGGAAAGATCTTCTAAGGGCACCATTGTCTTACCCATCCGAGTGGGTCTAGTCATCAAAGATACCACATGTCAGGTGCTCGATCTACCATTGGCTTATAATATCCTTCTAGGGAGACCCTAGATCCATGAAATGCAAGCCATTCCTTCTACGTATCATCAATGCTTGAAATTTCCCTATAAAGGAGTGGAAGTTACTATCCCAGTAGATCTGAATACAACTTGCAATACATTGAAGGAAAGTGCCGATAAGCTTGTTCCCAACAATAGAGAATCTTTCATCAAGCAACAAAATGTCACTTCCACATCTAATATGGATGACATTGCTAAAGATATCAATATCAAAGAAAATGGGATGGGAGAATACACTATAGAGCCAGTCTTGTCTCTGACATCTCTCCCAATCTCACCCAAGTCATATGGCCAATCCTTCAAGCAGTCTAGATTAGAACCTAAGGAACCTATGGAAGCATACAAAAGACATTTTGTGGTGGAGCAAGTATCCAAACAAGAATTTGAAGAGGATGAAGCTGTGCTGGCATGGCTATATAAAGAAGATTTTGAATCTAAAATTGTTCAACCTAGTGAATCTATAGCACCTACAATCCCTGCTAGTTCATATGGTCCGAGAAACAAATTGATAGCCAAGATGGGATATTCCGGTCAAGGACCTCTAGGAATTAGAGGAAAGGGTCTTGTGATCCCTATTTCACATATTGGTTGAGCCAAAAAAGATACTGGTGGCATAGGGTTTAAAAAGAAACCCTATCATCTCAGAGGTGGTTGTTCTCATGTCATAGAACAAATTGCACCAGGAGAACCCCTTCTTAAGAAAGAAGACACATAACCCTTCGATGATGATTCAGATAGCTCTGAGCTTATCCCCTATGAAAAATTGCCTAAGGAGATCAAAGATCTTCTTGATGATACAGATGATCCTATCAGAAGAATTAATGTAGTAGAAAGACAAAAACCTACTATAGCGCAAGAGATGGTTGCACCACAAGAACCAGCCAATCTTGAAGGCAATCAAACTGATCAAGAAGCAGGGGGTAGTTATTCTGACACTGATTCCCATGAATATGAATTCAAGTCAGAGACTGAGGGTAATCCTTCTTGGGGTATTCATCCGGATTTCACACATTTTCTAAGATTTCCTAGAGATTCTGAATCAGAAAATGAGTCAAATGATTATGAATGGGGTGCCATTCCAGAAGAAGATGAGCTTATAACAGAGAAATCTATTGATGTTATTCACCAATATGTCTCTCAACCCAACGTAAGTCTAGAGCGAAACAATGAACTTAACATGTCTGATCCACCTATGGCTGAAGAGGACTCCCATGATGACGTTGAGCCTATTCATGAATTGAACATTTTGAGCTGTAATATCACCTTTGAACTTGAGCGTCAGGTTAGGACCAATGATGACATATCCACATCCATGAACACCATATCCCAAGCCTTTTCCGCTTTGACTATCCAACGCCCTGATCTTATCGACCAAACTTCCACAAACCCAAACCATGGTATATATACCTTCCCAAATGACTATGCCCTTGCCTGCTACCTCAATACAGTTGAGCCTATGAGTACTTCCATCAGTGAACCGAGCATCAGCATGACCGAGTCAAACATCAAATATCTTAGTCAGAAAAACAAGAGTAAAGGGAAAAAGAAAAAGAGTTCTAAGGGTGAAAACCACTTTGTGGCAGTCTCAGAACTAACAAAAGTAAAAAGAAAAGACGTATCTGAAGGTGAAAACCTCTCTGAGGCACCTAAGGATGAGATATTTGATGTCCTTCCAAGTCATTTACAGGATAGATCTCTAGTTCTAATTGAGCCAACTCAATCCATCAATTTGGGTACAACAGAGGAACCACAATTGGTACATGTAGCACAATCTTTATCAGACGAAGAGAAACATAACTTCACTACCTTCTTATCAGAGAAAAAGATCAACTTTGCATGGAAATATTTAGATATGCTAGGATTGGATCCCAATCTCATTATGCACCATCTATCCATTGCTCCCGGAGTAAAACCAATCAAACAAAAATTGAGAAAGATGCATCCTCATGTTGCACTCTTAGTCAAAGCAGAACTAGAAAAACTCCTAAAACCTGGATTCATCCATGTCATAGACTATGCTGAGTGGATTTCCAACATTGTACCTATTTCCAAACTAGATGGTTCCATCAGAGTGTGCACGGACTTTAGGGATGTGAACAGAGCATGCCCTAAGGATGATTTTCCACTGCCTAACATTGATATGATAGTGGACATGACTGCGGGCTATGAAATGTATTCCTTAATGGATGGCTTTTCTGGGTACAACCAAATCAAAATTGCTCCAGAAGATCAAGAGAAAACAGCTTTCACATGTGTGTGGGGAACTTTCTGTTGGAATGTTATGCCATTCAGACGCAAAAATGCTGGAGCTACATATCAAAGAGCAATGACATCTATTTTTCATGATATGATGCATAGAACAATGGAGGATTACGTAGATGATACCTTGGCAAAATCCATGATTAGAACTGAACATCTAATAGACTTGAGCATGATCCTTGATAGAATGGAAAAATTTAGTCTTCGACTAAATCCTAAAAAGTGTGCTTTTGGAGTCACTTCTGGAAAGCTCCTAGGATACATCGTCTCCAAGAAAGGCATTGAAGTTGATCCAGCTAAGGTCAAGGCTATAATAGAGATGCAACCTCCCACAAATATCAGTCAAATGAGGACGTTGCAAGGCAGAGTTCAATCTATCAGAAGATTCATATCACAGCTAGCGAACATCTCACAGCCTTTTACAAAAACATTACATAAAGGTGTGACCTTTGCATGGAATGAAGAATGCGAGAACAACTTTAAACATATCAAGAAGTATCTATCAAATCCACCTATATTGATGCCTCCTATTCATGGGAAGCCATTAATATTATATGTCTCCGCAACAGATACATCACTGGGGGCATTGCTAGCACAGCATGATGAGAACAAGAAAGAAAGAGCCATCTACTATATCAGCAGAACTTTAGTGGCCTATGAGAAGAGCTACTCAATGATAGAGAAGGCATGTCTAGCTATGATCTTTGCATTGCAGAAATTGAGACACTACATGTTAGCTCATACTACTCATTTGGTAGCTAAAATTGATCCACTGAAATATCTCCTAAGCAAAGCTGCCCTCACAGGTAGACTAGCTAAATGGGTCATGCTCTTGAGCGAATTTGACATTGAATATGTTGAAAGAAAAGCTATCAAAGGACAGGTCATTGTTGATCAATTAGCTGAAGCACCACTATTTGATGATACACCCATGCAAATGGAATTTCCCGATTCCTCTATCATGCACCTCTCTTCTAGAGCATGGAAATTATTCTTTGATGGCTCCTACACATAGAATGGATCTGGAGTAGGCATATTGTTCATCACTCCTCAAGGATACTCGATACCCAAAGCATTCAAATTAAAGTTTCCTTGCACAAACAATATTGCTGAATATGAGGCACTTCTCAATGGTATGAAAATGGCAATACAGTGGAGAGTTACAGAGATGCACATCCATGGGGACTCACAACTGGTTATCCACCAAGTCAATGATGTATACCAAACCAAAGATGAAAATCTCATTCCTTACAAGAGAATGGTGGATGATTTAAAGAAATACTTCATCTCTATCACATTTGAGCAAATACCCAGAATAGAGAATAAGGCTGCCGATGTAATGGTGACATTATCTACTCTTTTACAGCAGCCCAAACATGAACTACGCTACGAGTTCCTAGTGGAAGCCTTATCCTATCCTGCATATGACTCCCCTGAAACCCGCATGATCTGCACTGTTGTAGGATATGACTCATCTCGCTACAAAAATCTATTCTCCTATCTCCATGACCAAATCATCCCTAAGTCCTTTAACCATTTTGAGAAATGAAACCTTATCTGATCCGCATCCCGATATGTCATCATTGGTAATGATCTGTACAAACGAGGTCTAGATGGTACACTGCTTAGATGTTTAGAATGAGAAGAGTCTCAATGTGCATTAGAGGAAGTCCACGAGGGTATATGTGGGTCACACTCGAACGGTTTAATGTTAGCTCAAAAACTTATTAGGGCTGGGTATTATTGGCCTGAAATGGAAAAAGAAGCTATTAAATTTGCTAAAAACTGTCAACAGTGTCAAGTACATGGCAACTTGATTCATGCTCCAGGGAGAGATCTGATTCCCTTTACTACACAATGGCCTTTTCAACAATGGGCATTTGTTCTCATAGGTGCTATCCATCCGCACTCTTCTAATGGACATACCCATATAATCACAGCTACAGATTATTTTACAAAATGGGTAGAAGCAGTTCCTCTAACACAAGCAACGGGGAAATAGATCTCTATGTTCATCTTGAACTACATCATTTGCAGATATGGGATCCCTCACTCTATAATCACAGATAACGGGGGACAATTCAAAAATAAGGATCTAGATGACTTATGTGCCAGATTCAAAATTACTCAACATTGGTCATCTATCTACTATCCTCAAGGGAACGGACAAGCTGAGGCTTCAAACAAAAATCTCCTGAAGATCTTGCATAGAATAGTGAATAAAATAGGAAGAGACTGGCATCTGATGATCAATCCAGCTCTCTGGGCATACAGAACTAGTATCAGAATGCCTACAAGGGCTACACCTTTCGCTTTAGTTTATGGGTCTGAAGCGGTACTGCCTATTGAGGTTGAAATCCCATCACTCAGGATCAGAATGCATGGACTTGTCACCGATGAAGACTACAGAGTGTCGAGGTTACAAGAACTTGAACTACTCGATGAGCACAGACAAGCAGCGTATGATCATCTCAGAGTGTATCAGAAAAGAATGTCTAGAGGCTACAACAAGAAAGTCAGACATAGAGAATTTCAGGTTGGCGATCTAGTGTTGAGAGAAAATCCTAAAAATCAATCACATTGAGAATGCAAGGGGAAGTTTGAACCCAATTGGTTGGGTCCCTTTGTTATCACTGCTACTTTTGGCTCTGGTGCCTATCAACTCTCAATGATTGAAGGAGAACAGCTCTGAGAACCAATCAACGTTCTCCATCTGAAGAAATTTTATGCCTAAGGCATTCAGTGCTTGGTAAAATGTCCTAAAAAAATGTTAAAAATCAGAAAAAGTCCTGAAAAAATGAACATCTTGGTGAAAACCTAGCAATAGGCGCCTTGATGATTCACAAAAAAAAATAAAAAAAAAATCAAAAATTCAAAAAAATTGGAAAAATGAAAAATACAAAAAAAATGAAAAAGAAGAAAAAGTGCCTTGGTGAAAACTTGGAAACAAGCACCTTGGTAGCAAAAATAGAATCTCTGCTAAGATGGTGAAAACCTAGCAAACGGGAGCCACTTGTTCAAAATGCTCCATCTATCAGCACAATCTTGGTCTTTCCCAGCTTTCAGTTTTGCTTTAGTTTGTACATATCTCCCGGTTTGTTTCAACGTTTTCAATTTTTAATAAGTCGGTCTGTACACCAATCAGCTCAAGCATCTGTATCCTATCAATGTTCAACTTGGAGGCAATCAATGTCATATCCTATGGCCTCCAATGTATCTTAGACGTTTCCTATCCAGTCAGAATCCTTTGAAGCTTCCAGTTGAGTCAGTCTGTCTGTCTCGTCTCTAGAAAGGATTTTGCATCTATAACAATGCAATCAAACATCAAACTCAAACTGAAACAATTTGTGCTTTTCATGCTTTTATCTCCTTATATGCTTGTTGATTCGCATTGAGATTTTTGCATATTGTGTCCCTTTGAGCTCTTCGATGATGTCCTTTATAGGATTTAGAGAGTGATGACTGGGGGCATAATCTTTTCTTTGTTTTCTGCTTGTATGTGAAAATCTAACAACTTTGAAAATTCCGGATTGAAATGGTGTCCGACTATAAGAGCCTCTATCTCGAATTGGATGGCCATGCATACCTCGACCATTGATACCCGGAAAATTCAAGGAAGTTTGATCTAACTATTGTCTTTTTGAAGTGAATTCTTTCTCCTACTGTGAAACGTGATCTTGCCTAAAGATGTGAATGATAAAGGGTCACTACGGGTAATTCACATTGGATTTAGAATGATCTCTTGACTGTTTGATGTGTGTGCAATGCAAGGCATACTCAGGTCGTCACGACATTTATGTTTTGATGCTTGTACAAATTGCTATATCAAAATAGACATGATATTCAGGTCATCCTGGCGTTTGTGCCTTGATGCTTATATCTAATCTGACATTCTGCAAATAAAATCAATATTCATATGTCCATGGTTGTATAACCAGTGGGTGTTGTATTGATTCTTGTGCATACAAATCGATATTCATATGTCTATGGTTTCATGGCTAGTGGGCATTGTATTGATTTATCCAGTTACCTAAAAGTTCAATGATGATAACAAATTGACATATGATCAGTGACTAGGTCCTAGGTCTTAGGTTGCATTTCATATTGCATGCTTCTTTGCATTTTTCATCTTTGCATGATCTCACAATGACTAAACGAATTTCAAAGCTTAAACAATTCTTCATATCAATTCTTCAAATCTAACAAGAGCTGAATCTCACACGAAGGTTCCTCCAATGAAGCAGCAAGTAGAATCCTTTTTTGGGATCAAAATTCAAATATGAGATCATTCATATTATTAACTACTTGCATAATCGACCTTCAATCATCACAGAAATCTAGTATTTAACTTAACTGATTATCTAACATCAAACTATCAAAATTTCAACTTGGTCAACTATGGTCAACTCATGATCAAACCTAGTCAAACTTGGTCGTCTGGACCTCTAAACGATGTAGAATGTGTTCCTGGACGTGTTTAACCACTTCTCTAATCAATTAACATGCTTCTAAACTCTCAACGCTGACTTTTCTTGTCAGATTTCAATTTTAATCCCGAAGGGGGCATGGTATTGCACATCAATTCAAAGTCTATAAATCAAATTCTATCGATCAAATCTATCAATATCTTTCATCAGTGATCAAGATAAACAATCACATCTAGTTGCTGATTCATCAAAAGTCCTCATTGCTCGGGGCAAATCTATCATCACTTGGGGCATATCAGATTCATCGATCCATATCAATCTGGTATTCTCCTAATCTTGTAAATTGTATCAGTTTTTGCAACCATTAGATCATAGTGTTCTTTCCTTGGTTCTTCGACAACTGAAGGGTTCAGATGTGATACTTGCTAGTTCTGCTAAGACAATCGAGTCTAGAACGGGTCACTCACTTCTTATCAATCCTAAGGTTCAGAATTAGGCATTTTGACACTTTTTCACAATCATAAGTTCATTGCTGCTATAGTGAACATTATCTTTGGTCATTCAGGACCTATTATCTTCATATCAAATCAATATCAATCAGCTTCTGTCTCATATCAATTATCAATTTTGAATCAGTTTCATATCTTTATCAAACACAGACTATCTTTGAACCACTGCGCTTCGCACAGTAATTCAAAGAGGGGCAAAATGTAATACCCCAAAAATGGGCTATAAGTTCATTAATCTCCTACATCGACAATTCGAATGAAATCGACATCAAAGTCCTAATCTAAGGCACATCTAAACATCATCGAATCATAATTGATTATCTTAAATTCTGCATCGGGGAATATTCCTAGTAATATTCCTAATTATCTTAATTATCTTTAATTTAATGATTATTTGGTGATAAATTACATTTATCCTAAGTTTGATTAATTGAATATTTTCATATTTAATTAATTAGATTTAATATCTTGCCACTTAATTGTGTAATTAAATTTAATTCTATATATTATTAATTGTATTGTTTAATTTTGACAATAGAGCATAATTCCTATCTTTAATTGATTAAATTCTTATTTAATTAATTAAAACATGTTGTCATTATTTAATAATATAATAAAAGTTTGATTAAATAGTTAATTAACCCATAAATTAATTATTTATTTTCAAAAATTAGTTAAGTTGGAAATAAATCACTTTATTATTAAATTAATTCATAATTAAAACATGCACAATCATAAAAGCAGACAACTGTCAATTATCAATTAAAGCTAAACTCTATTTTGAGTTAAAGCTTAGCTTTTGCATGTTTTTGTGACTTAATTATCTGTTATTATCAGATAACTCAAAAATCAAGTTGAGTTAATTTGAGTGATTTATGGCTTTTATCCATGCACCTCCAAAGCCCTGGATTTCTATAAATTAAAGGCTTCAGCTCTTCATATCTCATCTCATATTTTGCACAATCACGCTGGAGAATTGGAATTGAAGAATCAAAGCTCTTGCGAATAGACATCTTTGTGAGATCAATCTTATTTTTGCATTCATATTTCATATCATTGTTAGATTAGCATAGCATATCAGTTTTCATATAGATTAATTTCATATCAGTTTTTCATTCATTCTTATTGCATAGAAAATATCAAAAAAATAGATTAATTGCATTCATATTTCATATCTAGATCAATTGCATTCAAATCCTTCATTTAGGTGTCGTCTAGGTCACTGATCTCGATTATAATCTGAGAACATTAATCTCGCACCTATTAGAAGGCAGTAAATCGCTTGGTTAGATAGCTTTCAATTTTGCACGATTTTGATTATAGCTAACCTCTAATGTTTTACTAAGTGTTGTGTCTACAGATCAGGTACAATTTTCACACACACAGACCTCATGTTAAATAATGGCTCTAAAGTAACCACAACATCATTCACATTGTCATTTGTCTTTTGCAACATGACAAATGAATTATGGACTAAGTCCATCTTTCCTTTTATAACCTCAAGTCTATGTTGCAAGATGCCAGACAGGGCATTGAGGGCCACTTTTAGCTTATCCTTCTCTGATTCATCGATTTCCACATTAGATACCTCTTCCACTAGAAGTACTAGAACTTTAGCTTCTAGAATGATAGGAAGGATGGCCTTGGATGCTTCCTCAAGTTTCCTTTTCATCTCCTCTAACTCATCCTCTAACATCATTATTTTCATAAGTTTTTCCTCTTTGTCCTTGGCCAGTAGGGTGGAGTCCTCAAATAAATTTTCATACCTGTTGGAGAGCTATACATTCTTAGCCTCATTCAAGTGGAAAAAATGGGTTAGTACTTTTGAAACTTCAAGATCACTGGTGTTTCACATAGTCCACATGATCTTATCCCCATTTATTTTATCCTTAATTCTGACCAGAGAGGGCTTCCGAGTTCTAGGGGAAAGAGACCACATTGCCAAGGTTTGGGATCTTGGATCATATATGCACCCTCTTACTATTTCCCCAATTTGGGCTTCATATGACAAACCACCTTGTGGTTGTCTCCTTATTTGATCAATGATGAAAGATGAGGTCAACTCCCACCTGGAACTAGTAACATCCCACTTGACCTAACCAATTTCCTAGCTTCCTCAACTGATATCTTCTTTGAGGCTGAATCATATGAGGCTAAGACTTGTAAGGCCTCACTTCTTGGTTTTGGACCTTCATTTGCATGACAAAAAATCTCTTCTTGTTTCCTCCAGATTAAGAAGTTCTTGAATTCATCACTCTTTATGAAATCATCATCATTTATGAGTTCTTCTTGAATCAATTGTCTCTCATCTTTTCATAAAAATAGGGGAAGCTCAACCTCCTCTTATGTATCTATGTTTTTTCCCTCTCTAATGCTTTTCCTTAGGTGATGATGATAAGACTTATCACCTGGCACCAAGGAAGTCACTCTATCAATTCTCTTTCTTCCAATGTGTGCTTTTGAAGATTCTCCCTATTCAATTATTTTCTTCTTTTGAGGGGGTTCATCTATATCACCTACTTTGTGAGCATTAGTTCCCTATTCTTGAACTGGCTCATCAACATTCTAAGGTGGTCTATTCTTTGCATATGAACTCTCACTGACAATCTCATACTTAGTTGATGAGTATTCCTTCTCAGCTTTGATTTTAGCATCCAGTTGAGAGTCTAATTGATTATAAAAGATGTCATAATTTTTTATCATCTTGTTGATCTTGGAAATGCATAGAAAATTAGGGAAAAAAACCACTAAAGGCAATCCTAGCCCTTTTCAACTATGCCTCCAAGTCCATCAAGTCATGGAATTTTCCCAACCTCTTTTCAATTTCTTCTTCATCTAGGAAATTCCTAATAATATCCTCCAAATCATAGACATCATGCTCTCTAATGACCCCAATGCTAGGAATAAGAATTTTCCTTGCATTTTTTATAAAGTCCTCAGGGTATACATACCCATATGTTATTGAGGCCATTTTGAAAAGATTTATCCATAAATAAAGATGTGGTAGGGCTCTCTTTCCAATTGCAAAGTTTGTTACTTTGAACATCTAGGGGGTGAAAGTCCCTTTTTTGTGTGGGGCCAAGATCTCCTTATCAGTCCAAATCAACTGCTAGATAAACTCCAAAAAATAAATTTGTGGTGGCACATACTTGAGAAGAACATGTGGAGGCTGTAGACATCCATACACTTTGATCAAAGTGAAATTATCACCAAGGTATAAATCTCTATAGTTGTGATCAATTGGCCACTTATCCACATATTCTCTAGGCCTTAGAAGCCTGAGCATCTTGACTGAGATCCTGGTGATGTTTGTTCCCATCATGTTCAAAATTGGATTCACCATCCAATTTTGAAACCCATTGAAATCATTCTCATTTGAGGTAACATTCCAAACCCTCAACCAGAACTATACTAGGTTTGGTTCACCATGGTTCTTCTTCCTTGCTCTTAGCATACACACATCCATGTGGTCAATGTTATAAAACATGATCAAATGCATCAAAAGAGAATAATGTATGAATTTGGATGGCTTTCTACTATCATTGATCAACATGAGGCCCTCATGCATCCTATTGATTACATACTGGATGTAATCATAATCTATATTGACATGGGAGGTTTGTATGTCCAGGATGATCATTAGAAAATCTACAAGCCTCTTTTCTTCATCTCCATCTACCCCTAGGACTCAAAAAAACCCATAATAAATGTACTTCATGTACAAATTGAGAGCCTTAAACTCATATGGAGATTTCTTGTGGCTAGGGAGAGGGGCTATATACTTACCAGTTCTAGGCATATGGTGAGCGACTTGGGTTTTCACAAGCTCAACCTATTTGACATAATTTTCCTTCTCCTTCCCCAAGTCAATCTCTGTTGAGGAAGAGGAATATAGATTGAAGGCTTTCATAAATGACCCTCTATCTAATGTGACTAGGGTAGATTGGTCACTTCTCCATATAGACTTGGAGATTGGGTCATAATTCCTAGCCAAATTAATTAAAAGGTCAACATCCAAGAAGACATTAGGGACAACTAGCCTTCCCAATCCTAACTTCTATGCATTACACATTGGAATAGACTTATCTTTATTGCTATAGAAGTAATTAAATAGAAGGTACCCTAACATAGAAGGTGTAACAAGGTCTCTACAATTAGTCAAGAAATCTGTAAAGGTCTCATCAATAGCCTTTTTGTTCTGTGTAGACCCTGGGAGTAACTAAATGAAATCATCTCCATAATTGGCTTTCCCTTCTAGTCTCCATTCTGCTCTTTTTCTCCTTCATTAGATGAAGCATGCCTATCCTCTAGTTGACTCATTCTTTCTACTCTCAAGATACTTTGTACTGTAAATTATCTCTTTGAAATTGATACAATGTAATAGCTCGGCTTCACAATCTCTCTCTAAAAATTAATAAGTGTAAGAGCATCTTGTCTATATATCTTTGATCAATGAATGCATGGAAATCACCAGAATCGCTATAGATATTATCTATGTCACCTCAAAATTCACTTCTACGTGAAACCAAATTTGAATCTAGGATAGCCATAACATGTGAAGTTGATAGGCTACATTTAATTTTTGGAAAGAAAGAAAAAAACTAGTGAGTACTATTTTATTGCTTTAACCCTAAAAAACTATTAAAAAACCCTCACTTGAAATCTGATAAGCTATCTCATTACTTTTTCCATCCTGGCATGATACTTTTTCCACTTCAGAGCCTCCCTTTTATTTATTTCTCAATGAACTTAACCACATCTTATTTGGAGATTCAATGACTGAAGGCATCTTGTGATCTCAAAACACTTTACTCAACCCAGGTCTGATAGCAAGATCCAATGACTGAAACAATTCTCTAAATCTCCTAAACACTTGTCTTGACTGAGGTTACATTGTGAGAACAAGAGACCAAAGCCTTCATATGATCATGAAGCCTCCAAGTTAACTCTTATTGGATCACGAGACTCAGTGTCTGAAGTAAGTCTCTTAGTCTCTTAACTTTCAAGTTAACCTTAGTAAGATTATGAGATTCAGCAAAAAGTATATTTCCAAGTCTCTAAAAACTTTCCTTAACTCATGCTTGATTTGGAGATCTAGCGACTACAATATTATCATAATCTCAAGATATAATCATTAACCCTAGTCAATTTGTGAGATTTAGTGAAAAGCCTTTATCTCTAATTCGCTAGACAACTTACTTAACCTTGGTAAGTTCCTGAGACTAAGCGCCAACCATTGATCTTTTAATTCATCTACAATCCTTGTTGAATCTCCAAATGTTTCAAGATTTGATTGTTACTTCATCAGAATAGGAGACAACTCTTTCTAAGATTTGTCATCGGATCTCAGAATGCAAATCACTATCTACCAGCATTAAGCAATCATGAGATAACTGCTTCACTAAATCTTGAGATCTTTACTAACTACAGACTCAACTCTGAGATTTAATAACAACTGTGGATCAAGATTTGCATCAATGGATTTTGTTCAATCACTGAATATTTCAAAACTTTACCATGACATTGAGAGAATAGGAGATGACTGTTGTGCTAGATTACTAAATGTTGAAAGGTAACCACCAAGTATTTGAAGACTTGGAGAAATCCATGTTCGTTGGGTCACTAGAGAAAATAACTAACTATCAAGACCTTAGAGATCATGCAATAACCATTAGAAAATCACTCATTCACCTGATCTCTAGATTAATAAACTTAGAAATTTGGACATCATGAGATCTTGTGAACAAAAGGAAATAAAGACCATGTGCTTAATAAAGAACTCAAGTGCCATAGAAAAGTAACACTCAAATAGATCATGAGTAGGGTTTTAGGCATAGGCAAAACAAATTTTTTAAAACCTGCGAAGAACAAAGACCTATTTCCCAAATTAAGGCAATTTTCACAAAATTTTAAAGGAATGGAAGATTTTGGCTAATAGAATCCAAGTCCTCTTCAAGAAAGGAATCATCTAGAAGAAAGAGGGATAAATGTGCATATTGTAAAAGCTAGGACATGATGAGCATAAGTGTTTTCACAAGAAGATTCATGAGATAACTCACATTATTCAAAAGCACAATATTAAGTTGTTATCATCAATTTCTACTTCTTCTACACATTTGGAAGCTTCTACATCTCCATCATCATCCAAAGATAAAGGTAAATGACAAGAACTTTTGGCTTCTGCATATCCTGAGCGTGGCAAATGAATTCTTGATTCAGGTGCATCACATCATTTGGAATCTTCTATGGATATGTTTTCTTCTATTGAGCCTTGTAATTCTCCTAATATATTGATGGGTAACAAAACATACATGAGGGTTTGTGGGAAAGTTTCTATTCCTATGGGAGAGGGGACATTTAATGATTTTCTTTGTGTACCATCCTTGACCATTAATCTCCTTTCTCTTTACCAAATTACTCATCGGGCACAAGGTAAAATTTTTGAGTTCACTCCAGATTATGTCTACAGTAGGGACTATTAGAAATACAACTGATGAATGTCTTGGAGAACAAAATGGGAGAATGTGATAATGATCACCGAGCTACTAAGGTATATGTGAGACATTAGATCAGTTGTTATATTGTCATTAATGTCAACTAGCTTTGACTTTACTTATCATGATAGTTGCAAAAATATGAAGGAGGTGATGTTGGTGAAGGGGAGAAGATATTAGCATGAAGATGAGATGTATGAGTAAGTTATACATAAGCTATTCATTGGGAAACTTATTGATGAATCTCTTACATTATGATAGTGATTTTATTGGCTTGTGTGATTCAATTAAGTATTGAAGATCAAGAATGTACAAGTTACTTTGGTCGGTAAATGAAGAACTTAGTATACACCGAGTAGGTGTAGTGTATGCTGAGTGTGGTATTAACTGAGCAAGAAGAAACTGACATATCATAGTATCAACTAAGAAGGAAGAAACTGATATATCATGGTATTGATTGAGAATGAGTAATAAAGTGGAACATGTGATGATGAGATGGATGAATCTAGAAAATTCCACAAATAAAGATAAAGTTTTTTATGAAGATCTATGGCTGGAAAGATTCAAGGATGATTGGATGATGAAGATTTAAAAATGTTTTAAGGCACAAGTTTTGAGGAAAGTTAAAGAGGTAAAAGCAATGATGGAGATTAAGAGGAAAAAATTGTGGCTAAAATAAAAATGGTTTACCATGGACCTATATAAGGAGACAAGAAATTCAAAGAGAGAAGAGAGAATATTGCTGTTGTACTACAACTGATTTGGAATCTAATTGAAGAATGTATGATTAAAGATCACTAAGGAGTTTCTGATTAGATATGTAATATGATTAAATTAGTATTATGTTGTCATTGATGTCAACTAGCTTGACAGTACTTATCTTGTAAGTTACTACACCGAGACATCTAAAGAAAAGTGGAAAATAAAATTAGAATAGAGAAATCTACATGAGGAAAGATGTACATGACAGATGAGGATAAGGAACACATTGAGTAACTTGTTGATGAGTCTATGACTTGATGATATTGACTTCATTATGTTGCATTCATCTATAATGAAGTATAGAGCTGAAAGACACAAAGCAGTGTTGTTGGTAAATGAAGCATTTCTAGTATACACCGACAGAGTGTAGTGTATACCGACCGTAGTATTAAACAAACAGTGTTCACTGACACATTCTTTGTTAACTGAGCAAAATGGAATGAATTAAATGATTAGCTTAGCTGATAAGATTGATGAGCTAGCAAGAGTATAACATCGAGGTAACAGATGATGTTTTTTACACAGATTGATGGCTGACAAAATTCAAGGAAGATCTAATGGAGAAGATTGAAATGTGTTATTGACACAAGTACCGAGAAAGTTTTAAGCAGAAAAATCTATGAATGTGATTAAGTGGCAAAATCTGATGGTGGAGAAGAAAATGATTTACTTGTCTATATAAGAGAACATAATTTCTTTATGAAAGAGCCGAAAGAAGAAGCTATAGGATTATCATGTGAATAAGGTTTTATACATTTTGATCATACTGGTTAGTGAGAACCGAGCTCCAGAATAGTTACCGAGCTATAGAGAGTAGTTACCAACGGATAGTAAGTTGACACAGTATTGAATCTAAAGTGAATTATTGATTAGAAGGATTTGTATGGACTGAATATTGATCTGTAATCTACAATTGAATTTGTATTAAGGCAGGTCATTTTACTATTACACATTTAACCATTGTATACAGTCTAAATCTCTTAACTAAGTGGACTCTAAAAGTCTTATGATGTATCATTCATAGAATGAACATTGTTATCCTGTCAACCCCATAGTGAATGTTGGTTGGATGATAACTTCTAGTCTAAAATCATCTAACAAGGTCACACCTAACAGTGTGTTTGTAACCTTTAACAGGGTTGGGTCTTAACCGACCTCAATTTAGAAGAGTGAATAATTTTGGGTTGTCGGTCCTAGGTGGTTTTTCCCTTTATAGGGTTTCCACATTAAATCTCTTGTGTTATGTGTTGATTGTGATATTTGTTTGTGAATAAGGTGAAAATGGAAACATGGTAACACACATAACATTCATCACCTATTCATTTAGAAAGGATGTTTAGAAGTTGTAATAGCATAAATAGATCTGAAAATGCTTGGAAATTACTTAGATCAAAGTACATACCTCATCATGATATTAATCTAGAATTATCTATTTTTTGAAGTTTGTATGAAGTTTCAGAAGATTCTATCACCTATTTTGGATTGGAAATGTCGAGGCAAACAAAACCCAAAAATCTTTTCCCCATATTCACTTAGGTCAACTTTGACCTTTTAAAAGGTCAAAGACCACATTTTTATTTCCAAGTCTGATTCTGATTCTATTCGTAGATCCTGAAAGTTCAGTGAAAAGGGTACTCCAATCTATCCTCTAAAAACTGAAATAGCACATGTAGATATCTGAAAAGGGGTTTTTTGGGGTCGCTATATAGGGTTTTGCCTTAGTCAAACCCCCATTTTGGTGATTCCCACCTCCACATATAGCTAATTGAAATAGTATGTGTGTGTATATATTGAAAGTGTAAAGCTAAGATCTAATCCTCTAGATTAAAACCCTAGCATGAATATGTATGAAATAACAATGCATATATTTGAATGTGATAGAAAATCATACCAAGCCCCCAAGGCTAAAGTACTTCTACCATTCTCACAATCTGTAGTTGTTACTCCTTATTTGAATGCTTAAAATGTTGATGATGATGGATCAAGGAAGAATGATTCTCTCTTGCTCCAAATATGAATGCTTGAAGATGCTTAAAGACTTGAAATGCTTGCTTGCACAGCTTGAGAACTTGAGAGCTTGATTGCTTGAGATGAGATGTGAAAATGAGAGAGGAAGGCCTCCTTTTATTATGAATTAAGTCACACTCCTCTAGAAGGGCCACCTTGGGGAATTAAATCTCAATTATGTCCTAACCTTTAGAGAATGGATCTAAATTAAATGTAATTAAAGGATTTACCATTTCAGAGCCTGAAACAGCTAACCCGGAGGTGGGAAATTAATAATCCCAAAAGCTAAATTAGCGGCAATTAAAAATTTGAAATCCCGGTAGGATGAGGTCAAGGTGAAGGTTGACCCTGAGCTAGTTAGGGTCGAGGTCGACCTTGACCAAAAACCCTAACTTTTGCCAGGATGGAGTTTAAAGGCCTCGAGAATGCCCAGAAACCTAGAAATGAAGTCTAATGAGAATAGAATGTCTATGATAAACATGATGAAGGCTAGGAGGACCCATTTCTATATCCTACCTAGAAATTAGAGTCATAGAAGAGGGGAATTAAGGAGAATCCTTAGGATCCTAACCCTAATTTGACCCAGGACATACAAATGCATCCTAAATGCAGGTTTATCATGATAAATGCACTAAAATAGGGTGCTAAACCTATCCAAATGGAAGAGGTTCCATTTTAAGATGATACATTTAGCCCCCACTTTAGCTTAGATATGACACTACATGAATATGCAAGCTAAAGTAAGAAAATATTATAAAGATGAAAAAGGATATAGCCTAGTCCTTGATGTAAAGATCCTACAAAAAACCATTAGAACCTGCAATACACTAGGTTAATGAAAATCTATAATCACCTAGAGCTTACTAAATGATAATTTGAGAAGTATATAGAGCCCCTTATGGCCCCCCCTATTTTGGCTTTCTACTTTGGAAGGGTGAAACAAGGTGATAATAAAACTCTAGACACTGGATATGTAGAGTGTTGGAAAGTTCATTCATAAACTTGTTAGAAGGATTCCTACCCTTCCTCAAATGGTTCAAGGATTTAGATATCTGAATCATGATTCCAACACCACTGACAGCACAGAAAATAGAGTTATCTAACTCAAGTTATGATGAAAAGAATGAATGTCTATCAAAATGTATAAAAAGAAATTCTTACCCTAATCCTCATTTTAAACCTCTAAAATAGATGAGAAAGGTAAACTTACTCATTCTTACCATTTATAGATTTGAAATTAGAAGCAAGATGCTGAGAAGAGATGAACTATGAGTGACACACTTGGAGACTGTCAGACACCGTCTAGCTAGCGAACGAGCACTCCTTGAGGTGAGATTCTTTCTGAATTCATGTTTTTGTTGAGCTAGGTCAATTTTACCCCCTAGAGGTCAACCCTAACCCAATTAGGTCGACCTTGACCCATTTAGATTGACCTCAACCCAAAAAGGTCGACCTTGACCTAGAAAAGTTGACCCAGACCCAGTAAAGTTGACCTTGACCTAATTGAGGTTGACTTTGACCTAGATCAGTGGTACTTTCAGATTTGATGATGCAGATGATTGATATGATGCTTGTTTGTGATTGTAGGACCTCATCTACTTCTGAGAGCATCCATTTGGGGAACTACTAGTGCAGGTCAAGGAGAGACTATCTGATTTGGATGATGAGGGTTTACAGCTGCTGAGGGATGTAGGACTATATTGGGTATCAGTCCTTCCATAGATCAGGCTACATCAGGAGATGTTATCCACACTGACAGAGAGATGGGATGAGGATACATTCTCCTTACATCTTCCTACTGGTGAGATTATAGTGACATTAGAGGATGTATATAGGATTATGAGACTTTTGGTCCGAGGAGAGACTATCAGACCCAGGACACATAGAATTTGGAAGGAGATTCATGCAGACACAAAGTATTGTACAGGTGGATGTCTAGTGATGTAGACTCACTCAGATCATATCTCACTATCATCCATAGTATCAGGTCATACTCCCTTAGTACGAAAGGTGATGCTATGTATAGTAGCCTTGGTTGTGTTGCCCAACTCAAAGGGTACTGTATTTTGTTCACCTATGACTCATTTGATTCAGAGGATGGAGAGAGAGAAGATTGTGTTCTCATGGGGTTGCAACATGATCTATCATCTATACCATGAGTTGATTCAGCTGGTGAGGTATCAGTGAGAGATTTTATCAACTTGCACCATTCTATAGATTTGGATTTTTTAGCACTTCACATGTACATGTCCACAAGGAGTGCCAGTGATGGTAGATGTGAGTACACTGAGAGCCTTTGCATATCCCATGGGAGATGTCTAGAAAATTGGAGATGTTCTCTATTGGAGAGTACATCTTGACCATATTGCTAATACTGATGTGAAATGGAGACCCTACTGCCAGATGACAGAGTGGCCAGACACCCAATTCTAGATGAGACACTCTTAGTAGCGTAAGCTACTAGAGGGTCACCAGAGCCATATAGTGATGCCATATTATTATGATCAAGTGATGAGATAGTTTGGCCTACTATAGGAAGTCCCTAAGGTAGTACCTCGCTATGCGCATCTGACAAGATACCATCAGAGACCCAGTGCCATGCACTAACCTTTAGCGGCAGACATAGAGGATAGTGATGTAGAGGAGACAGAGGATATTAAGCTACCATCAGATGTATCCTATGTAGGTGTTAGCTGAGATTACATTTGGTACTAGAGCTTACAGGGGACCCACCCTATCTTCCTTGAGGATTATCCTATAGGTGATCCAGACTTTAGATAGAGGACACACCAGGATAGTGTAGATAGTGAGGGAGATGACGATATCAGAAATGAGGAGGAACACATCTCTGAGGGGGAACCGATGGAGGAGGAGGAGAGAGAAGATGATAGAGCTAAGGACATGCCCTCAGTGGATGATATGGGTGCAGATATACCTATCACTCCTATATCACCACTGAGATTGCGATGGCCCCCGTGGCCTCACACAGAGACACCACCATCATAGCCTAGACATAGTGAGCATGGAGAGAGTAATTGCTCCATGCCCTCACCATCTAGACACTTTAATGATGTCCAAGAGGGAGACCTAGGTATGGACTATGAATTTTTGATTAAAAATATGATTTTATGAAAAATAAATATGATATTAGCATGATAAAAGTATATTTCCTCTACAACTAGCATAGCGGAATGGAGGAGTTTTGTATCTGAGGTTCTCAAGGATAACATTATTTCCTACCGACTTCCAGTTGATGAGTGAGAGTCTTCCATTGGGCACAAAGATCTAGGCAGACATGCCAATATCTTCATATGCATCTAGCGGGAGTTGAGGATGTGCAGAGAGAGGGAGGAGAAGATGATGGCAGAGATGCAGAGTCTCTGAGAATGTGTTTGGGCCATGAGCATATCTAGGAGCCATACATAGACACACAAATCTTCATCTTCCTATCACAAAGAAAAGAGATCTAGGAGTCATCGACCATCAGAGTGGCATAGTGATAGGTGTAGTGATAGATAGGGCCATTGGCCTCATATGTATCAGAACTTTGAAAAACTATGTATTGCTGATAAATGAAAAAATTTCTTTACTAATTAGTTCTATACTTGATTACTATGTTTTCATCAATATAAAACTTAATAGAAAGAAAGAAATAAAGAAAGTGCATAAACATATTCAATATGTAATTTTTACTAAAACTACATAACCTATAAAAGAAATCATTATAAGGAACACATAAATGCTCATGGAAAAAATGAGATTAAGGGTAATAACATTTAAGATGCATAATATTAATGGGTTCCTTAAAATAAACACCATCCATATCAGCAAGTTTGTAAGCACCCGAACCAAAGTTTTCAATAACAACAAAAGGTCCAAGCCAATTAGGGCTAAATTTTCCTTTTTCACCTGGTAAAGCATTCACATTTCATTGATTCTCATAAAGAACTAAATCACCAACTGCAAATGTTCATTCAATGACCTTATGATTATATTTTTTCTAGAGAGATTTATGATAAGCTTTTATATGTTCTAATGCATGTATTTGTTGTTCATCCAACATTTCTAATTCTTGTAAATGTTGTTCATGAAAAATATCTTTATCAATTATCCCATGAAATGAAACATGTAAGGATGGTATTTCCAGTTCCAAAGGCATAATAGTGTTAGTACCATAAATAATATTATAAGGAGAAGTACCTATAGCAATACAAACACTAGTCCTATAGGCCCATAAAGCGTAAGTCAGTTGAGAATGCCAATATTTGGCATGCTTACTAACTATTTTTCACAAAATTTGTTCAATAGTTTTATTCGATGCTTTAGCTTGTCCATTAGATTGAGGATAATAAGGAGTTGAAAATCTATGTTGAATCCTATATTTCTCCAAGAATTTCACAATGTCTTTATTCTTAAAAGATGTTTCATTATCTGAAACTATTGTCGAAGGAATACCAAATCTTGCTATAATATTATTAAGGATGAAATCACAAATAACATGTACTATTGTAGAATGAAGAGGGACAGCTTCAACCCATTTCATGAAATAATCCGTAGTGGTGAGAATGTAAGTATGCCCTTGAGAAGAAGTTGGTGAGATTTTTCTGAGAAGATCAAAACCCAAAATACTAAAAGGCCATGGAGAAACTTGATTACGAAGCTTATGAGCAGGACCATAAATCAAATTACTATGATGTTGACATTGAGGGAAAATTTTAACAAACATGAAAGAATCATGTTCCATAGTTTGCTAATAATATCCCAGTGGAAGTAATTTATGAACTAAAGATCTTCCACCAAAGTTTCCCCCACAAGAACCAGAATGAGCTTCTGCTAAAGCTACCGGAATCTTGGTTCTACGGAGACACCGTAATAATAAACCTTCGTAAGAGCATTTGTATAGCACATCTCCTAAAATGATATAGCACACTGCAAGTTTTCTAATGCGATTACATATGTTGCTTGTTGCTGATTTAGGAAAAGTACCATCCTCCAAAAAATGAAAAATGTGTGAATACCATTCATCCAAATGCAAGTTGAAACAATCAGAAGTAATCTTATCAAAAATTGTAGGGCTTTTAAGAGTTTGTATTGTAAATTGGAAATTTTTAGCATTGTTCTTGAGACAAACCAAGGATTTCGCACTTGCCATAGCATCTGTGTGTCGATTATCTTTCCTTAGTAATGTCTAGATTGTGTAAGAGGAAAATTGTAAAAGGACATCGAGAGCTATGTCTTTGTACTATGTCATTCTATTGTTTTTAGTCTGATATCCACCTTTAATTTGTTCAACTATCAATTGCGAATCTCCATATATATGTAAATGTTTGATATTCAGAGATGAAGCGGCTCGTAAGCCAACTATAAGAGCTTCATATTCTGTAATGTTATTAGTACAAGGAAAGGTCAATTTATATGATAAAGGGATGGGTTTCTTTATAGGGGGAATCAAGATGATACCCACACTAGATTCTATCTTACACTTAGACCCATCAAAATATAATTCCCAAATATCATCTTGTTGAATAGCTAAAATATTTTCATCAGGAAATTCGATAGGAGTAGAACCTTCAACAGAGTGAAGACAAGGAGCTTTAGCTAAATGATCAGTCAATGTTTTTCCCTTAATTGATTTCTAAAGAATAAAATTAAGATCAAATTTAGTAAGTAACATTACCCATTTTTCCAAGCGGCCTAAGAGATCAGTTTGCGACAAAAGATGTTTAAAGGGATCAAATTTGACAATCACATTAACTTCAACATTTATGAGATAATGCCTAAGTTTTTGACATGCATAAACCACCACTAAAAATTATCTTTCTAGAGGTGTGTATCTTGTTTCATAATCCAATAAAGTTTGACTGATGTAATATACAGGTCTTTCATTACCATTATCATCAATTTGAGCTAATAATGCACTCATAACTTGTTGGGTTGCTGAAGTGTATAATTGAAATGGTTTATCAAACTGAGCAGGCTGCAAGATAGGAGGATTTGCAAGATACTCCTTAAATTGCACAAAAGTCTATTTATAGTCCTCATTCCAAGAGAAAGTGGCATCCTTTCTAAGCAAGGAAGTAAAAGGGATCGTTCGGTCTACCAAGTTAGAAATAAAGCAATGGATAGCTTGTATCTTTCCTTGCAAACTTCGTAATTGAGAAATATTTTTAGGAGGAGGCATATTAACAATAGCGTCAATCTTTTTAGTATCTACCTTGATGCCTTGCTTAGAGATTATAAATCCTAATAATTTACTAGAATCAACTCCAAAGACACACTTCTTAGGATTCAATCTCATATTATAACTTTGAATTCTTTCAAATATCTGTCGTAAAATAGTAACATGATCTTCTCTTTGTATGGATTTTGCCAAGATGTCATCCACATAATCTTCAAGAATCTTATGGATGTAATCATGAAAAATCAAAGTCATAGCCCATTGATAGGTTGCTCCTGCATTTTTTAATCCAAAGGGCATCATGACCCAACAAAAGGTTCCCCAAGGTGTTATAAATACAGTTTTAAATTGATCTTCAGGAGGGATAAAAATTTGATTATATCCTGAAAAGCCATCCATAAAGGATAACAGAGCATGGCCCGCTGTAGAATCCACAATCATATTGATATTAGGTAATGGGAAATCATTTTTTAAGGATGCCTTATTTAAATCTCAAAAATCAATGCACATCCTTATCTTATTTTCTCCTTTTGACACAGGCACAATGTTTGAAATCCAGTCAAAATAATCAATAGAATGGATAAATCTGGAATCCAATAGTTTTTCAATTTCACCTTTAACTAACAAAGCAATTCACAGATTCATCTTTCAAATTTATTTTTTACAAGTTTCATATTTGGTTTTAGAACAATGTTATGAGTCACTATCTTAGAATCTATACCCGGCATATCAGAGTATGTCCAAGCAAAAATATCCTTAAATTCAAGCAAAAGGGAAACCAATTGATCATGTTCATCCTGATTCAAACATTTCCCAATTTTTATCAACCTTTCAAAGTTATTTTCATCCATTTGAATATCAATAGTCTCAGTGATTAATTAATCAATTCTTATCGAAGAATCCATCGGTAAAAGAGCAATATCTTGTTCTTCATGTTCTCCAAAATAAGCATCAATTTTTAAACAATAAGGCTTTCCTCGCTTATGATGAAACTTAGGTAAGTCCTCATAAACCACTAAATATTCCATTAAAGCCTCTTCTTTAGGGAAAATATCCAAAGAGGGTTGTTGATTAAGATCAAGAAGCAATGGGTTAACCAACTTCAACTATCCACTGCAAATATGATTAACATTAAGAGGAAAAGCAAAGGGTTGTCGGTAAGGATTAAATCCTAATCCATACGTATGGTCATTGATTTCATTATCCAAGGGTACTTGTATACCTTGTTCATATTTACCACATCCTTTCCCATTGAATCCTGATTTCTTAAGAAAATGATAACTAGGACCATATTGATCAGTCATATTAGAAGAAGTCCAAGGAGTGGCATATGTCATATTATCATAACATTCAGGCTTTATAGTATCAAGTGTTTCATTATGTGAAGTAGCAATAAAATTACTTTTTAATTCTTCAGATAATGGAGAAGAAATAAAAACCTTTTTCTCAAATTCATGATGTTACTTCATAAAGTCTAAATCAGAGACCTTATATTCGCTAATAAATGTGGGATTAAAATCCAATGTGCCCCAATCATCTTCAGTCAAGGAACAGGAAGAAGGTGGATCTTCTTGTTGTTGAATTTTAGGTTGTTTTATCTTAGATTGTTGTATTGTTGATTGTTTTTCAATCTCTTTACTAGGTTGAATAGGTTCAGAGATTTTAGCATATTATGTGTTTAAGCAAGGATTCAGAGCATCATCTGCATGTAATGTATACATTAGATTATTATAGATGAATCAAACCTTGTGATGGAGAGTAGAAGGAACTACATGCATAGTATGTAACCACAGTCTTCCTACGAGAAGGTTATAGTTAAGTGGTCCAGGCATAACATGGATAGGAGTATGTAGAATAACTGGACCTACCTTAATAGGTAAGGTAATAATACCCAAAGTTCTTTTCGCAATATTATCAAATCCGTGTATAGGAATATTATCAGGTTGAATGGTAGATAAATCAGCCTTAATTGCTTTGAGCATGTCCATTCTACAAACATTAAGTCTAGATCCATTATCAATTAAGGTTCTTCGAATGATATTCTTATTAATAGAGAAAACCACCATAAGAGCATCATATTGATTTTGCACCTCTAATGAAGGTAAATCATCATCAGAAAACACAATAGGAGGTACAGAAGGCATAGCATGCATACAGGCCAAAATCAAATGAATGTTTTCTTGATTAGGAGGCATAGCAGGAAGAGTGGATAAAGCCATTTGCAAAGCCTCATAATATGTCAGGGATGTTTGAAGTAATTCCCGTAGAGATATTTTGGCAGGAGTAGCATGTAATTGATGAACTAAGTTGTACTCCTTAAAGGTAGAAGGATACCTAGGTGCTTGGGAAAGTGTAGGTTGAGAAGGAGGTAAAGAAACTGGAACAGTAGGCTAAGGATTAGTCCGTGTGTGATAAGCATGTGAAACAAAATCAATGTTATCAAAGAAATCCAAGGGATCTCTAGGTTTACCCTTAACTGTTATAGGAGGACATCCTTTTACTATCATCAACAGTTTAGGAAATATCATTTTTGGTTTATCAATGTTGCAAATAGTGGGACATGAAGGTAACCATGTACACACCCTATGGTAAAGGTCAATTGGAGAGGTTGTGGAGGAGAGTGAAATAGGAATAGGATCCATGGAGACCATATTCGAACCATTTTCATCCTCACTACCATGTTCCTCATTAGGGATTCTATCCTCTTGTATAATAAAAGCATCATCAAAGTACTCAAAACAAGAATCATACATGTTGAATACAAAGAAAGCACTAAAAACATGAAAAATAGAAAAAAAATTGTATTTTAAAAGAATTTTTCAATTTTTTTGTATTTTTGAAAGATAAATGCAAGAAAGAAATCTACAAGACTTAAATCTAACACCATAAAAGAAAGAGTTGTTGTAATCAGGTTCACCAAAATGAATAAGGTGAAAATGGAAACATGGTAACACACATAACATTCATCACCTATTCATTTAGAAAGGATGTTTAGAAGTTGTAATAGCATAAATAGATCTGAAAATGATTGGAAATTAATTAGATCAAAGTACATACCTCATCGTGATATTAATCTAGAAATACCTATTTTTTGAAGTCTGTATGAAGTTTCAAAAGATTTCATCACTTCTTCTAGATTGGAAATGTTGAGGCGGACAAAACCCAGAAATATTTTCCCCAGATTCACTCAGGTCGACTTTAACCTTTTAAAAGGTCAAAGACCACATTTTTATTTTGAAGTCCGATTCTGATTTTGTTCACAGATCCTAAAAGTTCAGCAAAAAGGGTACTCCAATCTATCCTCTAATTCCTGAAATAGCATCTACAGATATCTGAAAAAGGGGTTTTTGAGGTGGCTATATAGGGTTTTGCCTTAGTCAAACCCCCATTTTGGTGATTCCCACCTCCACAAATAGCCGATTGAAATAGCATGTGTGTGTATGTATTGAAAGTGTAAAGCTAAGATCTAATCCTCTAGATTAAAACCATAGCATGAATATGTATGAAATAACAATGCATAGATTTGAATGTGATAGAAAATCATACCAAGCCCCCAAGGCTAAAGTACTTCTACCATTCTCACAATTTGTAGTTGTTACTCCATGTTTGAATGCTTGAAATGTTGATGATGATGGATCAAGGAAGAATGATTCTCTCTTGCTCCAAATATGAATGCTTGAAGATGCTTGAAGACTTGAAATGCTTGCTTGAATAGCTTGAGAACTTGAGAGCTTGATTGCTTGAGATGAGATGTGAAAATGAGAGAGGAAGGCATCCTTTTATAGTGAATTAAGTCACACTCCTCTAGAAGGGCCACCTTGGAGAATTAAATCTCAATTAGGTCCTAACCTTTAGAGAATGGATCTAAATTAAATGTAATTAAAGGATTTACCATTTCAGAGCCTGAAATAGCTAACCCGGAGGTAGTAAATTAATAATCCCAAAAGCTAAATTAGCGGGAATTAAAAATTTGAAATCCCAGCAGGATGAGGTCAAGGTTGAGGTTGACCCTGACCTAGTCAGGTTCAAGGTTGACCTTGACCAGAAAGCCTAACTTTTACTAGGATGCAGTTTAAAGGCCCCGAGAATGCCCAGAAACTTAGAAATGAAGTTTGATGAGAATAGAATGTCTGTGATAGACATGACGAAGGCTAGGAGGACCCATTTTTGTATCCTACCTAGAAATTAGAGTCAAAGAAGAGGGGAATTAAGGAGAATCCTTAAGATCCTAACACTAATTTCACCTAGGACATACAAATGCATCCTAAATGCAGGTTTATCATGATAAATGTACTGAAAGAGAGTGCTAAACCTATCCAAATTGAAGTTCTTCCATTTTAAGATGATACAATTTGTTATCATACTTTGCATGTTACATGTTAGATTTGATCGGTAATGTATTTTTAGCATTAGACTGGTAATTAGTAAAAGCACAGACAGTAAGTGTTATTATTGCTTACCGACAAGTACAAATTGAAGAAATTGTTTTGAATTATACATTTTGTTTTGGGACACTGGATAACTGATTCACCCCCCCTCTCAGTTATTCTAACAATTGGTATCAGAGCTGTGTTGCTTGGAACAGAGTTTTTAGGACTTAAGCATAAAGGTCTCAATATGTATAAGAGGGAAGTACTGAAACTAAACAAAGAGAACTTCATAGTATGGCAAAGTAGAATGAAGCTGCATATATCTAGAATTGGGAACTCAGCACTAGATCTGATGGAAAATGACTACAAGCAACCACCCACTGGTCCCCTAACTATTGATCAACTAAAGGATAAGTATGAACACATGTTACTATTATGGAACTTTCTACTTCCTATACCGATGCTGAATTTGAAGATATCAAGACATGCACAACTACCAAAGGAATGTGGGATAAATTAGCACAAATCTACAATGGAGATCTAAATGTCAAAAGAGCCTTAGCTGAAAGTCTGAGAGGTAGATTTGATGATATGAGAATGAAAGAAGGTGAGAACATTGTCCAATATTCAAATAGACTCAAAGAGGTGGTACATGCTATTAGAGCATCTGATGGAGTAATTGATGATGAAACAGTGATAAGCAAGATTCTCAGAACTTTGCTACAACTTTTTGCAATTTGGATTTCTACAATTCATGAAACAAGAGCTACTTCTAGCCTCACTCTTGACACTCTTATTAGTAAACTTACAACCTTTGAATTAAAAAATTTTGATAATAGTGTTGTTCCTTCTGTTGAATCCACTTTCATGTCTTCTTTGAAGATTGGAAAGTCTAGCAGGAATAGTAAGAATTGTGATAGTGATGACAATACCGATGATGAACTTGATGAGCTTGAAGCACTTATTGCCAGAAGATTTCCCAAAGGAAAAGGAAGGTATAGAGGTAAGCTACCTTTAGCATGCTTTAATTGTAAAGAAGTCGGTCACATCATTGCTAGATGTCGACATAAGAAAGATGATGATAGATCCAAAGACCAATTTGAAGGAAGCTATGGGAGAAGAGACAACAGAGGTTACCGACACAACAACATAGACAAGCGAGATGAAAGAGGCAAAAAGGTACGTTACATAGTTGAAGATATTGAAACTGAATCTGATTTTGATGATGAAATAGAAGTTGTATTTGTTTCTGTGAAAGATGATTCAGAAGAGGAAGAGAAACATGAAGAGACAACATTGATCTCTAAAGTAAGCAGAAATGATACATGGATCATAGACAATGGCTACACACATCAGATGACCGGTGATGTAGAGAAGTTTGATAATCTTTTTGAATATAATGGAGGATCTGTGAGAATGGGAAATGATGCACCTTGTATGGTAAGAGGTAAAGGCTCACTGATGATAAATGATAGACTGAAATGTGAAAATGCATACTAGGTAGATGGACAAAACTATAATTTGATAAGTGTGGCTCAGCTGAACAACTCAGGCCACCAACTAGCTTTTGAGAGCAAAAAGGTGAAGATTTATGATGATGGAGGAAGACTTGTCATAACAGGTACACAATCCAGAGGTAATCTATTCTATCTTGATATAGATCAGTCTTCTTGTTTGTTAATGAAGGATGAAGATGCTTGGTTGTGGCACAAAAGGTTATGCCATGTGAACTTTGACAACATGATCAAGATTAGTAGAAAGAAAAGAGTTAGATGACTACCTAACTTAACAAAACTTGATCATGCCATGTGCCATGAATGTCAGAAAGGTAAGATGACTAAGTCTAGTTTTAAAAGAAAAGACTACTCAACAAAGAAGATACTTGAGTTGGTTCATACCAATATGTGTGGTCCTATGAGAACTTAGAGTTATTATGGTGATAGATATTTTATTCTTTTTGTTGATGATTATACTAGACTAATGACTGTTATGTTCTTGAAAGAGAAATCTGAAACTTTCAAAATGTTTAAGTGGTATAAAGCTAATGTAGAGAAATAAAATGGAAAGGAAATAAAATGTTTAAGATCTGATAGAGGAGGTGAATTTATCTCTGATGAATTTACTAACTTTTGCAATGAGCATGGAATCAAGAGGCAAGTATCTACACTAGGAACACCTCAGCAAAATGGCATTGCTAAAAGAAGGAATAGGTCTATAATTGACTGTGCTAGAACATTGATGATATAGAAGAATGTTGCTCAGACATATTGGAGGGAACCTGTTAGCATAGCTATATATGTTCTTAACTGAGTACAACTGAAGAAGGACTCCAACTGAACACCTTATGAACTATGGTTCGGACACAAACCTACTATAAGTTATTTCAAAAATTTTGGAAGTAAATGCTTTATCTTGAAAGATGAGAGAAATGGAAAATTTGATTCTAAAGGAGATGAAGGAATATTTCTGGGATATTCCACTTAAAGTAAAGCTTACAAATTTTTGAATAAGGCTACAAATAAGATTGTTGAATGTACTAATGTTTGTGTTGATGAGTTTGATGACAAGTACATAGAGGAAATTACAAAGGAACCAGAAGATTATGGTAGATTCACTTACATTGAACATCTAGAGTATCTATCGACACCACAAGTTGTAATAACCAGTCAGTAGGGAAACAATGTAGTACAATAGGAACCACAAACCAATGAACATGAAGAAGCTACCAAGAAAGGAAATGATCCTAAGCAGGATGAACAAGAAAGGAGAAATCAAGTCTTGGCTAGTTTTGTCAAGAGACATCATCCTAAAACCCAAATCATTGGAGATAGACATGCTGGAATGCAAACTAGAAGCAAAAAAAGACAAGGTACATTTCTAATTTGTGAATTTGAACCTAAAACTATGAAAGTTGCATTAGAGAATGAAGAATGGGTTAATGCAATGAAAGAGGAAATAGAACAAATAGAAAAGAAAAAAACTTGGTCCCTAGTACCCCGACCAAAAGATAAGAATGTTATCGGTACTAAGTGGATATAAAGGAATAAATTGAATGAAAATGGTGAAGTCACAAGAAATAAAGCTAGATTAGTATGCAAGGGATATGCACAGGAAGAAGGCATTGACTATGGTGAGACATTTGCACCTATTGCTAGATTAGGAGTTAGAATGCTACTTGCATATGTTGCACATAAGAAATTCAAAGTCTATCAAATGGATGTGAAGTCAGCATTTTTAAATGGTATACTTGAAGAAGAGGTCTACATTGAACAACCTAAAGGATTTGTTGATCCCAACAATAAAGACATGGTATGTAGATTACATAAAGCTTTATATGGACTAAAGCAATCACCGAGAGCATGGTATGAAAGAATGAAAGAAGGTGAGAACATTGTCCAATATTCAAATAGACTCAAAGATGTGGTACATGCTATTAGAGCATCTGATGGAGTAATTGATGATGAAACAGTGATAAGAAAGATTCTCATAACTTTGCTACTAGTTTATGCAATCAGGATTTCAACAATTCATGAAACAAGAGCCACATCCAACCTCACTCTTGACACTCTGATTGGTAAACTTACAACCTTTGAATTAAACAATTTTGATAACAGTGTTGTTCCTTCTATTGAATCTGCTTTCATGTCTTCTCTAAAAATTGGAAAGTCTAGCAGGAATAGTAAGAATTATGATAGTGATGACAATATCAATGATGAACTTGATGAGCTTGAAGCACTTGTGGCTAGAAGATTTCCCAAAGGAAAGGGAAGGTATAGAGGCAAGCTACCTTTAGCATGCTTTAATTATAAAGAAGTCGGTCGCATCGCTGCTAGAAGTCCACAGAAGAAAGATGATGATAGATCCAAAGATTGATTTGAAGGAACCTATGGGAGAAGAGTCAACGGAGGTTACTGACACAATAATAGAGACAACCAAGACTAAAAAGGAAAAAAGTTAATGTACATAGCCAAAGATATTGAAACTGAATCTGATTCTAATGATGATATAGAAGTTGTATTTGTTGCTATGAAAGATGACTCAGAAGAGGAAGAGAAACATGAAGAGACAAAACTGATCTCTAAAGTAAGCAAAAATGATACATGGATCATAGATAGTGGTTTTACACATCATATGACCAGTGATGTAGATAAGTTTGATCATCTTGTTGAATATAATGGAGGATCTATGAGAATGAGAAATGATGCAACTTGTATGGTAAGAGGTAAAGGCTCACTAATGATCAATGACAGATTACAATGTGAAAATGCATACTGGGTAGATGGACTAAACTATAATTTGATAAGTGTGGCTCAGCTAAACAATTCAGGCCACTGACTGGTTTTTGAGAGAAAAAAGGTGAAAATTTATGATGATGGAGGAAGACTTGTCAAAATTGGTACACAATCTAGAGGTAATCTATTCTATCTTTATATAGATTATTCTTCTTGCTTTCTAATAAAGGATGAAGATGCTTGGTTGTGGCACGAAAGGTTATGCCATGTGAACTTTGACAATATGATCAACATTAGTAGAAAGAAAAGAGTTAGAGGATTGCCTAACTTGACAAAACCTGATCATGCCATGTGCCATGAATGTGAAAGAAGTAAGATGACTAAGTCTATTTTTAAAAGCAAAGACTACTCAACAAAGAAGATAGTTGAGTTGGTTCATACCGATCTGTGTGGTCCTATGAGAACTCAAAGTTATTATGGTGATAGATATTTTATTCTTTTTGTTGATGATTACACTAGACTGATGACTGTTATGTTCTTGAAAGAGAAATCTGAAGCTTTCAAAATGTTTAAGTGGTATAAAGCTAAGGTAGAGAAAGAAAATGGAAAAGAAATAAAATGCTTAAGATCTGATAGAGGAGGTGAATTTATCTCTCATGAATTTACTAAATTTTGCAATGAGCATGGAATCAAGAGGCAAGTACCTGGACCAAGAACACCTTAGCAAAATGGCATTTCTGAAAGAAGGAATAGGTCTATAATTGACTATGCTAGAACATTGATGATACAGAAGAATGTTTCTCAAACATATTGGAGGGAAGCTATCAGCATAGATGTATATGTTCTTAACCAAGTACAACTGAAGAAGGACTCCAACCGAACACCTTATGAACTATGGTTTGGACACAAACCTACTGTAAGTTATTTCAGAATTTTTGGAAGTAAATGCTTTATCTTGAAAGATGAGAGAAATGGAAAATTTGATTCTAAAGGAGATGAAGGAATATTTCTTGGATATTCCACTACAAGTAAAACATACAAATGTCTGAATAAGGCTACAAATAAGATTGTTGAAAGTACTAATGTTTGTGTTGATGAGTTTGATGACAAGTACATAGAGGAAAGTACAAAGGAACCAGAAGATTATGGTAGATTCACTTACATTGAACATCCAGAGTATCTACTGACACTACAACTTCTAACAATCGGTTAGCAAGGAAACAATGCAGTACAACAGAAAAAACAAACTGATGAACATGAAGAAGCTACTGGGAAAGGAAATGACCCTAAGCAAGATGAACAAGAAAGGAGAAATAAAGTTTTGGCTAGTTTTGTCAGAAGACATCATCCTGAAACACAAATCATTGGAGACAGACATGCTGGAATGTAAACCAGAAGCAAAACAAGACAAGGTACATGTCTAATTTGTGAGTTTGAACCTAAAACTATGAAATTTGCATTAGAGAATGAAGAATGGGTTAATGCAATGAAAGAGGAAATAGAACAAATAGAAAAGAACAAAACCTGGTCCTTAGTACCCCAACCAAAAGATAAGAATGTTATCAGTACTAAGTGGATATAAAGGAATAAATTGAATGAAAATGGTGAAGTCATAAGAAATAAAGCTAGATTAGTATGCCAAGGATATGCACAGGAAGAAGGTATTGACTATGGTGAGACATTTGCACCTGTTGCTTGATTAGAAGTAGTTAGAATGCTACTTGCATATGCTGCACATAAGAAATTCAAAGTCTATCAAATGGATGTGAAGTCAACATTTTTGAATGGTATACTTGAAGAAGTCTACATTCAACAACCTAAAGGATTTGTTGATCCTAACAATAAAAACATGGTATGTAGATTACATAAAGCTTTATATGGACTAAAGAAAGCACTGAGAGCATGGTATGAAAGACTGCATACTTACTTGTTAAGTATTGGTTTTGTTAGAACAAGTGAAAACAACAATTTGTATGTGAAAGGTGATATTGATGATATTATTATCATTGCTGAAATATTTGTTGATGATATTATCTTTGGTGGCTCTAATCTTGTCTGCAAGGCATTTGCTGATGAAATGCAAAAGGAATTTGAAATGTCTATGTTCAGAGAGATTAAGTTCTTTCTTGGACTACAAGTGATTCAACAAAGTGATTGCATATTCATCACACAATCTAAATACATAAAGGAAGTACTGAAGACTTTTGGCATGGAAGATGCTAAACCTATGGGAACATCGATGGCTAGTGGATGCAGATTGACAAAGGAGGATGAAACTACTGAGGTAAATTAGACACTTTACCTATCCATGATTGGTAAGTTAATGTATGTAGTTCATAGTAGGCTAGATATAGCACATGCTATGGGAATTGTTGCAAGATTTTCTGTTAACCCTAGAGAATCACACATTATAGCTACAAAAAGGATCTTAAGATACTTGAAGAAAATAGTGAATTATGTATTATGGTATTCTAAGGAAGGGAAGTTTGAACTAAAAGTTTACACGGATGTTTATTGGGCTAGAAATGTGGATGATAGAAAAAGCACCACCGGAGGAGCATTTTTATTTGGTGAAAGACTTGTAACCTGGACAAGTAAAAAGCAGGCTTGTATTTCTCAGTCTACAGCTGAAGTAGAGTATTTTTCTACTACTACTAACTATTCAAAGATTGCATCTATCAAATAAGTGTTGGAAGAAATGAATGAGGTAATCACTGACCCGGTGATTATATATTGTGACAACACTAGTACTATTAATATTTCAAAGAATCCTATGATGCACTCTAAGACAAAGCATATATCTATTAAGTATCATTACTTAAGAGAACAAGTGCAAGAGAAGCAAGTTAAGTTAGAATTTGTTACATCTAAAGAACAACTTGCAGATATTTTTAGAAAGCCCCTACCAAAGGACACATTTGAATAGTTGAGGACTAGACTTGGGATCTGTCCCCTGTCTATCAGTCACTAAGGTGATCTGGATGTTGCATCAGCCAACTTTTATCAGAAAATCATTCATGTTGATGTAGCATAGTTCACACTTTGAATCATGTTCAAGGTTGTGATTAATTTTAAGCACTTGAACCGATGAGATATTAGTATACAAAGATACAGAGGTAGTACTAAACACTACAAAGAGTTACTTGACTACTATAGAGCTGATTGTTTATTTGTTTCTTTGGAATTATTGTCAAAGGGAGAGATGAACAATATGAAAGGAATGTACAACAATGAAAGGGAGAGATGAACAATATGAAAGAGGTTGAAAGGTTTGAAAATACAAGCACTGACAAGAACTATCTAAGGGAGAGACAATCTGAATGGAACAGGAGAACTGAAAAGATCACAACTATAGAAAGGTAAAGCTATACTATTTAATGCTAGTTTAGTAACATAGTGATTAAACATACTAAGTCTATTCGACTTACAACATTTGTTCAAAAAGTTGTAGAATGTATGTTTGGTATGTGTATGGTACATTTCATATTACTTGAGTTGCCATCAATGCCAAAGGGAGAGATTGTTGGACTACAACTGATTTGAAATCTGATTGAAGAATCTATGATTAAAGATCACTGATGAGTTTCTGATTAGATATGTAATATGATTAAATCAGTATTGTGTTGTCATTAATGTCAACTAGCTTGACAACACTTATCTTGTAAGTTTCTACCCGAGACATCTGAAGAAAAGTGGAAAAGAAATGAAGAATAGAGAAATCTACATGAGGAAAGATGTACATGATAGATGAGGATAAGGAACACATTGAGTAACTTTTTGATGAGTCTATGACCTAATGATATTGAATTCATTATGTTGCATTCATCTATAATGAAGTATAGAGCTGAAAGACACAAAGTAGTGTTGTCGGTAAATGAAACATTTCTAGTATACACCGACGGAGTGTAGTGTATACCGACCACAGTATTAACTAAGCATTTTTCACCGATGCATTCTTTGTTAACTGAGTGAAATAGAATGAATTAAATGATTAGCTTAGCTGATAAGATTGATGAGCTGGCAAGAGTATAACATCGAGGTAACAGATAATATGTGTTACACAGATTGAGGGCTAACAAAATTCAGGGAAGATCTAATGGAGAAGATTGAAACATGTTATTGACACAAGTATGGAGAAAGTTTTAAGCAACAAAATCTATGAATGTGATTATGCGGAAAAATCTGATGGTGGAGAAGAAAATGATTTACTTGTCTATATAAGAGAACATAATTTCTTTATGAAAGAGCCAGAAGAAGAAGAAGCTACATGATTATCATGTGAATAAGGTTTCATGCATTCTAATCATACTGGTTAGTGAGAACCAAGCTGTAGAACAGTTATTGAGCTACAAAGAGTAGTTACCAATAGACAGTAAGTTGATACAGTATTGAATCTGGAGTGAATTATTGATCAAAAGGATTTGTATGGATTGAATATTGATCTATAATCTGCAATTGAAGTTGTGTTAAGGTAGGTCATTTTACTATTACATATTTAACCATTGTATACAGTCTCAATCTCTTAACTGAGTAGACTCTGAAAGTCTTATGATGTATCATTCATAGAATGAACATTGTTATCCTGTCAACCCCATAGTGAATGTTGGTTGGACGATAAATTCTAGTCTAAAATCCTCTAACAAGGTCACACCTGACAGTGTGTTTGTAACCTTTAACAGGGTTGGGTCTTAACCGACCTCACTTTAGAAGAGTGAACAATTTTGGGTTGCCGGTCCCAGGTGGTTTTTCCCTTTATAGGGTTTCCATGTTAAATCTCTTGTGTTATGTGTTGATTGTGATATTTTTTTGTTATCATACTTGGCATGTTACATGTTAGATTTGATTGGTTATCTATTTTTAGCATTAGACTGGTAATCGGTAAAAGCATAGACAGTAAGAGTTATTATTGCTTATTGACAAGCATAAATTGTTTTGAATTATACATTTTGTTTTGGGACACTAGATAACTGATTCACCCCCCTCTTAGTTATTCTAACAATTGCATCCATATGCAAATTACTGGTGCATACATGTGAAGCTAGTCAAACAAGTTGAAGTGAGAACTGAGAGATTCTATAGACTAAACTAAGCAATAGAAGGAGATAACTGAGTGAAATAGAGTAGGAAGAATAAGGAAAATGAAGAGATTATGATGACCAAAATTATATTAAACTTAGCATAGATCTAAATATGACAAAAATAATTTTCATTTGAATCAGGTCGTATACTATTGATTTCTAATAATTGCCACATTCAAAATCTCTTAACTGAGTGAGACTTTACCATCTTTTTCTATTGGCATTCTATGAATGCTACTTATTCTCTTGTTGACCCAAGTGAATGTATGGTCACAGAGAACTATTAGTGATAAATCCTTAAATAAGGTCACACCTTACAATGTGTTTTGTAACCTTTAACAAAGTTAGCTCTTAACTGAGCTCACTTTAGAAGAGTGAAAATATTTCAAGTACCGGTCTGAGGTGGTTTTTCTTTCAATAGGGTTTCCATATTAAAAATCAGGAGTTAAATGTGTGTGCATGTGATGTTTTGATATTTTAATTTACACATTATAGTAACTAGTTAGATCAGTATATGTTAACTACTAGTTGGTTTACATTGCCTGACAGTCATTTAATTAATTAGTAAGGCATAGTCAAGTTATTACTAAATTGTTTAGTTTGTTTGTCGAAGTTGATATTATACATCAGAGAGGGATTTGGGACTGTAGGATAACTAAACATTACTGATTCACCCCCCCCCCCCCCCCACTCTTATTTATCTAACAAGAGACATGGAGACTAGAGATGTCATAGCTATGGGATTTTTTGATCATACATCATGCTTGTATTCTTTTTCACATTTTATTAATGATTATTATGATGATGATATTCATGATGTACACATCCCTTTACCAAGGGATAATTATGTATGTGAGGATAAATTTGGACACTTGAATCATTTTTTTTTTGAGACAAGTGTTGATCTTCCTACTCCTCTACATCTTTCTTCCTTATACATGGGCTCTACCATTTAGTAGGATGATCATAGTGCTTTAGATCTTGCAGAATGTGATGATTGCTTGGATTCTTTTTCAAAATTTGTTGTTGATTCTCATGATGCAAATTTGGAAGACATAAAAGAGGGGGTTTCTATTCTCTTTGATTATAGAATCACATTTGGATATACTTCTTCACCTTCTTTGGAGATCGATGTTCTTGATTCTTCTTCTTTACTTGATTTGTCACCTAATGATCTATATTTTTGTAGGAAATCTTCATCAACATGGGATCTTCTTCATTATGGGAGGCATATCATGTCTTCAACTATCCTTCTTATCGGGGGATAATTCTTTGTATATAAATCATGTATGTAGTTCTTGAGGGGTCTTCAGTACTCCATCCATCCATGTTGTTAGAAACTACAATTGAAAAAATTGTTATATTGTCATTGATGTCAAATCTTAACTGGTAAGACAATTTCTATCTAGTAGAGTACCGTCTATTTTGATTGATGAAGAGGCTTTGAAAAGAGGAGACAACAAGGGGACCTAAGGAAAGGTTGATTTATGTGATACTTCAATGGGTACTTGATTAGTTAGAACATGGACAAGGTAATGTGTTGTTTATCTTTAACAATAAGTGAAGAAGAAAGACTAAAAGCATAGGATTAACTCAGAAAAAGTGAAGAAAATTAATTTAAGCTGAGTGCTGCTAGTGTTGATTGAGTGCCAGTATAAGCTGAGAAAATCTAGTGTCAACCAAGCATCAATAATTTATGAGAAACAGATAATTAACCAAGCGAAGATAGTATTTGGTGAGAAGGAAAGTTTTAGCAATGACCGAGATATCCAGTAATGACCAAGGAGATGAACGCAATATTGATTGAGTGTCAGTAATTTAGAGTTTGTGAAAGAATTGAGAATCCCAGCTGACATAGTTGAATTTTTGGGATATGTAAAATGTGTTGACATTATTAATGAATGATATGGAGCATTTAATGCATGCTAAACCATTTTTTATTTATTCAAGGAGAATTTTGAAGATGTATCTAAAAGGAAAAGGAAGAGAATAAAATGATGGAAGGATTTGATGAATCTCACCTAAACCTAAGATCTACGAAAGAGATTAAGAAGAAAAAGATTAATCTACCTAATCAAGGAGGTATAAAAATGACCTAATTATGAGGTTATGAAAAGAGTGGAAGAGGTTGATGTTATTGACTAATGAATCTAAGTAGAAAAGGTGAAGCTGTGAAGAGCTAAACAAAGTTGTGGTGATTGCTTGAAGAGAATTATGAGAAGATCAGAGATAGAGATGGAAATGAAAGTCAATCAGTAAATCAACATATGAGTGCATTAGATCTGTATTTTCAAAGTGAGTTGTATATTTCAGATCAGAACCTACTATTACTTTCTAACCATTGTATCAGTCAAAATCCTTTAATCAAGGTTGACCTAATAGTCATTTCTATAAACCCTTTAATCAAGGTGACATTATTATGGAATGTTCTTAAGCCCTCTAACCAAGCTACTCTTAATAGGGTCATACCTAAAAATGTATGTTGTAAACCTTTAATAGGGTTGGATTCTCACAGAGATCACTTCAAAAGAGTGAGAATTAGTAGCATGTTACAAGTGGTTTTTCCCAAATTGGGTTTCCATGTTAAATCTTGGCGTTATACTTATGTGAATATTGTTTGATGTGAATGTTGTTGAATGTTTTATATTCTGCAAGTTAATTACTTTTGGATAATGGACTGCAAGTTTTATATTACTGATATATTCTATAGAGACTGAGTGAATTACTGATTAGATCTAAGTTTGTTAAAGAGATAGAAAGTTGAATTGGTACATCTAGACCCAAGGATAAGTGATTGACCTCCTCCCTCTCATTTATTCTAAAATAATTCTAAAAATTGGTATCAAAGTTGTTGGTGCTTATAAGGAGAAAATTTTAAAGGTACTTGAAGCTAATGATCAAGATGAACAAAAAGGAGGTACCAAAGATGAATAAGGAGAACCTCCCTTCATTGTAGAGTTTGATGAAATTGTGCCTAGCTAGTATTGGTAATTCAGTGAAACATTATGTTGAAAATGACTATCTACCACCCATTGCACCTATGACATCTAGGAAGATGAAAGAAAAACAAGAACACAATTAGGTACTATTAGAGATTGCATCTGCCCTAATCTATCCTAAATTTGAAGACATCAAGAGCTATACTAGTGCAAAGAAAATGTGGGACACACTAGAAGATATCTATGGCAGGGACACAAATGTACTAAGAGCCAAATCTGAAAGTTTGAGAGGTAAGTTTGATGAAATGAAAATGCAAGAAGGTGAAAATGTTGCTCAGTATTGTGGTAGAATTAAGGAGGTAGTAAATACTATTAAAGGAGCTAATGGAAACAATGATGATGAAATTTTTATTAGTAAAGTGTTGAGAACCAAGCTTCCTATCTATGCTATTAGACTATCTACAATACAATAATCAAGATGTAACCTTGGTAATGTCCTAACTTTGGAAACTCTTATTGGCAAGCTTACTGCTTTTGAGTTGTCAAATTTTGATAATTTCACTATTCATAGCATTGAATCTGCATTCAAGTCTCAAATGGTTCTTCATAAGCCCAAGAAAGGAAAAGAAAGATGTATGAGTAGTCATAGTAATAGCGATAGTGATATTGATACTTTTTATGATGATCTAGATGATCTTGAGGCACTTATGCCTAGATGGCTACCGAGAGGAAAATGAAAATTCAAAGGTAAAATTCCTATAATCTATTTTTCATGTAACAAAGTTGGCCATATTGTAGAAATTGAGATACCCTAATAGGACTGACATGGATGAAAGAAGGGAAAGAAAGTACAAAGACAAAAGAAATGGCATAGATCATAAAAGGTACTGATAATTTACAATTGATTGAATAACTTGATGGATTGAATGGGCAAGTGAAAGACAGTGATTAGTGATCACTAAGCTATTAAAGTGATATGTAAGGCAATTAAATTAGTCAATATGTTGTCTTTGATGTCAACTTGTTTTGACTATACTTATTGATGAGTCTATGGCATCATTTTGTTGACTTGATTGTATTACATGAATTTGTTATATATTAACTAAATAAGTTAATGTGGTCAATAATTGAAGATTTTTGTATACACCCAGCCAGTGCAGTGTATATTGAGTATTAGTAATAACCGAGTTAGTATTCACCAACACATTTTTGTATTGACCGAGTAAGGGAAACAATTAAATTTTATAACAGCTGACTGAATTGATGAGCTAGCAAGTTTCTTATGATTCTGAGGTCAAAGATAAAGTTTTTTATGAGGATCTAATGGCTAACAAAATTCAAGATTGATCAAAAGGAGAAGGCTGAAATGTGTTAGAGAAACATCTATCGATGAAGCTTGAAGTAGAAAAATGGACGATGGAGATTAAGAGGCAAAATCTAATGGATGAGAAGAAAATGGTTTATGACAGCTATTTAAAGAGACATTAGATTCATGATTGAGTCTGGAGCTTAATTAAAGACTGCAGGAGAAATCACATGAAAGGGCTATTTTCATGCACCACTGATCAAACTTATTATAGACAGAACTAAGATGAACTACACACATAACTGAGCATCAGAGTATTATTGACCGAGCTGAATATTGTTGAAGGATATAAAAGATTAAAGTGATTATTGATCAGAGGAAGTATTTTGAGCTTAGCATAGATCTAAAAAATGCAATCTTAGTTGTCTTTGAATCAGATCACTATTGTATTAGTTTAACCATTTTTACAGCTAAATCTCTTAACTAAGTGGACTTAATAGTCTTATTTGTATTTCAATATGGAATTCCATGAATGTTGATGGTTTTCTTTTTGACCCCATAGTGAATCTTGGTCAAGAGTTAACTGTTAGTGATAAATCCTTTAACTAGGTCACACATCACAATGTGCATAGTAACCTATAATAGGGTTGGCTCCTAACTGAGCTCACTTTAGAAGAGTGAAATATTTTTTGTTACTTGTCCTAGGTGGTTTTTCCCTTAGCAGGGTTTCCACGTTAAAATACTTGTGTTATGTTTACTTGATGTGATTGAATTTGATGCAGGGGCATTCTAGGGTATTCAAAAAAGCTGCATGGTGGTGTGTTGAAGTGGTTATGTGTTGCTCAGTTGTAGCTTTAACCAAGGATCTCAATTATTGAAGGACACTTGGTCACTAAAGGAACTCAGTAAAACCTCTGGTGCTCAATGGAACATGTACTTGGTGATGCTTGTTGTGCTTGGTCGACATGATTTCTTGATGATGCCTGGCATGCTCGATTGTTTTACTGGTGCTTGGTAGTTCTAGTTTACTGACTAGAGTTCTTAGAGTTTTAGTTGGCCGACTTAGTGAATTTAATGTTGGTAGCTCATGTTACATTCTCCTAGGTAGATCTAGAGGCTGACATGGAGAATTAAATAATTGTAAGGCTATTTGAGAGCTGACTATTGTTTCATTTAATATTTATTTATAGTAGAAGCTGACTTGGATTAGGAGTTAATTGTTTCTTCCAGCTGACTTGTGGTTGAGGAAATGTATTTAAGGAGTGTTTAGGTAGTTTTTTAGGAGGGAGTCAGTGAGAAGTCAGTAGATCTGATAAGGATAGAATTTGGATCCTGCATGATCTTGAAGATCATATGGTTTTTCTAATGTTGTAATAGTAGAGCTAGTGGATTTACATGCTTGGAGATAAGGAGATATCTTGGTGGCTTACGAACTCAAGTTTAGATCTGCCTTAGTGTTTACACTAGTTGTTGGTGTGCTTTAGAGCTAGAATAGCTAGGAGATTACAAAAATACTTTGTAATTGATAATATTTGGCCCTAACCCAGAAGGGCTTACAGTTGGGCATGTTGAATGAAAATTCTGTTTAAAAAATTATCTTGTTGTGTTATTCCGCATTGCTAGTGTTTGGCTGCAAGTTTGGATAGTCCTTTATTGGATCCTTCAACCTTGACTACATCAAATGGTATCACAGTGAGTTGATCTTAAGACAGTTGATCTTGAGAGAGTTGATCTTCTTGGGAGATACATTGGTGAAGATATTGTGTGTGATCTAAGTTGCAGACCTGTGTTACTGAACTTGTGAAATCATGGTCAAGCTATTCATGCAAGGTGGCAGGTTGGTTTGACTTGCATACAACTTGGAGGTTGTCACTAGGTGGTCAGTCTAGGGTTTGGTTGAAGAGGGTTTCTTATCTTTGAGGATGTATTTGAGAAGATTGGACCCTAGGGTGATTGCAGATCTCTGTGATACTATGGAGTCTAGGATTATAGAGAGCGTAAAATTAAATTTTAGATCTGAGATGGAGTTGATGAAGAATGACATGATTGCTGATGTCATGAGGGTTGTTTTTGGTACATCGAGGAATTTTAGTACCAAGGATGGTTATGAGGAAGCTTCTAAAGACTTTGAAGCTATTGAATCTAGTGGAGATGATAGAACCAATCAGAGAGATAGATCTAGTGAAGATAAAATTGGTTAGTTGCAGAGATTTGGAGCTTAGTTGAGTACTAGTTACCGAATGGAAGTTTCTAACTTCTTTGGTAATTTGAAACCTGAGAACTTGATTGATTAGATTGGTGAGTTAGAATACTTCTTTGAGCTTAAAGAAATTGAAGAGCCTCTTAGAGTGAGGTTGGCACATACTAATTTGAAAGGACATGTTGCTCTTTGGTGGAAGGAATTGCAAAGGGATAGAGAATATGAAGGTTAAATGAAGATCATTCAATCGAGGTTAATGGTGATTAAATTGAAAGGTAAGTTCATACCTACTAACTATGAACTTGAATTGTTTAAGAAGTTGCAGAATCTAAAGAAAAATGATTTGACTATTGGATACTATACCGAGGAGTTCTATAGATTGTCTATTCGGTCTAGACATAGAGAACTTGGTAAAGAAAATGTAATTCGGTATGTGAATGGTTTGAGATTCAATATTCAAGATGAGATTGGTATGTTGAAGATTGATTCTATTGAGGATGCTTATCAATATGCTCTAAAGGCAAAATATAAGTTGAAAAGAGGAAAACATGGTAATTCTCAAGGGAAGGAGAATCTTGATCACTCGGTGAAAGATAAATCAGCTATGGAAGATGAACTGAAACCTATGGAACTGAAGAAGAAGATAGGTAGGATTATCTTTAAGGGTACTTGTTATAATTGTGGAGAAGAAGGACATCAGACTTTTGAGTGTACACATAAGAATTTTGGTGATTGAAGGAATTCTTTGGTGAATGTGAACACTCAAAATGAACTTGAATCTGAGAACTTGTTGGTTCAAATCACATAGCTTGGTACTAAAGTGGAACCTTTTTAGAGGAGTAACTTGTTCAACACTCACTTAAAGTTAGGAGGTAAAATTTATGATGTTATTGTGGATAGTGGTAACTTACTGATAGCCTTGTAGGTAAGGAGATGGTTCATAAACATGGTTTGAAGAGAGTGAGACATCCTTATCCTTATAGGATTGGTTGGTTGAAAGATGTTCATGCTCTGGAAGTGAGGGAGCAATGTATTGTTAATTTTTAGATTGGCCAATATAAGGATCAAGTGTTGTATGATATTGTTAACATGATTATTTTTCATATATTGCTCGGTAGACCTTGGCAGTATGATTGTAGGGTTGTGCATGATTGTGTCAAGAATGTGTTTACTATTGAAAAGGATGACAGGAATTTTTCCCTAATGCCTTTGATGGATACAAAATTCAGTAGGAGGAAACTAACTATTGGTAGCCATGTTGAGTTGTCAGATCCTAAGAGTATTGATGATCAGGATGGAGAATAGACCTATGTATTGTTGAAGAAAGACTTGAAAAGGAAGAGAAAGAAGAAATGGAAGGGTGTGCAAGATGAAGACTTGGAGGACTTGTATGTGAAGAATGTTGGAAATTTGTCTAAGTAGGATATCAAATTTTTATCATTATGGAAACATATTATCAGTATGAAGATCACACTATGACAACAAGCATTTTTGTAAGAGTGCAAGTAAAATTGTCTAAGTATAAGCAACATTTTCCTGTCTAACCAAAGACAATTTTGGATAGAGATGTTGATAGAAGCAAGTTCAGTGCATGTGCACTTGAACATGGATAATTCTATGTATGACAGAGGCACATGTGAAAGCACAAGTCTGTACAACATGTACGGAAGGAGATATTGCAAGATTACAAAGATAGAGTCGCAGTCAACCTAAGTACAATATGAAGACAGAACAAGCATAATAGTTAAGAGATTATTTAGTTTATCAAAATAATGTATTAACCATACAAGGGATGACATCATAGATGTTAACTCTTGGGAAGCATAAGTTAAATTGTATTTATGATTTGTAGAGATGACTGTGAAAGTTATTATTCTTAATAACTTGTATAAATGTAAGAAATATGTAATGCGAAGAAACAAAAAAAGATGTAATATGATATTGTAGTGATATGATGTGAAGATATATGTTGTAAAGAAAAGAAAGAAAACTTTTTTTGTGAAAGAAAAGAAGCAAGAAAGCTAAATCAAAATAGGAAAGCTATTCTACAGTAGTGAAAAGTTATGTACTTTACCTTTTTGTAATCAGATATTATTGTATATTACATGTTTGGATAGTGAGCTCATCTTGTAATCATTATATTTTGTATACCAACTCTTAGTAGGTTTGAGGCTTCTAACAAGGCCTAGAGTCCTTTAATTAGGACAGAGACACTATATGTATGTAATAGACTCCTAATAGGGTCAACATCCTTAACCAGATACTTTTGATTAGTGGATCATTTGTGGGTACCATCCCCACCGAGGTTTTCCCTTGGATAGGGTTTCCTCGAGAAAAAAACATGGTGTTATGTGTTCATTTGCTTTATTTCTTTGCATATTAATTAGTTTACTTTGTTTTGCAAGCATTAAGATAATTTTTTATATCCATAAGTGGTTAAAAGTAAAAGAATGTAGAATACCAATTCACCCCCCCTCTTAGTATTCCTTATTTCTAACAATTGGTATCAGATCTTAGTTACTCGAAAGAAAATTATTCAAAGAAAGCCTAGTAGCTTGAGTAAGATCTCTATGGATATGGATCAATTACAAAAGAATCTTGAAGAAGATCTTGGAAAGATTTATATTCTTATTGAGGAAAGAGATACTCTAAAAGGGAAACTTAATGATGTGAAGAACTTCATTGAGAAGCTAAAAGAAAAAGTGGAAGAACTAAAATCAAAGAAAGATCCTACAATTCAAACCAAAGATTGTGATGAAATTTCAAATCTAACGAAAGAAAATGAGATCCTTAAACATGAGTTGAAGATTGTAGATCTGAAGTTAAGTTTGAAAGATGGAAACAACAAGAATGAATCAAGTCTGAAATCTGAGAATGAAGATCTGAAGTCTAAACTTTGTAAAGTGACATCTGAACTTGAGAAAACTGAATTGCAGTATGCTAAACTTGAGAAGTATAATACAATTGAGAAAGGTGAATTGACTCAATCTAAACAATATCTTGAAAAACTATATTCCGCCAGTGAGAAGATTGATGAAAAAATATCTTATCAAAAACCATACTATGACACAACTAGTCTTGGATTTAATTCATATAAGATAAGTGAAGAATGCAAGGAACTAGATCTGAAAATCTCTGAGAACAAAGATGAAAAGAAACCTAATGAAGCTAACAAAGATGAAGACATAACTAATCCACCTAAAGAAGATGAACCACCTAAAGAAAAACAAAGAGAATTCAAAGGTAGATGTTTTTCATGTAACACTTTTGGACATATGAACAAAGATTGCACAGGTAAGCAATTCAAACCTCTCAATGATTATTGTTATAATTGTCATGGTTTTGGACATAGTGCTATTGATTGTAAGAAACCTAAATTTAATGATAATAATAGTGGTAGTAGAATGTTTAGAGATACTAACCATGTAGATAAGAGACCTACTGAAGATATGAATAGAAAAAATGGAGTTGTTTGTTATAGATGCAACAAGATTAGACACATTGCCAAAAATTGCAGATCACAAATTAACCAGAGAGGACAAACATATGGAAACAATGGAATAGTTTTCCAGATATGTAAAAAATTTGTTCATATAGAAAGGTTTTGCAGAATGAACAATATGAGAAACCCTAATCCTAGAAACTATACAAGGAGAAATGAGAATGCAAGAAACAGTTAGAAAGGATGTTGTAGTAATTATGAAGAATTGGAATTTGTTAAAGCCACAGATCAAGGAGACACACTCAGTATACAAGGTAATCAGATAGGTGAAATATCTAATAGTAAGTGTGAATCTTTCCATAACCCATCTCAAAGAACTTAATTCATAAAGAATGCATTAGAGTAGGAACTTAGGATTATGTAGAAATTAGAGTAGAATGAATTGAGTCTTGTGCTATTAAAGTAAGCTAGTATATGATGTACTGATGATATGGTCAAGAGCACATGAGCTAATATGAATGTATGTGAGTTCACGAAGAGTATGAAGTTTTGCTAGAAAATAGGAACAACTTTTGGAAACAAGTAGAAAAGGAATTGAATGTGATGTCAAAATCTTAAAGATTTTAAGGTTAAAAGCTTATGATCGGTATTCTTTGATCATTCAAACAACTACAAGAGATAAGGAGATCAATTCAAAGGTGATTGAAAGTAGTTTGTAGGATTTGGAAAAGAATTTTGTGCCGAATCTATGCAAAGCCCTAAAATCATGAATTTGAGGTATTTTACTAAGAAAATCTATCAAGTAGTTAAAGCATTTGCATAATTCATGGATGTATCACTTATTCATCATGTAAGAGATACTATTAGATGTAACGTTAAAAGGGAACCAGTAGAACCCTTGGAAGAAGACCCTAGTCTTACATTGTCATATGTACCAGATGGAGTTTTACATTTAGAAGATGTGAGGAGCTATCTGAAATGCAAATTTGAGACCCTTAGTGATAGTAATATGATTAAGAAATATGAGAAGTTATACAATAATGATATGTCATTGAAAGTAGGGTTTGAACACTTGAAGGAAAATGAAATTGTGAAGTATTTAATAAATGATGAATTCAAAGATGAGGAATGCACTAAGATCATTTTAAGTAGAATTCACAATGGGAAATTTTGGCTAGATGACAAAGTGATAGATATCACTGTAGACCTAATTCATGAAGTAATCGGTTTGTCTAAAAATGGATTCATACCATTTAATGAGAAAAATGTAAAGAAGACTATACTGGATAACACCAAGTCATCCTATAATGGTAGAGGGATAGTAATCAACAAGATAATACAAGATGATACATGTTAGATATGTGTGCAAGATCTTAACATCTAAGTTTTGTGCAAATTCTAGAGAAGATGACATGGCAGGTGGAATGGTTCATGCAGCATATTTGATGTGCATTGATAAAGTCCAAGTTGACATGTGTGAGATTTTAAGAATTCAGTTGTTTGAGAACCTTGAGAAGATAAAGAAGACTAAGAACTCACAATTTAGATTCTCATCCTAGATTACATACATCTTTTTTCATTTATTGAGGAGATTTCCATACACTATTGAAGAAGATTGGAATGATAATAGGACTACTATGGAAAAAATCAAAAAGGTGTATCTTAGACACCCTATAGACAAGGTAAATGAGAGCGCAACCTTGGTAATCAAGACATTTCAGAACTTGATGAGAAAAAGATTAAGGATTCCACAAACCATAGTAGAGAAATACAAGAATGATATATGTTTTATGGTTGACACCGATTTCAAATTTATTGAGGTAGTTGAACCAGGAGTGGAATTTATAGAGCCACTTGGATATGAAATTTCTGAGATAGAGATAGAAGAATATGCAAATAGATTGGTTAAGTGTAAATTAGATGTGAATAGTTCTAGATCTGGAACCTAAAAGAAGAAATTTAACTCCACGAAGTCTATATATGAAGATAAATTGGCCAAGAAGAGAGTTGATAGCACCAATATTAAGAAGATTCTAAGGGATACTAGAATGACAAAACATGAATTCCTAGTTGTGAAGTAGACATCAATAGCATTAAGAGACATTGGACAAAAAGAAGTTTTGTCTGTTCCACCCATTACTTCAGTAGCAAGTTAGACTGGAGATGTTTAGAATTTAGAAAAAGTGGTTAAAGTTGAAGAAGTGAAGGAAATATGAAAATCTACTAGATCCTCCACCACTCCACTAGGTAAAAGAGTAAAGGAAATGGCAAGTGGGCCAGGAAAGAGATAGAAAACCATATTTGCTCCAATATAGAGGAAGATATCTAAAGTAAAAGATGATGAAGAAACTCAAATTAGTAAAAAGAAATGGAAACCAAAGATAGAGAAAGTTAATGCTTTAAATATTAATGAAGGAGATTTCTCTAAGATGAATAAATACTATGAGATGTACAATTATTCTGGGAAGTTGAACTTAGAAAATGCAGTTGTAAGGCATATGATACTTGTAGATAAAAAGTTTGATAGTATTCAAGGAAAGATCCCTGATGAACTCTTTGAAAAGTTAGTAAACAGAAAGAGAAGAGAAGTTGAAAAGGATAAAAAGATAAGAGAAAATCATGTAAGAAAGCTCTATGACATTAAAGATGAAGATCATTTCAAGGAGATCATGAAGAATCTTAACACTCATCTCAGAATGAAAAGGAGAACCATCTTGATAATGGGAGGAAGCTATAAGGAAGTTAACAAAGAAACAAAACAGGTAGTTATAAATGCTATAACCTTCAGTCACGGTGAGCACTCAAGTGCATCTGATCAAGCAGTGGAAGATGAGCACTAGAAAAATCCTTCACCATCACTTCCACCATCAATCAATATACAAGATGAATCTATGAATGTGGAAGGAACAAAGATCACTTTGGATAATGAAGATAACCCATTCAACAATCTTGAGGATATTTTTGACAATTTAGCTATGGAGTGACATGACATGATAGTGAATGAGGAAGAAAATGAAATAAGATAAGAAGAAGAAGAAGAAGAACAGAATCAAGCAGAAACACAAGCTGATACAAAGGTAGTAGGACATGAAGGAACACAAGAACATGCAGCAATCTATCCCACAACCAACATAGCAGTAGAGAAGCCACATATTAAATCCATATTTTCTAGTCTTGGACAAGAAGTTGATGATGATGATCAAATAGATTTGATCTCATCCTTGAACAAAATCATTGGCAAGAATAAGAAGGTAAAAATCCTTGAAGGATCATTGATTGAAGTAATAGAGAAATTGCAAAATGTTATAACCAGTCAGATCAATGAAGTGGATCCACATGTCAAAGCTAAAGAAGTTGTGAAGGAATTTGACAATGAATTCACAAACTTATCAAACATGGCTACAATCAAATCATAGGAAACCTATGAAGCTAAGATATTTTAGGACATAAGTTAGAATATCAAAAATGATATTGATAATCTGGATGTTTTCATAAAGGAGCTAAGAAGAATCGTAGAAAGAGGAAAAGCTTTGTACATTCAATGTGCAAAATCTGATGATCATGTATCTGATATAATAGAGAAGATAGAAGCATAAGAGGCAGAGATTCATATAGCAGAAAACCTCTTATTAAGTCCAAATATGAAGATCTTAGATATTGAGAAGAAAATAAGCAAATTGTATCATGAAATAAGAGTTTTAAATGATGAAAAGGAAAATAAATTGAGAAGATTCTCTTTACTAAGAGAGCATGTTTCAATTAAGATAAGCATTATTGAAAGTCAAATGGATGAATGTCTTACCTCTAAGACATCCTATGAGAAATTTCACTATGTAAATCTTCAAGCATGTGAAATAGCATCTTATGGCTTATGTGCACTCCTTAGTTTCTCAAATGAAATTATGAAATCATGGGAGGAGGATATAGAGAGATTAAAGATAAATTTTTCAAATTGTGTTGCAAGCCAACCGGGTTTGCAATTTTGAATCCAAAGGTAATTTTTTTTTGTGAACAGTTTTGGCACCCTTTTTTGTCATTGTTGTCAAAGGGGGAGTGATAGTAGAAAATTGCATAATCAATATGATATATTGTATATTTAGTATGGAGGTATACTCCTAGGGGAGTATAGATATGCAATAGATACTCGGAGATATAAGTATACTGAAGAATTTTGTTATGGCCACAATTTTTAATTTTTGTAACACTTAGCCAATTTTCTTATATGTTGCCACCAATGACAAAGGGGGAGATTGTTGAAAATTTGGCTGAGTAGGATATCAAATTGTTTTCATTATTGAAACATATTATGAGTATGAAGATCACACTATGACAATAAGCATTTTTGTAAGAGCGCAAGTAAAATTATCTAAGTATAAGGAACATTTTCTAGTCTAACCAGAGATAGTTTTGGATAGTGATTTTGATAGAAGCAGGTTCAATGCATGCGCACTTGAACATGGATAATTCTATGTGTCACAAAGGCACTTGAACATGGATAATTCTTCAACAGAGAAAGAGATGTAGCTGACTTGAGCAAAATATGAAGACATAACAAGCATAATAGTTAAGGGATTATTTTGTTTATCAAAATCTTAACCATACAAGGGACGACATCCTAGATGTTAAATCTTGGGAAGCATAAGTTAAATTGGATTTTTCATTTGTAGAGCTGAGTGTGAAAGTTATTATTCTTAATAACTTGTATAAATATAATAAAAATGCAATGCGAGGAAATAAAAAAATGATGTAATAAGATATTGTAGTGATATGATGCAAAGATATATGTTGTAAAGAAAAGCAAGAAGACTTTGTATGTGAAAGAAAAGAAGCAAGAAAGCTAAATCATAATAGGAAATCTATTCAACAGTAGTGAAGGGTTATGTACTTTACCTTTTTGTAATCAGATATTATTGTATATTACATGTTTGGGCGGTAAGGTCATATTGTAATCATTCTATTTTTTATACCGACTCTTAGCAGGGTTGAGGCTTCTAACAAGGCCTAGAGTCCTTTAATCAATATAGGGACACTATATGTAAGTAATACACTCCGAACAAGGTTAACATCCTTAACTAGATATTTTTGATTAGTGGATCATTTGTGGGTACCATCCCCACCAGGGTTTTCCCTTGGCCAAGGTTTCCTCGAGAAAAAAAATGGTGTTATGAGTTCATTTTATTTATTGATTTGCATATTATTTAGTTTACTTTTTTTTGCAAGCATCAAGATGATTTGTTATATCCATAATTGGGCAAAAGTAAAAGATTGTAGAATACTGATTCACCCCCCCCTCTTAGTATTCCTTATTTTTGACAAAGAACCAGTTTGAGGTTTATGTGTTGAATCCCAAAAGATGTTCTTCCATCTTTTGAGAACATCTTTTCAAACTTGGGGTGTCTGATGTAGGGGAATTCTATGGTATTTAGCAAATCTGCATGGTGGTGTGTAAGTGGTTCTTTGTTGTGTGGTTGTAGATTTAATCAAGGATCTCAGTTATTGAAGGAGGCTCAGTCACTAAAGGAACTTGAAAAAACCTTTGGAACTTGGTGGAACATGTACTTGGTGATGCTTGTACTGCTCGATCGATGTGCTTTCTCAATGATGCATGGCGTGCTTAGTTGTTTTACTAGTGCTCGGTAGTTCTGGTTTACCGACTATAGTTCTTGGAGTTTTGGTTGGATGACTTAGTGAATTTAATGTTGGTAGGTGATGTTACATTCTCCTAGGTAGATCTAGAGGCTGACATGGAGAATTAAATAATTGTAAGGCTATTTGAGAGTCAACTATTGTTTCATTTAATATTCATTTTTAGTAGAAGCCGACTTGGCTTAGGAGTCAATTATTTCTTCTAGTCGACTTGTTGTTGCAGAAATGTATTTAAGGAATGTTTGGGTAATTGTTTAGGAGGGATTCAATGAGAAGTCAGTAGATCTGATAAGGATAGAATTTGGATCCTACATGATCTTGAAGATTAGATGGTTTGTCTAATGTTGTAATAGTAGAGCTAGCAGATTTACATGCTTGGAGAAAAGGATATTACTTGGTGGCTTGTGAGCTCAAGTTTAATCTTCCTTAGTGTTTCTACCAGTTTCTGGTGTGCTTCAGAGCTGGACTAGCTAGGAGATTGTAGAAATACTTTCTAATTGATTGTATTTGGCCCTAACCTAGAAGGCCTTACAGTCGGGCATGTTGAATGAAAATTCTATTTAAAACATTATCTTGTTGTGTTATTCCACATTTTTGGTGTTTGGCTACAAGTTTGGACAATGCTTTATTGAATCCTTTGACCTTGACTGCATCAGAATTATTGTTTTACTTTACACATTTCATATTTGGATTAATCAGTAAACACAGTATGGAATTTACTGGTATTCGGTAAATGAACAAAAATTTATTGTTGACAAGCTTACCGAGTTGATTATTTGTTTAAAATTTTGATCATATACATTTGGGATTTTGGGACTATAGGATAACTAGAATTAATTGATTCACCCCCCCCCCCTCTTAGTTGTCTAACAATTGGTATCAGAGCATGTGTTCTTGAAAAGGAAGTTTGAAGAACTTGAGCTAAAGATCACAAGATGTACAAGAGAGAGGTACCAAAGCTGAACAAGATAACTTTACAACATGGCAGAGAAGAATGAAATTGCATATATCTAGAATTGGAGAATCTGCATTATTCTACTTGACTAATGAGTACATTCAACCATCTATTGGACTTTTGACTATTGATTAATTGAGAGATAGACATGAACACAACATGACAGTGATAGAGATTGTTTCTGCCTTATTTGATGCAAAATTTAAAGATGTCAAAGCATGTACTTTAGCAAAAGAAATGCGGGACAAATTGACACTAGTCTACAGAGGATATGTGAATGTGATGAGAGAAAGAGCTGAAAGCCTTAGAGGAAGATTTTTTGACATGAAGATGAAAGAAGGAGAAAACATTTCACAGTACAGTAATCGAATCAAGAAGGTTATCAATGCTATCTAAGGAGCAAGAGGTGTTATTGATGAAGACACTATTGTGAGTAAAATTATTAGAACCTTCCTACCAATCTATGCTATTAGAATCTCTACAATTCATGAAATGAGATTTGCACTAGGTAATGTTCTTACACTTGATAGTCTAATCGATAAATTGACTAATTTTGAGCTAAATAACTATGATAACAATATTGTATCAATTTTTGAGTCTTCATTTATGTCATCTTTGAAAATTAGAAAATTGAGTAGTAAAAATATGATAAGGAATGATAGTGACAGTGATAGTGATGAAGATGGACTTGATGAACTTGAAGCACTTATGGCTAGAAGGTTGTAGAAAGGTAAAGGAAGGTATAAAGGGAAATTACCTCTAGCATGTTTTAACTGTAAAGAAATTAGTCATATTGCAACTAGATGTCCTAACAAGAAAGATGATGAGAAAGAGAATGACCGATTTGGTGAAAAGAAGAATGATAGAAGAGATAACTGAGATCATAGAGGCAACTGACACTATGATAGAATAAACAACTGAGACTACAAAGACAAAGGAAAGAAGGAATTTTACCTTGTTGGAGATGATGATGATGACATCGACATCGACATCGACACTGATGAAGACATTGAGGTGGTATTCATAGCTTTGAAAGAAGATTCAAAAGAAGAAAGGTATATAGAAACAACACTTATCTCTAAAGTTAGCAATAATGATACATGGATTATTGATAGTGGTTGTACACATCATATGACTAGTGATGAGGATAAATTTGAATACCTTGAACACTATAATGGAGGATCTATTAAAATGGGAAATGATACACTTTGTTTAGTAAAAGGAAAAGGATCTATCATGCTGGACAATAAGATCAAATGTGAAAATGCATATTGGGTGAAGGGACTTAACTATAACTTGTTAAGTGTAGCATAGTTGAATAACTCAGGTCATGAAGTTTCATTTGAAAGTAGTAAGGTGAAGATCTATGATGAAATAGGAAAGTTGGATGGTACTGGTGAACAATCTAAAGGTAATCTATTCTATCTTGACAATGTTGAAACTTCATGTTTAATGGCTAGAACTGAAGATGTTTGGTTGTGGCATAAATGGTTGTGTCATGTGAATTTTGACAACATGGTTAAGATCAGTAAGAAAAGAAAAGTTAGAGCTTTACTAAGCTTATCTAAACCTAACCATGTCATGTGCAAACAATGTCAAATGAGAAAAATGTCAAAATCTAGCTTCAAGAGGAAGACCTACTCATCTAAAGCTATTTTGGAGTTACTTCATACTGACTTATCTGGTCTTATGAGAACTCAGATTTGTTATGATTGTTCACCTAAATTTTTTACCTAGCTATAGACATAACACTTCAGTAAAACATTAGAGGTTAGCAAAATCAAAATCTACAAATAAGATGAAACTAGCTAACTAGGTGATTTACTGCCTTCTAGTAGGTGCAAGTATGGTATTCTCAGATTCAGATCGAGATCAGTGACAGTAAAACACCTAAAAGAAGGATTTGACTGCAAATGATAATAAATGTTGATTAATCTATTTTTTTGGATTTTTGATGTAATAAGATGAAAACAGATATGAATCCAATCTAGATGGATGAACTTGATATGCAAAATTGATCTAACAATGCTATGAATTGATATGAAGATGGATGCAAAGCTATGAAAAAAAATGAAATATCTCACAAAATTGCCTATCGCAAGTGCTTGATTCTTCATATGCAATTTCGCCAGAGTAATTGTGCAAATTCGAGAGATGTGTTGTGAAGAGCTGAGCCTTGATTTTATAGAAATCCAGGGCTTGAGGGTGCATTAATAAAATCCATAAATCACTCTTGATAAACTTAGGTTGATTTTTGAGTTAACAAGAAATCAGGAATTAATTAACTCATAAAATCATGTTGTATACAAGGAAATGTATCTTCATAGAATTAGTATTGAGCAATAAATTAAATAGAAACTAAATAAACCACAATATAGAAACTATTTAGCAAATGAAAGATCAATTGAGCATCCTATGGCTCCCTATCTAAGATTTTTAATAGAAGCTCTCATCAAGCTACCATTAATGACAATCCTAGAATGAGAAATGATAAAGATTAAGCTAAAGCTAACAATTAATTCAAATTGAATGCTAATTTCTCTTAAAATGCCTTTCTAGATATAAAATGCAAGAGGTTCTATGCAATTCTTAGATGTGTGGTTATTAATTATGATTGATTTTGGTCTTCCTTTTATAGATTTATGCAAGGGTAGGGGGTGTAGTTGTGTTGATCATGATTAAGATTGAGTTGACTTTTTGGTTACACCCTTTGAAGGCAATGCAAAATTTGTGTCCTCAAAGCTTGGGACAAGAAGACAAGATGAATGCACAAGATTCTCTTTTAGTTTGAGTGATTGAGATTGAATTTGGCTTGATCCATGTGAATGCATTTTCTCAAATCCTATTGGTTGATTGAATTTCCTCCCTTTGTGGTTGTTGAGAGAAATAAGGATTTATTAATTGATTTTAATTCATTTGTTTAGCCATGCACCCCTTGAATGCGTTGAATCTGATTTAATTCAAACTATACAATTAATAAAATTAATTGCACATTGATTTGATGGATCTTGATTAAAATGCTCTCAATTTTGATTCATGTTCAATTTTAAGACTTGATTTTAATTTTGATTGGCTAATTATGCCTTGTGATTCAATTGCTTTGATCTTGTTCTTGATTTGCTTTGATTTGCTTTAATTATGTTCCTTAATTGTCTTTGTCCATTTTTAGGTGATTACAAATGCCCCTCTTTGAGTTGACGTGCAAAGCATGTCGATTCAAAGAATACTTTGATCTTGTTGATGATAGGTCCTGATTCAACTGATGGTCGATCTTTGATGTTCGTTTGATATCTTTCGATGGTCGATCTTAATATCTAATATGAGATTAATGCAGATTTTGATTGATCTGATTCTCTTGATGCAATTCTTGATGGTCATTCTGATGATTGATCTTTGATATGATGCTTGATTCAATGATTGATTTTGATGAAAGATTCAGATTTGTTACCTAATTTGATGATCAATTTTGATGCGATGCCCCATTTGATTTCTTAACAAATAAATTTCTGATAAGAGATTTTTCTTTGATTTGATGGTCATTCTCCTAATTTGATGATGTTATTACTGATGTTGATTATCCGATGGTATGCCCCCTCAGGATTGAAATAAAATTTGATCGATGATTGAAACTTTTGATGATTTAAGTCAATTCCCTTTGATTTAGTTCAATTTTATTATGAATTTTATTTTCATTTCTGATATTGATGTTACGTCCGTTTGATTACAAATGCTCCTATTTTGGCTGATTTGTTGAAAAATACAATTTATTAGGTCAATTTTGGTGAAAGATTCCCTTTATATGTCAAAGATTCTCTTTTTAGGTCAAAAGGCCTATATAAAGGGGTCAAAATCTCTTTTCACTATTCATTTCACTTTCAATTTTTACTTTTTACTCTTTGACTTCTTTGACCTTTTGACGATGTCTCTCCCCATTCGTGAGCATAGATTCGAGCGATGTCATTGATATCAGTGTCTACTTGGCTCTGGACCTCCGGTGAGTGCCTAAACTTCCTCATTTTGTCAATTATAGCATTTAATTTCAAGATTTTGAAATTTTTCCTTAAAATACCCTCTTTTTTTCATTTTTTAAATCCAATGAGTGCTTTTGCTTAATTAAATGGCGCTTTCACCATCAAAGTTGTGCTTCCACAATTTTAAGGTGTGCTTCTGCATTTTGATTGTGCACTTTTTCTTGCTAGATTTAGGCCCTAAACCACCTCTACTATGTTAAAGAGTGCTTTCACTTTTACCTTTTTAAATAGCACTTCTGATATTTTAAAGTGCGCTTTTAAATTTTTTTGGGCACTTTTGCATATTTTTCCACTTTTAATCCATTAAATAATGCTTTAACACATGTAAAACAATGCTTTTGCATTTGTGTGCTTTTGAATCCTGAAATGGCACTTTCACTCTACTTGAAATGATTCCAAATTGATTAAGTCCACATTGCAATTTTCTTCCGATGTCATTGATCATTTGATTGATTAAGTTCTGAAACTTGATGTTTTTAGCAAGTTGTAATATGTTAGTATGAGACAATTATAATTTGAATATTTTTTCATCAATCTAGATTCTAATGGTAGGTGATGATAAATTTCACATTCTATTTGAGTAGAAACATGAAAATTGATTGTGGTTTGATATTTTGAAAATTTTTGATTGACTTAGAATTATCCAAATAGTAATTGATTTCAGTTCTGATGTGGTTGAACTTTCTTTTTGTAGGAGATCCTTGGATCCTTGTGTGTTCGTGGTTCTTCTCCTTTATCATGGAGCATGATTCCTAATCTTAGTGTGGTGGATCGTTGACATATCAGTTCTTGTGGCCTGTCTTTCCTTCTCCATCTTCCTTGATTCTGAGTGAATTGGGGTCTTCTCACTGCTATGGCTGAGTGTTGGCACTTAGACCATAATACCTTTCATTTACAAGGAAAGATATCTTCATAGAATTAGTATTGAGCAATAAATGAAATAGAAACTAAATAAACCACAATATAGAAACTATTTAGTAAATGAAAGATCAATTGAGCATCCTATGGCTCTCTATCTAAGAGTGTTAATAGAAGCTCTCAGCAAGCTACCATTAATGATAGTCCTAGAATGAGAAATAATTAAGATTAAACTAAAGATAACAATTAATTCAAATTGAATGCTAATTTCTCTTAAAATGCCTTTCTAGCTATAAAATGCAAGAGTTTTATGCAATTCTCAGATGTGTAGTTATTAATTATGATTGATTTTTGTCTTCCTTTTATAGATTTATGCAAGGGTAGGGGCTGTAGTTGTGTTGATCATGATTAAGATTGAGTTGTGTTTTTGGTTCCACCCTTTGAAGACAATGCAAAGTTTGTGTCCTCAAGGCTTGGGACAAGAAGACAAGATGAATGGACAAGATTCTCTTTCACTTTGAGTGATTGAGATTGAATTTGGCTTGATCCATGTGAATGCATTTTCTCAAATCCTATTGGTTGATTGAATTTCCTCCTTTTGTGGTTGTTGAGAGAAATTAGGATTTATTAATTGATTTTAATTCATTTGTTTAGCCATGCACCCCTTGAATGGGTTGAATCTGATTTAATTCAAACTATATAATTAATAGGATTAATTGCACATTGATTTGATGGATCTTGATTAAAATGCTCTCAATTTTGATTCATGTTGAATTAAGACTTGATTTTAATTTTGATTGGCTAATTATGCCTTGTGATTCAATTGCTTTGATCTTGTTCTTGATTTGATTTGATTGTCTTTAATTATGTTCCTTAATTGTCTTTGTCCATCTTTAGGTGATTACACATGTAAAAGCAGTTTTTATCTCAAAATAGAGTTTTAGTTCACTTTTTCAACTCACAATCAAATGTTGAGTTTAGAAAGTTAACAAATTAAAATTGATAATTAATTTAAAGTAATATGAATTAATTTTAAAATAAAGTGATTTATTCTCAACTTAACTGATATTGAATTAAAATAACTGATTTATGGGTTAATCAATTATTAAATCAAACTTTATTCCAAAGCTATATTATTAAATTTGACAATTTGATTTAATCAATTAAATAAGAATTCAACTGATTATTTTTAGGAAATTTGATTTATTGTCAGATAAAAACAATATTAAATATGAATAAATAGAATTAAATATAATTAAATAATTAAGTGGTTGTATTAATCTAATTAATTAAATATTTATCATATTCAATTAATCAAATTTAGGATAAATGTGATTTATCGCCAAATAATCATTAAATTAGGATAATTAGGATGAATAGGAATATTCAAGGAATATTTTCCGATGCAGAATTAGGATAAAATCAATTAGGGTTTCGATGATTTGATGCCCAGATGTGCCTTTGGTTAGGACTTTGATGTCGATTTCGATCGATTTGTCGATGTAGGAGGTTAATGAACCTATAGCCCATTTTTGGGGTATTACATTTTTCCCCTCTTTGAATTATTGTGCAAAGCATAGTGGTTCAAAGATTAATCTATTTTTGATGATGATGCGGATTCAGTTATGTGGTGGAAAAACTGAACCTGAGAGATTAATCGATTCCGAGATAGAAACCGATTGATAGATTTGAAGATGTTGTGATTCAGGTCTTGATTGACCAAATAATTGAGATGATGCTAACTATATAAAAAATGAACCGGTGATTACGAAGAAATGTCAAAATGCCTGATTTTGAACCTATGATTATGAAGAAGTGGCTGTCCTGACTCCAGACCTGATTGTCCAAAGGAATCAAAAGGATGCCAAATTTGAGCCCTTCAGTTATGAAGAAGCAAGGAAATAACACAACTGAACTGATGGTTACAAAGAGGTGATACAATTTACAAGATTGATTAGGATACCATATTGATATGGATCTTGATGAACTTGATATGTCCCAAGTGACAAGGATTTCAGATGAATTAGTAACTAGACATGGTTGTTGTCTTGATTAATGAGAGAAAGATTTGATTTACAAATTTGATTGATGTGCAATACGATGCCCCCTTTGGGATGAAAATTAAAATTTGGCAAGAAAAGCCAGTGTTGTAGTTTAGAAGCATGTTAATTGATTTGAGAATTGGTTATACACGTCTAGGAACGCGTTCTGCATCATTTGGAGGTCCTGAAGACCAAGTTTGACTAGGTGTGACCATGACTTGACCGTGGTTGACCAAGTTGAAATTTAGATAGTTTGATGTGAGATAATAATTTAAGTTGAATTCCACATTCTATTAATGATTAGAAGGTCGATTATGCAAGCAAACAGTTGTCTTGGGTGTGAAAATTTTAAATCACAATTTTGAATAAGTAAACAATCTTATATTTCCATTTTGATCCTGAAAGTGGATTCTACTTGTTGTTTCATTGGAGGGACCTTCATACAATGCTCAATCCTTATGCCATGTTTAGCATAGCTTAGGAGAATCATTTATGCATCAAGCTAATTTGGCAATCATGAGATAAATGCCATCATGCAAAGTGCAAAAAAATGAAATGCAAACCTAAGACCTAGGACCTAGTCACTGGTCATGTGTCAGTCATTTTCATCATTGAATTTTTAGGTAACCGGATAAATAAATACAATGCCCACTAGTTATGAAGCTATAGACATATGAATATCGATTTGTATGCTCAAAAGTCAATACAACGACCACTAGCTAGACAACCATGGACATATGAATATTGATTTTGTTTTCAGAATGTCAGATTAGATATAAGAACCAAGGCAAAAATGCTAGGATGACCTAAATAATATGTCCATTTTGATATTGCAATTTGTATAAGCATCAGAACATAAACACCATGATGCCCTAAATATGCCTTGTAGAACAAACACACCAAGCAGATGAGAGATCATTCTAAATAGCATGTGAATTACCTGTAGTGACCCTTTATCATTCACATCCTTAGGTAAGATTGTGTTTCATAGTAGGAGTAAGAAATCACTCAAAAAGATTAAGCTAGATAAAACTTCCTTGCATTTTTTGGGTATCAATGGTTGAGGTACACATGGCCATCTAATACATGATGGAGGCTCTTACAGATGGACACCATTTCGATCCAGAATTTCCAAAGTTGTTAGATTTTCACTCAAAGCAAAAAATAAAGAATAGATTATGCCCCTAATCATCACTTTCTAAATCTGATAAAAGACATCATTGAAGAGCTCAAGGGAACATAATATGCAAAAATCTCAATGTGAAATAGTAAGCACACAAGGAGATAAAAGCATGTGAAATAGAGATTGTTTTTAATTTGCATTGATGTTTGTTTGTGTTTGATTGCAAAATCCTTTCTGGTAAGGAGACAAACTGACTGACTCGAATGAAGCTTCAAAGGACTCTGGCTAGATATGACTCATCTGAGGTATACTAGAGACCATAGGATATGAGATTGATTGCCCCCAAGTTTGAGCATTGATAGGATACAGACATTTGAGCTGATTGGTGTAGTGACCGACTTATTGAAAATAGGAATGCAGAAACAAACCAAGAGATATGTGCAAACTAAAGTAGGACTAAAAGCTGGGAAAGACCAAGATTGCACTTATAGATGGAGAGTTTTGAACAAGTGGCACCCATTTGCCAGGTTTTCACCATCTTAGAAGAGATTCTATTTTTGCTACCAAGGCGCCTGTTTCTAGGTTTTCACCAAGGCACTTTTTCTTTTTCTTCTTTTCTTTTCTATTTTTCTCTTTTCAATTTTTTTTTGTACTTTTTTCATTTTTTTGATTTTTTTTGTGAATCATCAAGGTTCCTATTGCTAGGTTTTCACCAAGATGTTCATTTTTTTCAAATTTTTATCATTTTTTTTAGAACATTTTACCATAGACTAAATGCCTTAGGCATATAATTTCTTTAGATGGAGAACATTGATTGGTTCTTAGAGCTGTTCTCCTTCAATCATTGAGATTTGATAGGCTCTAGAGCCAAAAGTAGTAGTGATAACAAAGGGACCCAGCCAATTGGGTTCAAAATTCCCTTTGCGTTCTCTATGTGATTAATTTTTAGGATTTTCTCTCAAGACTAGATCACCAACCTGAAATTCTCTGAGTCTAACTTTCTTGTTGTAGCCTCTATACATTCTTTTCTGATACACTCTAAGATGACCATATGCTTCTTGTCTACTCTCATCTATTAGTTCAAGTTCTTGCAATCTAGACACTTTGTAGTCATCATTAGCTACTAGACCATGCATTTTGATTCTTAGTGATGGGATTTCAACCTCAATAGGTAGTACTACTTTAGACCCATAATCTAAAGTGAATGGAGTAGCCCCAGTGGGCATTGTGATACTTGTTCTATAGGCCTAAAGAGCTAGATTGATCATGAGATGCCAGTCTCTTCCTATTTTATTAACTGTCTGATGCAAGATTTTCAATAGATTCTTATTGGATGCCTCTGCCTGTCCATTCCCTTGATGATAGTAAATGGATGACCAATATTTTGTAATCTTCAATTTTCAGCATAAGGAATCTAGGTCCTTGTTCTTGAATTGGCCACCATTATCTCTGACTATAGAATATGGAATCCCATATCTACAAATGATGTAGTTCAATATGAACATAGATATCTATTTACCAGTTGCTTGGGTCAAAGGAACTACTTCTACCCATTTTGTAAAGTAATCTATAGTTGTAATGATATGGGTATGTCCATTAGAAGAATATGGATAAATAGCTCCTATCAGATCAAATGGCCATTGTGTATTAAAGGGAATCAGATCTCTCCCCGGTGCATGAATGAAGTTACCATGTACTTGGCACTTTATACAATTCTTAGCATACTTGATAGCCTCTTTTTCCATTTTAGGCCAATAATACCCATCCCTAATAAGTTTTTGAGCTAGTGTTAAACCATTGGAATGTGATCCACATATACCATCATGGACTTCCTCTAGTGCGCATTGAGATTCCTCACGTTCTAAACATCTAAGAAGTGTACCATCTAGACTCCATTTGTATAGGTCATTACCAATGATGACATACCGGGATTCATTTTGGATAAGGTATCATTTCTCATGGTGATTGAAGGTATCAGGGATGATTTGGTCTTGAAGGTATGAGAAAAGGTGTTTGTATCTGGATGAATCATGACCAACAAAAGTATAGATCATGCAAGTTTTGGGGGAATCATATGTAGGAAATGATAGTGCTTCCACCAGGAACTTGTAGCATAGCTCATGTTCAAGCTACTATAGTAGAGATGATAAAGTTTCCATAGCATCAACAACCTTGTTCTCTATTCTAGGAATCTTCTCAAAAGTAACTGAGATGAAATACTTCTTAAGGTCATTGACCATTCTCTTGTATGGAACTAGTTTTTCATCCTTTGTTTGGTACACATCATATACTTGGTGTATTACAAGCTGTGAGTCTCCCTGAATGTGTAATTTTGTCACTTGCCACTCAATTTCTATCTTCATAACATTAAGTAGGGCTTCATAATCAACAATATTGTTTGTGCAAGGAAACTTGATTCTGAATGCTTTAGGTATTGAGTAACCTTAAGGTGTTATGAATAGTATGCCTAATCTAGATCCATTCTGTGTGTAAGATCTATCAAAAAAAGGTTTCCAAGTCCTAGAAGATACATGCATGATGGATGAATTAGGAAATTCCATCTATAATGGTGTATCATCAAACAATGGTGCTTCAACCAGTTCATCTACAATGAATTGGCCTTTAATAGCTTTTCTTTCAACATATTCTATGTCAAATTCACTCAATAGCATCACCCATTTAGCTAGTCTACTTGTGAGGGAAAATTTTCTTAGTAGGTACTTTAGTAGCTCAATCTTATCTACTAGTTGTGTAGTATGAGCTAAGATGTAGTTTCTTAGTTTCTATGATGTAAAAATCATAGCTACACAAGCTTTCTCAATCATTGAATAGTTCTTCTCATATGCAACCAATGTTCTACTGATGTAATAAATAGCTGTCTCCTTTTTGTGTTCATCATGTTGTGCTAATAATGCCCTCAGTGATTTATCTATGGTAAAGACATATAGGATCAATGGCTTCCCTTGGATAGGAGGTATTAGAATAGGAGGATTCACCAAATATTTCTTGATATGGTTGAAGTTCTTTTCACATTCCTCGTTCCATGTTGTATCATCTTAAAATGGAAACACTTCCATGTTAAGAGCATTTATCCCTCTGAGTGAGCGGTCTGGGTCATTTCAAGCACCTTGAATCAGCCCTTTTCTTGGATCTGACTTGTTCTCCTCATTATGCTTCTATTTGTACCTATTTTTAGTATATTTCTGCATTTCTTGGCAATTTGGACTGGGGTCCTAAGGTTTTTGACCTCAAGGTCAAAGTTAAAATTGAGGGTCAAAGTTGACATCGACTCTGACCTAGGTCAGGGTCAACCTCAACTCTAACCTAGGGTAGAGTTGACCTCATCCTTGACCACTAATTCAAATTTCAAGTTTTTCTAATTTTCAGGTATCAGGTTTTAGAAATATTCTTTTTCCCACCTCTGGGCCGGCCATTTCGGGTTTCAGAATGGTAAATCATTAAATTACATTTTATTAGGTCCATTTCTAGGGGTTAAGGTTAATTGGGATTTAATTCCCCAATTTCGGCCTTCTTTATACATTTATGCTCTAGTTCACTATAAAAGGAGGCCTTCCTCTCTCATTTTCTTCATCCATTATCAAGAGCAAGGTCTCTCAATCAAGTTTTGTGAGAACATATTTCATCTCAAGCATTTCATCAAGCATTTTCAAGGAAGCTTTCAAGTCCTCTTCTCCATTCAAGTTCTCCATTGAAGATTAAGGATTCAAGTATTCAAGCCTTTGAAGAGATTTGGTTCAAACATGTAAGATTCATCATTCAAACCCTAGATCTAGCCATCATGATGGTGTGATCTTCCTTCAAGATCCTTTTTTCATCTTCTAGATCCATTCATTCTTCTATCAAGATGGATTCCAAGCATACAAGCATGGAGGTTTAGTATTTACTTTCATGGTTTTGATTTACACTTACCATTGTTGTGTTCAAGCTTTCATATCAATATACTTGTTTACATTTGAAATATAATTGCATAGATTCATTATTAGATCTACTTCTACTACCTAGTAGCATTCTCCATTTCAATTTAAATATTAATGTTGATTTCAAACTGGGGTTTGACCAAGGAAAACCCCTCAAACAAACAACCAAAACCCTCTTTTTCTTGCAGGTGCAGGTGTGGAACTTCAGATCTGAGATTGGATTTGGATACCCTTTTTGGTGAACTTCTGAGATCTGCGAACAAAGTCAAAGTTGACCTTTAGAATAAGAATGTAGCCTTTGACCTTTTATGAGGGTCAAAGACTACCTAATGTTAGAAAGATAAAATATTTATGGGTTTTCTTCATCTTGGCATTTCCAGTCCAAAACAAGTTGCAGAATTGCCCGAAAGTACACACAAACATTAGAAATTGGCATTTTCTAGATTTACCCTATTTTGAGGTTAGTATTTCCTTTTCAATTATTTCAAATTTCAAACACATATTCCTTTATAGGGAAATATAAGGTTTTCTTCCTCTTTCATATTCTCCATAGATTGATTTGACTGTGCATTAACCTTTTGGTTGATCAATTAGATCTCTCCCTTGGGAATTTGGATTTAGAAGTGGATCTCATATTTCCCACACATACATTCAATAGAGGTGATTCCATTTTACTTCTATTCACATGTAAAAGTCACACCTTTATGTAATGTCTTTGTGAAATGTTGTGATATGTCCGCTAACTTAGATATGAAAAGTCTGATAGACTGCACTCTTCCTTGTAAAGTCCTCATTTGACTAATATTTTTAGGAGGTTGCATCTCCATGATAGTTTTGACATTAGCTGGATCAACTTCAATACCCTTCTTTGAAAGTTTTAGCACCTAGAAAAATTTTCATGGCTCTAGCATTTTTCTATCGGTCTCTACAGTTGTTTTTAGGTCTCTGGCTCAAACCCTAGTTCAAAATTCATATTTACTAGCCATTACATGAGAAAAAAGCCAAAAATTCCCTGGCCTTATTCTATTTTCATGTTACTTCTTTGGGCAACTTAAAATTCTAATCTGCATGTGCTAATTAAAGTCCTTTAAGTGTTCAACGGTTATGTTTTCATGTCCGGCGAGGTCCCTTTTAATTTTTCCTAAGTTTCTACCCCGGTGGCCTTTAATTTTTCCCTAAGTCCATGCACTAATATTTTCTAATGCTTTGGCTTATGTGTTTCCTGGGCCCAGCTCTGACAACATCTACATCTAATGGTTGTTGTTAAAGTGCAAGTGATGTGTCAAAGGCTTGCGAAGTTGCAACAACCGTTTGTTCTCTCTGTGACATAGCCTTTCATATCAGTGGGTCCACTACCATGTAAGCATAGATGGTAGTTCTTCATTGGTCAGGAATAGTGAGTTGGACAGTCTGTCAGTGGGACCTATTTTCAAGTAGATTCCAGATTGATAGTTGTCATATAAGCACATAGAATCTCAAGAGCCCTTTAGATCGTGCGCCATCCGTCTGATTGTCCAGGTGTTATGATCAGTAAGTGATGTGTCCAAAGTGACATGTAAGTACAAATGGAAAGTTATGATTGGCCCATGTAGTAGTGACTTGGTGGGTGTCAGTGGGTCCTGGCATCCAGCGTGTCAGCAGGTCCTGACCTTGTCAGAGAATCAATGAATGGCAGAAGTTCTCATCGATTTTGTTAGAGGCTTGAGATTATGTGACAACCATTGACCTCATCCGATGTGAGAGGGTTGTCAGGGTAGGGAAAGATTCTTGATCTAATGGTTGTCTTAAGTTCTGATAGAATCTTCATGGTCTATGCAAAGTTGAGATGGCCGTCGATCTTCTTAATGCGGGCCCAATTAGTTTATCAGCCTTTTTGGTGGTTCTGACAAATGTCTACTTTGTTCACTAGTTCACGTGATGTTTTAGCAAAGGGTCTAGTGACTTAGCGATTTGGCAAATATTGTTCATGTAGTAGCCAAATGATTTAACGATGCTCTCAAAGTTCTCATGAATGGGTGAGGATTTCTTTGGTCACGTGTTCACCAAATGGATAGAATGTTAAGGGTTAGCCAAGGACAGTGGGACTGCATGATGATTCATCACTGAGGAGTCAATTTTTGATTGGCTAAGCTAGAGGATGATGAGGAATACTGCGGGGTGGGGCCGTTGTCAGAAAGGTCAGTGACGGGGAAAAAATATATGTTTGGTGTAAGTTCTCATCGATTGTGTCAGAGGCATGAGATCTTACACCCACCATTCATTTTCAAAGGCTTTGGTGGGTGGGTCCTATGTCAGTGGTGACCAGGCAGTGACAGTGAATGATGTAGTGACAAATGGCACAAAGCAGGCCCAGGTGGGGTCTAAGGTCTTAGCAGTCTGGACAAAAGTGTTTAGCAGCCTGACAAATGTTCAAAGGCCTCACTCATTCATGCAATAAAGTGGTGATATTCTAAATCAACTAGTGATCCAGCAAACCAGTGTTCATGTAATAGCTAAATGAATTGGCAGAAAGGTGAAACATTCGGTGAATAAGCACTAACCTTTTGTCACCAGTTCGCTAAATATGGGACTGAGGTTGAATGTTTCCTTTAGTCACGAGGTCGCTAGGTTAACCTCAGGTTAAGATTTTCATTTCACGAATAGGAAATGCCTACTCACATGTTCGCTAGTGCTAAACCCGAGGCCTACGAAATAAAGAAATCTGACGGTCAGGACTTAAAGTTGATCAAGGTTTAAATATTGACCACTGATATGTTGCAGGTGCCATGAATATGACTATTAAAATTCAAATTCAAATTTTTTGAGGGTTTCTTAATGATAGAAAGGACTAAAATTCAATGCAGAAGTGACTGGAGCTGGTAAGAGATGATTTGTTTGTCATTGCAATGTGGTCCAGGGTGTGATGATCGATTACAGAGATCTGTACCATGTAAGGAGTGAACAAAGAATGGCTCGAGGTGTGTGGTAGGTGGTTGAATATATTGGTTTTCATGGCAATTCCTTGTTGTTCTATACTGTTCTCATAGATTTTCATGATTGTAGATCTGTTTGAGATTCATTCTCTCTGGGTTGCCTGTGTTTCTTCCCCTGCAATAAATTTTTTCATATTCTGATTGGTTGGGTAATTGAAACCCTAACCCTAGTCACCCGAAGCTTGATGCATCCCCTTTGAGGATTCCAAGGTGACTAGGGGTATAAGTAGTGAAATGTTTTATTTTGTAAGGGTTCCTTCTTCTACAATTTTGAGGAGAACTGGTTCCATGAAGGGTCCTTTTCCTTTAGATTTTCTCTACTTCTCTGCATATAGGGTGTTCTTTTCTCCTTTGTTGGCTCAGAGAGTATGATATGTATTATAACTGATTTGTCTTATGTATGAGGATTCAGTTATTCTTGCTATCATCAAACTATCTCCATTTGAATCTTGAATTCATTAATCATACATCAAGGGTGTTTGATTTTTCTATTTACATTTCCCATGTGTTTGCAAGTGGAGTTGTCTTCACAGAGATAACTGGTTTAGGATTATTTTTCATGTATGTATGAGCTGAGGTGTCAAAGATATGTCATGCTTGTCTTCTAGTGGATGCTAGTTAATGTATTATCTATTTATAGGTCTCTTCTAAAGCGAGGGTTAAAATCCTTTGGATGGGTAATAACATACTTGGATACACAGGTGGGTTGTTAAAGTGAGGTTTGGTTATGGTGTGTGATTGATGTTAGGCATCAACACATTGAGTATTTTGTCTCCTTGTTTCATAGTTGTCTATTGCAATAGGGTATTTGACTCTGTGGCCCATTGGATAAGACATTGGTTGTGTGTGTGAAAATTGTACCTGATCTATAGACACAACACTTCAGTAAAACATTAGAGGTTAGCTATAATCAAAATCATGCAAAATTGAAATCTAATTTAACCAAGCGATTTACTACCTTCTAGTAGGTGCGAGATTAATGTTCTCAGATTGTTATCGAGATCAGTGACCTAGATGACACCTAAATGAAGGATTTGAATGCAATTGATCTAGATATGAAATTGAATGTAATTAATCTATATTTTTTTTATTTTCTATGCAATAATAATGAAAAAACTGATATGAATCTATGCTAATATGGAAACTGATATGCTAAAATGATCTAACAATGATATGAAAAAGAATCTAAATGAATGTAAAAAAAAATAAAAAAATTGATCTCACAATAGCCCTGATTCGCAATAAGCTTTGATTCTCCCAATTCCAATTCTCCAACGTGATTGTGCAAAAATATGAGATGCTTGGTTGCAAATTTGAGAGATGAATTATGAAGAGCTGAGCCTTGTTTTTATAGAAATCCAAGGCTTTGGAGGTGCATGAGAAAAAGCCATAAATCACTCAAATAACTCAGGTTGATTTTTGCGTTATTTTTAAATAAAGATAATTAAGTCACAAAAATCATGCAAAAGCACAGTTCAACTCGAATTAGAAGTTTAGATCAACTTTAAAACTCAAAAAGATGTTGAGTTTCAAAAAGCTAACAACTTGCATTGATTTTCCAATTTTGAATTTAACTGGTACTTGAATATGCACATGGATAATTATGATTTAATAAATAAATAAAGTGATTTATGCTGAACTTAATTGATTTTTGAAATAAAATAATTAATTTATCAGTTAATTAACTATTTTATCAAACTTTTATTAAAAATTATATTATTAAATAAGGACAACATGCTTTAATTAATTAAATAAGAATTTAATCAATTAAAGATAGGAATTTTGATTTATTGTCAAAATTAAATAATACAATTAATAATAGATAGAATTAAATTTAATTAAACAATTAAGTGGCGAGATATTAAATCTAATTAATTAAATATGAAAATATTCAATTAATCAAACTTATGATAAATGTGATTTATTGCCAAATAATTATAAAATTAAAGATAATTATGATGATTAGGAATATTACTAGGAATATTCCCTGATGTAGAATTTAAGATAATCAATTATGATTCGATGATGTTTAGATGTGCCTTAGATTAGGACTTTGATGTCAATTTCATTCGAATTGAAGATGTAGGAGATTAATGAACTTATAGCCCATTTTTGGGGTATTACACTGGTCTATGAGGGACTTAGGACATCTCAGGGGTCCTTTCAACCCATTTTTAAATCATTTACTTTTAGCTCCACCCTTTCCCTTTCATGTTGTTATTATAGGTCTCTCATTTTCATACCCATTCTATGCAAGTAGGTCTATTTCATTAAGAATTTTCTTCATGGGGGTACATGATACCTATAGGGGTTTGAAGACTATTCCACAATAATCTATCTGCAGGCCTATTATTTATCATGAGGTGTCTTGAGTGTGCAGATAAGGTAATACCTGCCTGAGTGATGTGGAGCTCAAAGAAGAAGGAGGGTTCCCTTCAATCCTCATCAATTGGACTATTTTCTTGTCAAACTTGAGTGCCTACCCTGAGAATCAAGCTCATCTATTGATTCAAGTTTGGTCTTGCAAGGAAAAGCTCCAATAGAAACAATGTAGCCTAAGTGCTTTCTAGAAGTGACACCAAAAGAACAATTTTTAGGGTTTAGTCTGAGAGTATACTTCTCCATTCTATCTAGTATTTTTCTTAAGTCATTCAAATGTTCTGATCTTATCATAGACTTGGCTAATGTGTCATCAATATAATCCTCTATGGTTCGATGCATCATGTGATGAAATATAGATGTCATAGCTCGTTGATATGTAGCACTAGCATCCTTAAGGCCAAATGGCATGACATTCCAACAAAAGGTACCCCATGCACATGTGAAAGTAGTTTTCTCTCGATCTTCTAGAGAAATTTTGATTTGATTATAGCCCGAGAAACCATCCATTAAAGAATACATCTCAAAACCCATAGTCATGTCCACTATCATATCAATGTTTGGTAGTGGAAAATTGTTCTTAGGGCATGCTTTGTTTACATATCTAAAATATGTGAATACTCTAATAGATTTGTCTAGTTTTGGTACTGGCACAATGTTAGAAATCCACTCTGCATAATCAATTACTCAAATAATACTGACCTTCAATAATTTCTCTAATTCAGCTTTGACAAGAAGTGCAACATGAGGATGCATCTTTCTCAACTTCTTCTTAATAGGTTTGACTCCTAAACCAATAGATAAATTATGCATTATAAGATTAGGATCTAGTCCAAGCATATCTGAATATTTCCATGCAAAGTTGATCTTCCTCTCTATTAAAACTTTAGTGAATGCTTGTTTTTCTTCCTCTAATAAGGGTTTTTCTACATGAATCAATTATGGTTTTGTTTTTGTACCCAAGTTGATAGATTGAGTGGGCTCAATTAGAACTGGGGATCCGTCCTATAAATGACTTGAAAGGACATCAAATATATCATCCTTAGGTGCCTCATGGAGGTTTTCACCTTTAGACACATCTTTTGTTTTTACTATTTTAGGTTCTGAGACTGCCACAAAGTGGTTTTTAGTCTAGGTTCACTAATGGAAGTTGTCATGGGTTCCACTCCATTGAGGTAACAAGAAAGGGCATAGTCACTTTGAAAGGTATGGATATCTTGGCTTGGATCTATGGATGTTTGGTCAATAAGCTCTGGATGTTGGATAGTCAAGATAGGGGAGGATTGCGAAATGGTGTTCACACATATGGTGTTGTCATCATTGGTCCTAACCCAACTCTTGAATTCAAAGGTGATATTACTACTCAGAATGTTTAGTTCATAGATTATCCCAGTGTCAATATTGGAGTCCACTTCAGCTATAGGTGGATCAGACTCATTATGCTTGTCATTTCTCTCTACACTCACTTTGGATTTAGGAAAATACTGGTGAATAACATCTATGTGTTTTTCTATGATAAGTTCATCTTCTTCTGGTATAACTCCCCACTCAAATTCATTGGATTATTCATCTATACCTCTGGGAAAATCAAGAACATGTGCAAAATTTGGATGGATACCCCAAGAAGGGTTACCTTCAAAGTCTAATTTGAATTCATACTCATAAGAATCTATCATAGAATAGCTACCACCTTCCTCTTCATCTGTTTGGTTTTCTTCAAGATCAGCTGGTTCTTGTGGTGCAACTGTCTTTTGTTCCATAGTAGGTTCTAGTGTTTCTACTACATTGATGTTCTCCTTAGGTTTTTTCTTCATCTTTAAGGAGATCTAGTGTTTATTTAGGCAAGTGTTCATAAGGAATAAGCTCATTAGTGGTGTCTGAATCATCACTGTCTAATTGTTATGTTGCTTCCTTTAGCTGAATTTTTGTTGATGGTTCAATCTGCTCTAAGACATGTGGAGATTTTTTGCTAAGATGTAAAGGCTTCTTATGATATCCTAGACATGTAGTATCTTTAGCAGTTCTTCCACAATATTCAATGGGCTTTATGATACCTTATCCTCTTGTTCCTAGAGGTCCTTTTTTAGAATATCCCATTTTAGACATTAATCTGTGACCTGGCCCATATGACTTGACAGGGATTTTTGGTGTTTTAGAGTCACATTTTTGCACTATTTGGGATTGAGAATCATCTTTGTATAACCATGCAAGCATGACTTCTTCTTCATCAGATTCTTTCTTGGATTCTTTTTCTGTGACAAAACTCCCATTAAATATGACTTGGGATTCTTTAGTTGTAGGTTTCACCTTTTCAAAAGGTTGTCCATTAGATTTTGGGGACAATGGGAGAGATGTGAGAGATAGGAATGGTTCCATTATGTATTCTCCCATGCTTGTGTCCTTAATTTTGACTTCTTTAGCAATTTCTTCCATTTTGGATGTAGAGGGAATATCTATTTGTTTGGTAGGAGATTCTCTATTGTGTGAGACAAGTTTGTCAGCACTTTCCTTCAATGCATTGCAAGATGTGGATATGTCAACTGGAATCGTGACCTCTTCTCCATCATAAGGAAACTTCACACATTGATGGTATGTGGATGGAATAGCTTGCATTTCATGTATCTGTGGCCTCCATAGAAGAATGTTGTAAGCCAAAGGAAGATCTAGAACCTGACATGTGATATCTCTAGTAACAGGTCCTATTCTAATAGGTAAGAAAATGGTTCCTTTTGAAGATCTTTCTTGCTCATCATAATCCTTTATAGTTATCTTTTTATTAGGATCAATAGCATCTTCTAATAATCCTAGTTCTGTGACCAATTTGTAAGAACAAATGTTTAAACCAGCACCTCCATTTACCAACACATGTCATAATGTTTAAACTCAACAAGTCATCATCTTCCTCTAAAAAGTAGATATAATGGGGTGATGTTAGATGACCAACCATAGTCTAGATTCTATCTAGATCAAGATTTTTGGGAACATTGGAACTAAGAAGAGATTTATCTAAAATATCCCTATGAGTAGGAGATATTCGAAGCAACTCAAACATTGATACTTTTGCATTGGTATGTTGGAGTTTTTGTGTTGGCACTTTAATTTTATAGTATGTCAATCTTGTGAAATTTTAATAAAATTGAAGTGTGCATAAGTGTTAAAAGACTGTGATAATTTTGCTACAAAAACCCATAAAAATTCCTGCAAAATTATCTATTTTTCCTTAGTATCCAGTGAGCCCTAACTAAGAGTTAAACCTGAGAAAAACCCTAAATATATGCCATTTTCAAAAAAACCTAGGTTTCTCTATTCATTTCTATTTGAGTGTTACTTTTTTTGAGTCACTTAGGTTCATAGAAAAGCATGTGCATTTATTTTATCATCATGCGGGGGGTCATATCTTTATTTTCCCTAAGTCTAAAGGCCTGGTGATATAAATAATATGTCCTAAGTCCTAAATACCTTATATTCTAATGTTTCAGCTTTCATTCAACTTTTTATCTTTAAAGAAGATCTAATGACAATCGTGTGTTTGCAAGGAATCTTAGGGACCTATGTGATCATGTGACTAACTGTTGATCTTATAGTGAAGCTTAATGCAGAAACAAAGTGGGACCGCTAACAGGTATTTCAAGAGTGGTGGATTTTTATTTGTAAAGGACAGTGGGACCAGTGTCAGAGGAATCTTCAAAGCTAAAAGTAATGAAGGGAAGATCTGATGGTTGTCCTATAATTGTATGGAATCTTAGAGATCTATGCGATCATGTGACTAACCATTGATCTTGCATGAAGCTCAGTGTAATTCTCAGTTGGGACCATTGATAGGTGTACACGACTGGTAGTTTCTCATTGGTTAAAAATAGTAGAACCAATGTCAGTTTTTGCATATGGTTTTTCCTTGATTGATCGATAATACTTGCTGATGTGGAGGATGTCAGCAAACACCAGTGCTCAGAAAGAATGAAATTACATGACAACTTGCCAGGTGTTGCGAGCGTGGATTTTCTTTATTGACAAAGGTGAAGTGGGACCAGTAACTTGAAGAAAAGATGATGGAAATTGAAGGCTAACGGTTTGTCACATGTTCACATAAGTTTCTTTCAAGCTATGCGATCATGCGACTAAAATTTTTTTTAAACAGTGAAAGTTATAGGGGATTGTTGCCAATAGAGAGACTAAGTGATAGTTTGTCATATGTTCACATGAGTGATTTTTAGGCTATGTGATCATGTGATAGGCCATTAGATTATCTCCTAGTGAAAATCAATGATTCTAATTCAAACTGGAGATAAAGTGACACAAATTTGAAGTTCCCTTTAAGAAGTGACAGTTCGTTCTTTTAGAGGAGTAATGGTTGAATCATGCTAAATAAATTGCTGAAATGACTGCTTTAATTTCTCATATATCAAAATTCTGTGCACTCCAAAAGCAAAAAGAAATAAAAAAATTGTAGAGACTCGAGCATGAAGAATTGCAAGGACCAACTGTTGTCTCCCAATGATTTCTGAGAAAGAGGTTGGTGAAATACTTGTACGAATTGCTTCCCTACTAAAAGAATCATAGTTTTGTAGTTTGTATATCTTGCAAAGGTTTCTTTTATGATAAACCCTAAAAATGGCACCAAGGAAAGAATTGTTCGGTAAAATTGGGTATAGTGAAAGACGTTTGCATGAGGATTTTTTGCAGTTACTTCCTGGCTCTACTACTAACCTAGTGAAAACCAAGAGTCTGATTCCCAAAGACCCTAGGGTAAAAGTAGCGGAGGGTTTATATGACACAAAAAAAATTATTAGGGAGGACAAAATTGGTACAATCAATGGAAGTGGTGACTCTAATATCACTGGATTAGAGTTATTCAAGCTAGGTTTTAGTCAGAGAGATGCCCCTCACCCTGCAAGCAATATAAGGCAGTCTGACCTGGGAGAACTTGTGGTACCCAGTGTCTTTTTAGATGTTGATTTCATGATCCAGGTTGCAAAGATTTATGACCCAATCACTAGGGAGGTTAGGGATGCAAAGGGAATACTATTGATCAAAATTTCTACTAAAGAGATCAGGAAGGTGTTCAGGTTAAGTGAACCCTCAGACAGTTTAGAGAATTCTGATTTTGAAGAGCTAAGGAAAGTATATGATGCACAAAGGAACTATTTCAGAGGCAAATTATTGAAGGATTTCTGCACCAAAATTGGGAAAATGGTTATTATGGGACAGAACACATAGGAGCCTTTTAAAATAGAATATTTTGATTCCAGACCTAAGGGTGCATATTGGTCATTATGTCAAGTTTTTGGAGAGGTTGTTAGTGAGAGGATGCCAATACATTTGATGTGCATGGTGATTCAAATTCTACATTCACATCTATCTATTACTTTTGATTTTTCTCCATTCATTGCTGAATTAATCCATAATGGATTAGTGAAGATGACAGGCCCTTTTGCTGGTATTGTTTCATAATGTACATGTTTTTGTTTAAAGGAGCAAGCTTTTTTGGGCAAGAAATGGAATTAATGAGACAGAGTGATGGTGAAGATATGCCAGTCCAATTATGGAGCCTCACAATGACCTGGAATAGAAAGGACAACAGTTTCACAAATTTTGATAAATGTTTTGTAGCCAAACTCAGGATGTTGTTTGTCTTAGACAACCAAAGAATCCCAATAGTATTAGCACAGCTCATTAGGCCAAATCAGTTTGCTAAGAATCTGAATATTATTCACAATTGGGGTGATGTCATTTTCTACAATGTATCAACTATCATCAGGTTATATGGTTTTAGAGGGACCCCTTTTATATTGCCTTATCATGTACCCCTTAGGATTGGAATTGTAGAGTTTCTTAGGCAATTGGAAGATATTGAAGAGTATGCACTCACTAGAAAAGGCAAGGGAACTTTATTTCCAAATGTTACCATCGCCCACCAATTCATAATTACCAAGGGTGGAGGGGTTCACATGGATAAAATCCTGGCTCCATACCGTATGGCCACTACAATTGCTAGAACAACAAACCTAGAGGGGTTCTATAATGAAATGTTTAAGAAGAGAGACAAGTGTTCCATGATTAACCACATCTTTAATTTTCCTGAAGATATTGTCAGAAATATTCCAAAGTTGCAGGATCAAGAGGTTAGGAAAGAAAAATGGCTGGTGTACAAAAAGACATTAGATTTAATCCGACAATTTGATTCTGGATGGGATCCCCTGAAAAGCATAACTCCAATAAGGAAGAAAATAGATAATCTGATGAACTATTTTCAGGGTATTTTTTAGACCCTAAATGAAAAGAAGGAAAAGGTTATGAAGGATGAACCAGAAAGGGCTAAACAATTGTTAAGCAAGCCCGTATTTGCAAAAGGGCTGCCCCCAAGGAGGTACATTGTGCAAAAGAAGACTGCATACAATGTTGTGATACCAGAGCAAAGGTAGCAAAGGAAAATTCATACAAGGGATGTCCCATCAACTTCACAACAAATTGAGAAACAAAAAGAGATTGTAGAGGTCCCTAACTCTCCTCATCTTCAAGCCTCTAAGGATGTAATTGATTCTCCACCCCCATCAAAGAAACAGAGAGTGGAAGAAAGACATGTTCATGTTGAAAAGGATTATTCTCTATCACAATCTCCTCTAAGATTTTTTGATGACCAAGAGATTACAGAGCAAGTAGAGAAAGTAGATGCTTTAGGTCAAATTTTTATGACTTGTGAAGAAATAAATGAAGGAGTGCCAGAGCTACCACAGGAGCCCAAACTAGATTTAATAGTAGGGGAATTGGCAGGCACATAATTGCAAACAATAATTAAATAGGCTAGTGATGAGTTCTTAGCTGATGATACTTTTGTTAAAACTAGGGCTTTCATGCAGTTTCTTTGGAAATTAAAGATCAACCAATTCCAAGAAATCTATGAGAAGAAACATGAAGAGAATCCAGAGAAGGATTTACAAATCATAGAGGAGGAAATGAAAATAGAGATGACTACAACGTTTAAATTAACCACTCTAGAACAAGGAAGAGATATGGTAAAAGTATCAGGAGTGCTAATCCTTCCAGAGTGGGATATAGCTAATGCGGTGGTTTTTGATATAGTTAGAAAACAAACCACTCCTTTCCACAAAACTCAAGAAGAACCAGAATAGGCTATTAAAGGGGTCACTTTTAGTGACAATCACCAAGATTTAGTAGTGTGGTCCCTAAGAAAGAATGAAAATAATAGGAGAAAACAAATTGTCAGAGATGATCTTTTAGGGAGTCTAATTGTAAGAAGGTTTATTGATACTTCTTTGGTGGAAGCATCGGGTATGGTAATGGCCACAACACAATTGAAAGCAAAGGTGGTAGAAAAAGAGGCTAAGGAGAAGGAAGAACTCACTGCAAAGTTGGAAATAGTTTTGAAGGTTTATGGTGAGTTGAAATAGGGGATTCTTGAAAGAGATACTTTAATTGAAAATTTAAAGAAGAGATTGGGAGAGCATTGCCCAGAAAAACTATCAGAGAAGATGTAAATAGCTTCCTCCCCTGTTGGGCCTTCCTCATCAAGCCCTATTGTTGAATTTCCTCCTTCCCCTCTTCCTCCTTCCATGGATGAGGATGACATTGATCAAAAGGTAAAGTAGAGGTTTGAGAAGAAGATAAAGGATGTGGTTTCACATTTTGTTGCAAAGGTGAAACCTAAAGAAATATACAAAACTACAAAACAATTGGCAGACATTTTAGCATCTTTTTAGAAAGAATTAGTTACTGTGGACAAGATTTTGGAAAAATGGGCTGCAAGGAAGGATAGTCTGAAGTCATTTTTTTGATCAAATTAAGGATAATAGAGGTTCACCAGTTGGTTGCTGAGTGGAACAAATTATTACCAAAGAAGGATGAATTCCTTGCTTTTCATTGGCCAAGTGAAGTGACTTATATGACTTAGGAATCAACATATCTCTCAAAGGGTTCAGAAGAAGAAGAAGCATTACATAAAGAGGCAATAGGTGGCAATATTCCAAACCCTCAAGATCAAAGCTAACAAGGATAAAGACATGAAGCAGTTATCATAGATACGGATATAACACCTGGCAGAAGTTGAAATGCCCTTGGGAGTTGTTACAAGATTTTAGTGCTCATCTTAACAATCCATTTTGAGGATTTGTAACAAGAAAGTTTCTATTTTCATTTTTTTTCCTATACGAAAGCTCCTTTCTTGTCTTTTCTAAAAAGATCTGAAGCTTGTTTGCAATCGTTGTTTTCTATAAAAGGATTACCAGGATCAATTGTAAAGGACCGAGAACTTGATCAATTTGACTAATAATTTTTTTGAGTCTGTGATATCATAGATTGTATTAGGGCATATTTCTATAGTAGAACAATAATTTTTGGTTCAAGTTAATTTCAGAAGAGTTGCATTGTAAAGCATTTTGATATCATGATACTGATATTATATTTGAAATAAAATCCTACGTTTATATCTCTCCTTGAGTATTTTTGTTTGAATTATGAATTGTTCTAATTCATTGCATGGATAAATCTCTGTGTGTATGTTTATATTTTTCAGCACTGATCCATGATCAAATTAAATAAGCTTTGAATATGACATAAATTCTCTAAAGTTTTACTTAAGGATACAGCAGTAAGTAGTGTGAACCTAGGAGTCCTTTGATAAAATCCACGAGGGAGTGTTTAGTATTTTTAAAGGATTAAAATCATTCAAAGTTTAGTATATTTGTTCATGTATAACAATCTTGCAGTGGAAGTGTTGCCTAATGGATAAGACACTGGCCGACAGTGATGTTTTCTCATAGAGATTAGTGTTTGAAAGGATTCTACTAATATTTCCATCTTTAAGCATAAATTTTTTGAAATTCTTTAAAGTACAGTGATTTACATAATAGTTTTACCACACAATGATAGTGAAAAATCTATGAATGAATGGTCATCATTTAGGTTTCTCTTATCATTTATCTATTACTTTTAAATCCAATCAGTGAATTTGTAAAGCAAGTTTTGTTACTGGATTAGGAGCACCCTCCTTGGTTTTGCAGAGCCAGAAGTGTAGAGGGCAGTTTGTCCCTATAGTTGGTCCAATCATCTTTAGAGCACCATATTTGGATCTAACCATCCTCAAAATCTGTAGATGTATTGGTTTCTTGTTAGAGCATAAACTCCCATTTTGGGAAACCAACAAAATGGTGACTTCACTGGGGAATAGGGATTGAAATACTATGATAAATTTTAATTTTAGAGCTCTGGTCTTATAAATTTGAATTTCAAATAACGCGGGTACAAGTTGAGCTAGACTCTTGGCCTTCTTATTTGTTAGAACCAGTAAAGCACCATTAGAAAATAGAGGAATATTTGCAAGCTTTGGATTAGGTCAAAACCTAAAAATTTCATTTAGCTTTGCATCTGTTTATAGTAATCTTTTTTTTGATTACTTACCAAGTATTGAATACTTTGATCTATTAAGTGTGTGAAGATATTTCCCAACTTGTGTTGGTGGCGACTCTGAAAATCTTTGCAGTAGTGCTGAGTAAAGGTAATAAAAGAATAAGAAATTGTTTCACATACTTTCAATTATGAGTCAAAGGAATACTAGGGCTTGGAGGAAGAATCATCCAAAAATTAGGTTAGAAGGTGAACTTCCAAGCACTTCTAAGACTTATTTACCTAGAAGAAATCAAAGTAGTGGTGATATGTCTCAGGCATGGAGACAAAAGAAAAATATGAAAATGAATCACCAATTCACTCATGACCAAGAAGAAAATGCCTCTGAGTATGAGGAGGGAGTTGATCTGGGTTTAGGAGCATATGAGGATTTTTATTCTCATAGGGATGATGAAGTACATCATAGGAAGAATATGAACCCAGATGTAGAACCTCAAAAGGAAATCAGGAGGTCAAGAAGTAAGAGCAGGGGCCTGGAAGGGAGAAATGATCCCCCAACCCAGGGACCTTCTCCTTTTGAAAGTCCTAAAAATCCTAGAAATCAGCAAAGAGATGTTGAGTCTAAAAGTTCAACATCTGATACTACTCTTCTAGATTCGGTGGATATTTTTGAAGAAATCTATAATTTAGAAAAAAATATCCAAGAACAAATTGCAATTAGGAAGGAAAGGGAAGTTGAAAAGGAAACTGAAACAAGATGGGCCCAAATTAGGGCAGATCAGCTCAAAAGATAGTTGATGACCTTGAAGGCCATAAACTTTGTAGAAGCCCCCAAGGAGGTTGGTGAACAACCTATTTTCAGACCCATTGCTAAAGTTAGAAAGCCTGAGGATAAAGGAAAACAGATTTCAGCAGGAATCAAAATAAATGAGCCTCCAAATGACAATACCCAAATAGATCCTTTGTCCAAATTGGAAAATGATTTAGAAAGGGCTAGAAGAGAACAAGAGGTTATTGCTAAAGAATTAGAGAAGGTGGAAATTGAGGCTGCTAACTTGGAAATGAAAAAGAATGTTGATTTTCTTAGATAGTCTTTTACTCCTTCAATTCCAACTAGCCATGCGACAACATCTAATGTTAATGTTGGAAATTCTGCTACTCAAGCTACCATTGTCACACCAGTGGTCACTACAAATGTTTCTAATGTAGAAAATAACAAGGCTTCCACCTCTCAAACAAATGCTTCATTACAAAGAGGAACAGTTCACATTGAAAGGTATAGACAACTTCTTTTTAACAATATTGTTGGTTATCCTAATTTGATTCCTACAAAGATTAGAGAGAAATTACCTAAGTTTACTGGAAATAATATTGTTTCCTATGAAGAGCATCTAAAGAGCTTTATAGATATGATTGATGACTATGAAATAGAATATGAAGATGTCATCATGAAATTGTTTCTTCAATCTTTAACTGAAGATGCAAGAGACTGGTTCAGAGGGCTTCCTTATGATTGTATTGGTTCTTGGGATGATTTTATAAATTTTTTTAAAGATCAATATGGTGATAAAACTAATGAGGGTTTTATGTTGAATGAATTCAATAATATAAAGAAAAACTAGAATGAGGAAGTCCTAGAATTCAATGTGAGGTTTCAAAAGGCAATGCACAAGCTCTTCAAAGAAATGAGATTGGATGAGAAGGTATGTTTGGCAACATATTTAAATACTTTTGATGCCAAGATGGCATACTTACTTAGGGATAAAAACCCCAGAACTATTAGAGAGGCTCAAATATTTGTTGTGAACATTGAAAGCAATAGAAGGGTATCTGGAAAACTAGGAAGAAGAGAGGATCCTAAAACCTCTAGGTTTGGAAAGAAAGAAGTTGATAAACCTACTAATGTAAAACCTAGGGAAGATGATAACCTCAAGAAAATCCTAAATGCTTTAAAGGATTTGAAACTAGGAGAATATAGAAATAAGTTTTAGGCAAATGATAGACCTCCTCCAAATAATTTCAATAGATAGCCTAGAATGCAGAATTTTCCTTATAATACACAATGGAAGGATGGAAAGCCTGTTGCCCCAGAAAAGAAGGATATGAGGCCAAATGATAACCCCTAACCCTTTGCAAAAACATTCAGTCAATATGAATGATGAAATTTCATAGTGCATAGTGTGCCAATCCCCTCATGATTCAACTTATTGTGTGATTTCTCAAAATGTGTCTGAAAGTAATGAACAAGAAGAGGAGGAAGATGAATCATATGATGATGGAGGTTGCGGAATGACCTTTCCTAAATTTGTTGAAGAGGTTGACTCTAATGAAGAAAATGAAAATTAGGATGTAAATCATTCTCAGAACAAAGGAGAGTCTTACCATTAGCAAGTTTTTTCTGACGAAGAAGAGGAAGAAATTGAAGATATAAATAACAACTCTGAACAAGTTGAAGAACTTGTTGTATTAAGAAGACCCTCTGATGAAGAGATAGCCCAGATCACTGTTGATATGGTGACATAGGCCAAGATTAATTATGTCCTTAGAAATAGGACTGTTGACAAAACATTTGGTAAACCAGCAAGTGTCTTTATTAAAAAGGATAAAGAAGATGCAAAGTAGTCTGCCACAAAAATAAGGTTGCTAATGATGCCAAGAAATTAAAGCAAAAGGGCACTAAAAATTCTACTGAACCAATCAAGGTTTTTAAGATCAAGGCTAAAACTCCAATGGCTACTACCCCAAATTCCCAACCTGAAAATAAATCAAATGATAAAGAACAATTGGGTACAACCATGCAACCTGAAGTCAAGGATACCCCAAAAGGCAAGATAGACTTATCTATTTTAAATTATGCACCTATTGACATGAATCAGTTGTTATCTCTAATCACAGTAAAAGTACCTTTATTGGAGATGATGAGGATAAATGAACACAAAGAGAAAGCCCTCATATGGATAAATGGTGTTCAAACCACAAACATCCAGGAACCAGTGAATACTAGAATGAAGGGTAAAGATCCAACTAAAAAGGACACTAAAGAAATGATTTCAAAAATTCCTTAGATTTATTTGGACACTAATATTGTGAATACCTCTATGGGAGCTGTTGATCCTTTTTTTCTGACATTGGTCATAAATGATAAAATGTTGAAAAATTGCATGATTGACTCAGGAGCCTCAAATACTATCATGCCTGCTAAAATTATAAGATCAATGAGATTGCAGCTTAATAATCCTCATGGGAGATGCTAGGAAATGGACTCTAGGGAGGTACCAATAATTGGAACAATAAAAGCCTTACCTTATAGGCTTGCTGCTTGTCCTGAGAAATAGCTGACTATGAGTGTTTTAGTTGTGGATATTCCTCCATAATATGGAATGCTGTTATCAAGAAAATGGAGTGTAGCAATGGGAGGTAGCATCTAGTGTGACTTATCTTATGCTACTTTTAATATCATTGGTGAGAGCATTAAGGTACTCAGAGAAGTTAGAACCCCTCACATGATTGAGGAAGAAGCTAGTGATAATAACATGAATTGTTTTCTGGATACTGACATAAATTCCTTTCAAGTACAGAGTAATGATAATGAAGATGAACCTTCTCTATTAGCTCAGGAGGAAAGAAATGTAACAAGTCAAAATGATCTTTGGACCATGTACTTTGATGGTGCTTTCTCTAAAGAGGGATATGGTGCAGGTGTGTTGTTAATTTCCCCCACTGAAAAAACTTTTAAGTTTTCCTTCACCCTGTCATTTACTTGTACAAATAATACTGTAGAGTATGAGGCTTTACTGATAGGATTAAGATTAGCCTCAAAGCACAAGATCAAAAATCTTAGAGTTATTGGAGATTTAGAATTAGTTGTATTTCAAATTAGATCCAAATATGTTTCAAGAAACAAAAGGTTAAAACAATATAGGAATGTTGTTTGGGATGAGATACAACAATTTGATGCTTTCTGTATTGATTGGATGGACAGAGGCCATAATAGAATGGCTGATTTATTGGCTAACATTGCATTAAGGCTAGAGGATATCACTTTTGCAAGGATATCTAGGATTGAGATTCAAATTAGGCCATCCATACCAAATAATTATGAAAATTGGCAAGTTTTTGATGATGACTTGGACATTTTAAGATTTTTGCACTATGATGCAAGTTTTGGAGATAAAGAGATAAATTTTGGTGAGTATGTAGGAACATCAGATAACAAGGACTCTCTCCTTGGGAAGGAGATCTTGTAGTTGAAAAAAATAAAGTCCCAAAGGGTTTGGTAGTGTTGGAAAGAGCATTTGATAGCCATGATAGCTCTTCCCAAGAAAAGCTTTTAAGCAAGCCTAAAGGTGTAGAGGAAATAAATTTAGGAACAAAGGAAGCCCCAAAAAATATATATATTGGGGGAAGCCTAACTCCTAAAATAAAAAAGTCTCTAATAGATCTTCTTGGAAAGTATAGACATATCTTTGCTTGGTCTTATGATGATTTAAAGGCATATAGAGAAGACTTGTTCCAACATGAAATTCCTTTGAAGGAAAATACCAAACCTTTTAGACAAAAGTTGAGACCTGTCAACCCTACTTTGGCACCAAAAATGTAGGATGGGCTAAAAAAGATGAGTGATGTAGGCATCATTCAACCTATTAGGCATTCAACATGGGTTTCTAATCTTGTCCTTGTAAGAAAAAATAATGGAGACATCAGGTTGTGTGTAGACTTTAGAAACTTGAACGTAAATTCTTTAAAGGATAATTATGGTATACCAAATATGGAAGCCATGTTACAGAGAGTTATTGGATCTAATTTAATGTCCATGATGGATGGTTTTTTAGGTTACAATCAAGTAGTTGTCAAAGAAATAGAACAATTCAAAATTGCATTTACCACTCCATGGGGTACTTATGTGTATGTTAGGATGCCATTTGGTTTAACTAATGCCAGGGCTACCTTTCAAAGAGCCATGGATGTAGCCTTTGCAGATTTCATAAACAAATTTCTTGTTTTTTATCAAGATGATTTGATAGCTTATTCAGAAAAGAAGGACCAACATTGTGGTCACTTGGAAAAAATCTTTGTAAGAGCTCTAGAATATGGGGTTTCCCTTAACCCAAGGAAGTGTTCCTTTGGAGTAACTGAGGGTAAGCTTTTGGGACATATTATATCTAAGGATGGAGTCAAGATTGATCCTGAGAGAGTAGCAATAATAGACAAGGTACCATTGCCAAAAAATGTAAAAGGTATCCAATCTTTCTTTGGTCAGATAAACTTTGTTAGAAGGTTTGTTACAAACTTTGCTGAAATCAATGTTCGCATCTCTAAAATGCTAAAGAAGAATACAAAGGTGGAATGGAATAATGAGGCCAAGAAATCTTTTTCTGATATCAAAATGGCTATTAAAAGTGCCCCTGTATTAAGATCACCAAATTTCAATAAGCTGATCCAAATCTTTTCATTTTCTTCTTATCATACTATAGCTGCAGTATTGTTACAAAAGAACTCAGAGGGTTTTGAATAGCCCATTTCCTTTTTTAGTAAATCATTGCAGGCAACTGAATTAAAGTATGATATAAATGAGAAACAAGCCTATGCATTGGTCAAAGCTATCAAGAATTTTAGATGTTATTTGGTAGGGGCAATTGTAGTTGCATATGTGCCCAGTGCTGATGTAAAAGACATCTTGGCTCAACAAGAAGTTTCAGGGAGAAGATGCAGGTGGATAAATAGAATCCAAGAGTTTAATATTGATATCCAAATCACCAAACTAGTAAGAGGATTGGTGTTAGCAAAACTTATGGCCCAAAGCAATTTGGATGCTAATCACATCAACACTCTTGAAGAAGAACAAAGGCTTTACATTTATGATTTAGATTGCTATGAATGGTACAAAGATATCATTGGATACTTGCAAAAGCTCTTACTTCCTTCTAATATGGAAGACCAGGAAAGGAGGACTGTCAAATTATATGCTCTAAAATATGTGATCATTACAGGAGAATTATGGTGGAGGAGTAATGAGGGTGTCTTGTTGAAATGTGTTGACCCTCAAAAGGCTAATGATCTGTTGCAAGCAATGCATGAAGGTGTGTGTGGTGGCCATTATATGGCCAAGACTACTGTACATAATTGATGAAGGGTGCTCCCCTTAATACCACAAACACTTAATAGAAATAGAGAAACAACAACAATAATATGCAAGAACAGAAAATTGGCTTCTTATTATCTCCACAAATGTGGAATTACAAACTTTCAGAATTACAATATGCAAAGCCACATGGGCATTCCCTTACAATATTCTATAGGACAAAGCCTCAAGTTAATACCCAGATCTACTACCCAGAACTGCCCTAGACAACACTATGGGCCTTCTTTATATAGGCAATTTCCACCGCCCGAGAAGGTTCTAGAAATTTAGCCCTTAGGGTCGACCAAACTTAGAATTATTTTATTTTACAATTTATTACACCAAAGTCGGCTCAAAATGAGTTTTTGAAACCCAAACAGAAATTTTGAAGAAAAATTATTTTCCGCCATTTCAGATGACCCAAATTTCAAAGACCATAAGTCATCACCGGTTGACCCGATTGGCTATTATAACCCCATTCTGGAAACGCCACAAAGTTCTCTACAGGCCTTATTAGCACTATGCACTTGTCGCCCATATTTTCAACCTCATTCGGGGCCTCTAAAGCCTTCAAAACTGAGTTCAAAGTTTCTGTACCCTGCTGCCAATACCGAAAATCTTCAATATCTTCAAAACTAGACCTGATCTAGCCATGAAACTTTGCTGGCAGGCTGATATGAATGAGATGAACCTCCACATGTAAAATTAGAACATTCCAAGATCATAAGGCCAACTTACTAAAAATAGAAAGTTTCCATAAATAGCAACTCTGCACAAGATAGCCCTTATTGAATACAAAAACAAAAATATTTTTGGGTGATGCAAGATTGCTCTTACACCCAAGATGCTCCTACATCAGACACCCAGTGTAATTTGAGAAGTGACCCTGTCACGACTCAGGTGTGCAGAGGAAAACCAAGATGGTTAACTTCCTCCTTTGTTAGCCATGATGAATCTTCAATAGGTCATCCTTTCCATTTGACCAAATACTCTTCATATGTCCTGTTCCTTGTGCTTCTGCCAACATGACTGTCCAGTATGTCTTCAATCTCCTTGATATCTGAACTGGTTGCTGGAATACTCCACTGTGATGCTACAACCTCATCTTCAACACCTCCTTCATGATACTCTGTCAAATCTGAAATGTTAAACACTAGTGAAATATTCAGCTTACTAGGCAATTCTACCTCATATGCATTTCCCAAATCATGCTTCTTCAATATCTTACATGGTCCAAACTTCTTCATTTTCAGCTTGTTATATGTACCAACTAGAAATCGCTCCTTCTGCAAATGAACCATGACTTCATCACCAACCTAAAATTCCTTATGCCTCCTTTTCTCATCTACCTTAGCCTTATATAGCGCATTCATCTTGGTAATATGCTTCCTCACCTCCTCATGGATGTTCTTCAAGTGTTCTACAAAATCCTCAGCTTCAGCACTACTTATTTCTCCTTTATCTATCTTTCTCAATTCAAATGCATTTCTTGGACTACTTCCATATACAATCTGGAATGGTGATTTACCAGTGCTCCTATTGATAGAATTATTGTATGCAAATTTTGCCTATGGAAAAATCAAATCCCATCCTATTGGCTTATCTCCAACCAAACATCTCAGTAGATTTCTCAAAATTCTATTGACCACCTCTATCTGTCCATCAGTCTGTGGATGATGTGATGAACTAAACTTCAAATCTGTCTTCAACTTCTTCCACAATGTTCGCCAAAAATATCTAACAAACTTAGTATCTGGATCTGAAACTATGGTCTTTGGCAAACCATGTAGTCTCACCACTTCTTTAAAAAATAATTCTACTACATGAACAACATCATTAGTCTTCTTGCAGGGAATGAAATGTGCCATCTTTGAAAATTTGTCAACCACCACAAAAACTGAATCATGTCCCTACTGTGTCCTCGATAAACCAAGAACAAAGTCCATATTGATATCCTCCCAAGGCTTCTCCGGTATAGGCAATGGCTGATACAACCCTATATTCTACTTCACTCCTTTCACCATCTGACATACTCTGCAACTCTGTACAAACTTCTTCACATCTTTCTATAATTGTGGCCAATAATAATTTTCACTAACCAAAGCAAGGGTTTTATCATGACCAAAATGTCCTACCAATCCTCCATTATACTTCTCCTTGATGAGATTCTCCCTCATAGAACTTCATGTAATGCACAATTGACTCCCTCTGAATAGCATATCATCCTGGATGATGAAATCCAACCATTTCATCCTGTCTAGAGTAACAGGTTCTATACAAGCTTTCCAAGCTTCACCAAAATCAGGATCCTCTGGATACAAATTCTTGAGTTCCTTGAACCCAACCACCTTAATTTGTATCTCTATCAGCAATAGTTGCCTTCTACTAAGAGCATCTGCAACCTTGTTAGGCTTTCCACTTCTGTGTTTCAAAACAAATGTATAACTCTACAAAAACTCAACCCGTTTCAAATGCCTCTCATTCAACTTTCCTTGACTATTCAAATATTGCAAAGTTTGATGATCAGTATACAAAACAAACTCCTTAGGAAGCAGATAGTGTCTCTATTTCTTTAATGTCTGAGCTATAGCATAAAATTCCTGATCATAGATAGAATATTTTCTCTTGGCATCATTTAACTTCTCACTAAAATAAGCAACAGATTTACCTTCTTGGCTCATAACAGCTCCTATTGTAGTACCACTAGCATCAAAATCTACTTGAAACACCTTATTAAAATCTGGAAGTGCTAAAACAGGTTGTTCTGTAACTTTTTGTTTCAACAATTGAAAACTCTTTTCTGCCCCATTAGTCCACTTAAACTCTTTTCTATCCCCTCTCATTGTTTCAGTCAAGGGTCCACAAATACTGCTAAAATTTTTGATAAACTTTCTGTAAAAGCTAGCTAAACCATGAAAAGATCTTACCTCAGTAGCACTCCTTGGAGTAGGCCATTCAAGGATAGCCTGTACCTTCTCTGGGTCCATTTTTAGACCTTCTGTTGAAACTACAAATCCCAAATACACTAACTCTTTCTTCACAAAACTACACTTCTTCAAATTAATCAACAATTTCTCATCTCTCAATTTCACAAATACCATACGAATATGCATCATATGTTCCTCTAATGTCTTGCTAAAAATCAAAATATCATCTAGGTAAACAATGACAAACTTACCCAAAAATTCTTTCAGAACCTCGTTCGTGAGCCGCATGAAAGTGCTCGGTGCATTGGTTAGCCCAAAAGGCATGACTAACCACTCATATAGTCCTTCCTTTGTCTTGAAGGTAGTCTTCCATTCATCTCCTTCTTTGATCTGAATCTAGTGATATCCACTCTTCATATCTATCTTTGAGAAATACACAGCTCCACTCAAACAATCCATAATATCATCCATTCGTGGCAATGGAAACCTATACTTGATTGTGATCTTATTTATTACTCTGGAATCTATACACATCCTCCACTCTCCATTCTTCTTTGGTGCTAATACCACTAGTATAGCACAGAGACTCAAACTCTCTCAAATCAACCCCTTTTGCAATAACTCATGTACTTATCTATTCAACTCTTCACTTTCTGCTAGTGTCATTCTATGTGCTGCCTTGTTTGGAAAACTAGCTCCTGGAATCAAATCCATCTGATGACTGATCTTCCTTACCGGTGGTAATCCCTTAAGTACATTATTAGATACAATATCTTGAAACTCATTCAACAAATCTGCAACCTCTACAAGTACATCCTCTACTTCTTCTTTACCAACTTTTGGAATTAAAGCAAAACACACATGCTCATGCCTCATACCATCTAAGAATTTTCTTCCATCAAAAAATGTTATTCTTGCATTACCACATACCTTTTCTTCGGTCTCCTTCAATGGCTTTAGCCTATGTCGCACTCCATCCTTTGTCAAGGAATAGGTATTCACACGACCATCATGTACAACACATCTATCAAACTACCACGGTCTACCCAATAACATATGACATGCATCCATAGAGATGATTTCACATAGTACCCCATCTTGGTACCTGCCGATCTTGAACTTTACCAGGCACTGTTCACTGACCATGACCTTGTGGCCATCCTACACCTAGGCAATCTGATATGGATGTGGGTGTTTCTATCTCTTGAGCTTCAACTTTGTCACCATCTCTTCTGACACCAAATTGTTAGTGCTTCCACTATCGATAATCACATCATAGCATTTACCCTCACACTTGCATCGAGTGCAAAACAGACTCCTCCTTTGTTCATGTTCATTCTCACCACTCAGCAAGACTCTTCTATTAATTAGCATTTCTCCTCTTTCAGCATCTTTAGAATTTGATGATCTAGCATCTTCATCTACATGTGCAACTCTAGCCTGGCCTTCATTTCTCCTGTCTGTTCTGCCATGGCGCTGAGGACATTCAAATACCCTATGACCTTCTTCTCCACAATGAAAACATGTTCCATGGAAGCCTCCTCTTCCAGATCCTTTTGCTCTTCCTCTTCCTCTCTGATCTCTATTACTCTGATTCTGGAAATGATTGAACTTATTTCCTCTCTGATTCTGACTGCTACTGGTCTCATCCTTCTTTTTCAGATCTTCATTTCGGCCACCATATGACCATCTGCCAGATCTTCCTCCATGACCTCTTCCATTTTGTCTACTCTCAAACTTCTTGTTCAACTTTTCCTCTAATTTTAGGGCAAACTGGTATGCCTCCTCAATACTGTTCATTCAAACTAGATTCAACTCCTCCTGAATGCTTGGCCTTAACCCATTAAGGTATCGGGCAACTTTCTCCTTATCAACTTCTGCATGGCCTGTTCTGATGAGGAGTCGATAAAACTCCTCTATATACTCCTGAACAGATCTTCCTGCTTGCTTCAAACTTTGCATTTTCTTTAGTAGGTCAATCTCATAATCAATAGGAATGAACTATCACTTTAATTTATCCACCATCTGATCCCATCTTGTGATTTTATCTTTCCCTCTTCTATTTCGCTCCAACTAAATTTCTTGTCACCAGATCTTCGCATGACCTTTCAATCTGGCCTTCACAAATTTGACCCTATCAGGATCCTCAAAATCTTCGTACTCAAAATATTCCTCACATTCATTGATCCAGTCAATCAATTCCTCTGGGTTAAGATTTCTAGAAAATGTAGGAACCTCAATCTTAGGTCTTTTCCCAATCTTGAAAATTGCCCGAAAAAGTCTTTCTTCCTCCTGATTCACAATTTCAGCTTCTCCTTGATAATCTTCTTCGGCCTCATCCTCGCTTTCATCTCTGACATTAAGATTCATTCCTCTATGAATCTCTTCTTGCAATTCTTGCACTTGTCTCTGCAGCTCTCTAAGCTCAGGTGTCATAGCACCAGCTCTTCCACCACGTTCTCTTCCTGGAGGCATTTTCACGATGCATGCTGAAACCCTAACCACGGTCTTGGTGAAAACTACCTCATAGTCGGTGATCTATTTACACACTCAAGAACTCATGCTCTGATACCATTTGATGAAGGGTGCTCCCCTTAATACCACAAACACTTAATAGAAATAGAGAAACAACAACAATAATATGCAAGAATAGAAAATTGGCTTCTTATTATCTCCACAAATGTGGAATTACAAACTTTCAGAATTACAATATGCAAAGCCACATGGGCATTCCCTTACAATATTATGTAGGACAAAGCCTCAAGTCAATACCCAGATCTACTACCCAGAACCGCCCTAGACAACACTACGGGCCTTCTTTATATAAGCAATTTCCACTGCCCGAGAAGGTTCTAGAAATTTAGCCCTTAGGGTTGACCAAACTTAGAATTATTTTATTTTACAATTTATTACATCAAAGTCAGCTCAAAATGAGTTTTGAAACCCAAACATAAATTTTGAAAAAAAATTATTTTCTGCCATTTCAAATGACCCAACTTTTGAAGACCATAAGTCATCACCCGTTGACTCGATTGTCTATTATTAGCCCATTCTGGAAATGCCATGAAGTGCTCTACAGGCTTGACCCATGCAAAGCACCCATCACCCAAATTTTCAACCTCATCTGGTGCCTCTAAAGCCTTCAAAACTGAGTTCGAAGTTTTTGTACCCTACTGCCAATATCGAAAATCTTCAATATCTTCAAAACTAGACTGGATCTAGCCATGAAACTTTCATGGTAGGCTGATATGACTGAGATGAACCTCCACATGTAAAATTAGAACATTTTGAGATCGTAAGGCCAACTTACTAAAAATAGCAAGTTTCCATAAATAGTAACTCTCCACAAGATAGCCCTTATTGAATACAAAAATAGAAATATTTTTGGGTGATGCAAGATTTCTCTTACACCCAGGATGCTCCTGCATTAATAATATACTAAGGTATGGATATTGGTGGCCAAGTATTTTCAAGGATGCATATTCCTTTGTCAAAAAATGTGATGCTTGTCAAATATTTTCAGGAAAATTGAAATTCAGTGGAAATTTGCCTCTGAGTCCTGTAACTGTGGAAGCTCCTTTTCAAAAGTGGGGTATGGATTTCATAGGAGAGATCCCAAAAAAATCCAGTGGGGGACATTTCTATATATTGGTTGCAACTGATTACTTTACAAAGTGGGTGGAAGCCATTCCCACTAAAAAAGCAACCAGTAAAGTGGTTATTGATTTCCTGATGCAAAATTTGCTGATAAGGTTTGGATGCCCTAAAGTTCTAGTTGTAGACAATGCTTTGTGTTTCAGATCTAAATAATTTGTTAGCTTTTGTTTACAATATGGTATAAAAATTTCATACTTTGCTTCTTACCATCCTCAAGGAAATGGTCAGGCTAAATCAAGTAACAAAAGCTTGATAAAATTTTTGTAGAGAGTCTTAGATGCAAACAAGAAGGCATGGGATTCAAAACTACACCTAGCTTTGTGGGTTGACAGAGTGACAATCAAGAAGGCTATAGGGTGTGCTCCTTTTGATTTAGTATATGGTATCCATGCCAGGTTACCAAGAAATAATTTGCTACAAATGTACAAGTTCATCTAGTTGTATGATGATGATCAAGATGATGAAATGAAGATCAGATTATAGGACCTGATACAACTAGATGAATCAAGGAGGGAAGCACATGATACAAATTTGAGATCTTAGCTCAAGTATAAGAATTTGTATGACAGAAAAACTACAGTCAAAAGTTTTCAAGATAATGATTTGGTCCTGATGTGGAATGCCAGGCTTGAAGACAAGGGTAAACACAACAAATTTGACCCTATTTGGTTGGGACCATATTTGATTAATCAAACACGAGGACCTGATTCATACATTCTAAAGGACTTGATTGGGAATGAAATGGAATTTCTAGTTCATGGACAATTCCTCAAGTTGTACTTTTCTTAAGGTACTCTCATTATCCATGAACAATAGTTAGTTTTCCTTTCCCAGTTGTGTGTTTGTTTTTTCCAGTTGTGTTAGTAGGTTAGTTGTTTTGTTTTAGTAGATGGTCTACTTATCCCAGAGATTCTAAATTCTTGTCATGCATGCAAGAGGCATACATCCCCAAACAGAGCCACTGTTGGGACTTTAATTTTTTATTATGTCAATCTTGTGAAATTTTTATAAAATTGAAGTGTGCATAAGTGTTAAAAGAATGTGATAATTTTTCTACAAAAACCCATAAAAAATCTTGCAAAATTATATATTTTTCCTCAATATCTAGTGAGCGCTAACTAAGAGTTAAACCTAAGAAAAACCCTAAATATATGCCATTTTCAAAAAAACCTAGGTCACTCTATTCATTTCTATTTGATTGTTACTTTTTTTGAGTCACTTAGGTTCATAGAAGAGCATGTGCATTTATTTTATCATCACACGGGGGGTCATATCTTTATTTTCCCTAAGTCTAAAGGCTCGGTGATATAAATAATATGTCCTAAGTCCTAAATACCTTATATTCTAATGTTTTGGCTTTCATTCAGCTTTGTATCTTTAAAGAAGATCTAACAGCGGTCGTGTGTTCACAAGGAATCTTAGAGACCTATGCGATCATGCAACTAACTGTTGATCTTACAATGAAGCTTAATGTGGAAACAAAGTGGGACCACTGACAGGTATTTCATGAGTGGCAGATTTTTATCTGTAAAGGACAGTGGGACCAGTGTCAGAGGAATCTTCAACGCTGAAAGTAATGAAGGGAAGATCTAATGGTTGTCATATAATCGCATGGAATCTTAGAGATCTATGTTATTATGCGACTAACCGTAGATCTTGCATGAAGCTCAGTGTAATTCTCAGGTGGGACCATTGATAGGTGTACATGACTGGTAGTTTCTCATTGGTTAAAAATAGTGGGACCAATGTCAGTTTTGGCATATGGTTTTTCCTTGATTGGTCTATAATACTTGCTGATATGGAGGATGTCAACAAACACCAGTGCTCAGAAAGAAAGAAATTACATGACAACTTTCTAAGTGTTGCAAGCGTGGATTTTCTTTATTGACAAAGGTGAAGTGGGACCAGTAACTTGAAGAAAAGATGATGGCGATTGAAGGCTAACGGTTTGTCGCATGTTCGCATAACCTTCTTTTAAGCTATGTGATCATGCGACTAACATTTTGTTTTAACAGTGAAAGTTATAGGGGATTGCTGCCAATAGAGAGACTAAGTGATGGTTTTTCATATGTTCACATGAGTGATTTTCAGGCTATGTGATCATGTGACAGGCCATTAGATCATCTCCTAGTGAAAATCAATGGTTCTAATTCAAAATAGAGATAAAGTGATGCAAATTTGAAGTTCCCATTGAGAAGTGACAGTTCATTCTTTCAGAGGAGTAATGGTTGAATCATGATAAATGAATTGTTGAAACAACTACTTTAATTGCTCATATATCAAAATCTCATGCACTCTCAGAAGCACAAAGAAATAAAAAAATTGCAGAGACTCGAGTGTGAAGAATTACAAGGACTGGTTGTTATCTCCCAGTGATTTCATAGAAACAGGTTGGTGAAATACTTGTACGAATTGCTTCGCTACTAAAAGAATCATAGTTCTATAGTTTGTATATCTTGCAAAGGTTTCTTTTAAGATAAACCCTAAAAATGGCACCAAGGAAAGAATTGTCTGGTAAAATTGAGTATAGTGAAAGAGGTTTGCATGAGGATTTGTTGTAGTTACTTCCTGGCTCTACTACTAACCTAGTGAAAACCAAGAGTCTAATTCCCAAAGACCCTAGGGTAAAAGTAGTGGAGGGTTTATATGACACAACAAATTTTATTAGGGAGGCCAAAATTGGTACAATCAATGCAAGTGGTGACTCTGATATCACTGGATTAGAGTTCTTCAAGCTAGATTTTAGTCAGAGAAATTCCCCTCACCTTGCAAGCAATATATGGTAGTATGACCTAGGAAAACTTGTGGTACCCAGTGTCTTTTTAAATGTTGATTTGATGATCCATGTTGTGAAGAGTTATGACCCAATCACTAGGGAGGGTAGGGATGCAAAGGGAATACTATTGATCAAAATTTATGTTGAAGAGATCAAGAAGGTGTTCGGGTTAAGTGAACCCTTAGATAGTTTAGAGAATTTTGATTTTGAAGAGCTAAGGCAAGTATATGATGCACAAAGGAACTATTTCAAAGGAAAATTATTGAAGGATTTCTGCACCAAAATTAGGAAAATGGTTATTATGGGACAAAACACACAGGAGCCTTTTAAAATAGAATATTTTGATTCCAAAGCTAAGGGTGCATATTGGTCATTATGTCAAGTTTTTGGAGAGGATGTTAGTGAGAGGATGCCAATACATTTGATGTGCATGGTGATTCAAATTCTACATTCACATCTATATATTACTTCTAATTTTGCTCCAATCATTGCTGAATTAATTCATAATGGATTAGTGAAGATTCAAAAGAGTGAAGATGATAGGCCCTTTTGCTAGTATTCTTTCATAATTTACATATTTTTGTTTAAACAAGCAAGCTTTTTTGGGCAAGAAATGGAATTAATGAGACAGAAGGATGGTGAAGATATGCCAGTCTAATTATGGAGCCTCACAATGACATGGGATAGAAAGGACAATAGTTTCACAAATTTTGATAAGTGTTTTGCAGCCAGACTCAGAATGTTGTTTGCCTTAGACAACCCAAGAATCCCAATAGTATTAGCATAGCTCATTAGGCCAAATCAGTTTGCTAAGAATTTGAATATTATTCACAATTGGGTGATGACATTTTCTACAATGTATCAACTGTCATCAGGTTATATGGTTTCAGGGGGACCCCTTTTATATTGCCTTATCATGTACCCCTTAGGATTGGAATTGCAGAGTTTCTTAGGCAATTGGGAGATATTGAAGAGTATGCCCTCACTAGAAAATGCAAGGGAACTTTATTTCCAAATGTTACCATTGCCCACCAATTCATAATTACCAAGGGTGGATGGGTTGACATGGATAAAATCCTAGCTCCATACCGTATGGCCATAGTGATTGCTAGAACAATAGACCCAAAGGGGTTCCATAATGAAATGTTTAAGAAGAGAGCCAATTGTGCCATGATTAACCACATCTTTAATTTTCCTGAAGATATTGTCAAAAATATTCCAAAGTTGCAAGATCAAGAGGTTAGGAAAGAAAAATGCCTGGTGTACAAAAAGACATTAGATTTTATCTAATAATTTGATTCTAGATGGGATCCCCTGAAAAGCATAACTCTAATGCGGAAGAAACTCTAATGAATTGTTTTTAGGGTATTTTTCAGACCCAAAATGAAAAGAAAAGGCTAAACAATTGTTAAGTAAGCCCATATTTACAAAAGGGTTACCCCTAGTGAGGTACATGGTGCAAAAGAAGACTAGTTACAATGTTGTGATACCAGAGCAAGGCCAACAAAGATAAATTGATACAAGAGATGTCAGATAAACTTCACAACAAAAAGAGAAACAAAAGGAGATTGTAGAGGTCCTTGACTCTCCTCATCTTCAAGCCTTTGAGGATGTAATTGATTCTCCACCCCCATCAAAGAAACAAAGAGTGGAAGAAAGACCTGTTCATGTTGAAAAGGATTATTCTCCATCACAGTCTCCTCTAAGATTTTTTCATGACCAAGAGATTGCAGAGAAAGTATAGCAAGTAGATGCTTTAGGTCAAATTTTTATGACTTCTAAAGAAATAAATGAAGGGGTGCCAGAGCTAACAGAGGAGCCGAAACTAGATTTAACAGTAGGGGAATTGGCAGGCACAAAATTGGACCCAATAATTAAATAGGCTTGTGATGAGGTCTTAGCTGATGATACTTTTGTTAAAACTACAGCTTTCATGTAGTTTTTTTGGAAATTAAACATCAACTAGATTCAAGAAATCTGTGAGAAGAAACATGAAGAAAATCCAGAGAAGGATTTACAAATCATAGAGGAGGAAGTGAAAATAGAGATGACTGCAAAGTTTAAACTAATCACTCGGGAACAAGGAAGAGATATGGTAAAATTATCAGGAGTGCTAATCCTTCCAAAGTGGGATATAGTTAATGTGGTGGCTTTTGATGTAGTTAGAAAACAAACCACTCCTTTCCAAAAAACTCAAGAAGAACCAGAACAGGCTATTAAAGGGGTCACTTTCAGTGACAATCACCAAGCTTTAGTAATGTGGTCCCTAAGAAAGAATGAAAATAACAGGGGAAAACAAATTGTCAGAGATGATATTTTAGGGAGTCTAATTGTAAGAAGGGTTACTGATACTTCTTTGGTGGAAGCATCAGGTATGGTAATGGCCATATCATAATTGACAGTAAAGGTGGCAGAAAAAGAGGCCAAGGAGAAGGAAGAACTCACTGCAAACTTGGAAATAGTTTTGAAGGTTTATGGTGAGTTGAAACAGGGGTTTCTTGAAAGAGATACTTTAATTGAAAATTCAAAGAAGAGATTGGGAGAGCATGGCCCAACACAACTATCAGAGAAGATACAAATAGCTTCCTCCCCTGCTGGGCCTTCCTCATCAAGCCCTATTGTTGAATTTCCTTCTTCCCCTCTTCCTCCTTCCATGGAAGAGGATGACATTGATCAAAAGGTAAAGTAGAGGTTTGAGAAGAAGATAAAGGATGTGGTTTCACTTTTTGTTGCAAAGGTGAAACCTAAAGAAATATACAAAACTACAAAACAATTGGTAGAAATTTTAGCATCTTTTTAGAAAGTATTAGTTACTGTGGACAAGATTTTGGAAAAATGGGCTGCAAGGAAGGATAGTCTGAAATCATTTTTTGATCAAATTATGGATAAATGTATTGTGGATATAGAGCTAATGAACACTTACATGTTTGTTAAGGATCTTTTTGATTTTGAGGTAAATAGGGGGAGTAGAAGAAGAGGATCATAAATCTTAAGGGTGAGATATTTCTAGGATGATTTTCAAATTTTTCCCGGTCTTATTAAGGAAGATGGGGTAATTAAAGATAAAGATCAATGGACAGAGAAAATAGATAGACAAATATTGTCTAAAGTAGACTCCATTTTATGTACAGATGATAATACCCCATTCATACAACTTGTTGAACTCCTTCAGGATGTTAGGATGCATTTTTCTAATGTAAGAATAGAGGTTCACCAGTTGGTTGCTGAGTGGAACAAATTATTACTGAAGAAGGATGAAGTCCTTTCCTTTCATTGGCCAAGTGAAGGGACTTATATGACTTGGGAATCAACATATCTCTCAAAGGGTTTAGAAGAAGAAGAAGCATCAAATAAAGAGGCAATAGGTGGCAATATTCCAAACCCTCAAGATGAAAGCTAACAAGGATAAAGACATGAAGCAGTTATCATAGATACAGATATAACACCTGGCAGAAGTTGAACTACCCTTGGGAGTTGTTACAAGATTTTAGCACTCATCTTAACAATCCATTTTGAGGATTTGTAACAAGAAAGTTTCTATTTTCATTTTTTGTCCTATGTGAAAGCTCCTTTCTTGTCTTTTCTAAAAAGATTTGAAGCTTGTTTGCAATCCTTGTTTTCTATAAAAATATTACCAGGATCAATTGTAAAGGACTGAGAACTTGATCAATTTGACTGATAAGTTTTTTGAGCTTGGGATATCATAGATTGTATTAGGGCATATTTCTATAGGAGAACAATAATTTTTGGTTCAAGTTAATTTCAGAAGGGTTGCATTGTAAAGCATTTTGATATCATGATACTAATATTATATTTGAAATAAAATCCTGGGTTTATATCTCTGCTTGAGTATTTTTGTTTGAATTATGAATTGTTCTAATTCATTGCATGGATAAATCTCTATGTGTATGTTTATATTTCTCAACTCTAATCCATGATCAGATTAAATAAGCTTTGAATATGACATAAATTATCTAAATTTTTACTTAAGGATACAATAGTAAGTAGTGTGAACCTAGGAGTCCTTTGATAAAATCCACCAGGGAGTGATTAGTAAAATCATTCAAAGTTCAGTATATTTTTTCATGTATAACAATCGTGCAGTGGAAGTGTTTCCCAATGGATAAGACACTGGCCGATAGTGATGTTTTCTCATAGAGATTAGTGTTTGAAAGGATTCTACCCATATTTCCCTCTTTAAGCATAAAATTGTCAAAATTCTTTAAAGTACAGTGATTTATAGAATAGTTTTACCACATAGTGATAGTGAAAAATCTATGAATGAATGGTTATCATTTAGGTTTCTCTTATCATTTATCTATTACATTTAAATCCAGTTAGTGAATTAGTAAAGAAAGTTTTGTTACTAGATTAGGAGCACCCTCCTTGGTTTTGCAAAGCTAGAAGTGCAGAGGGCAGTTTGTCCCTATAGTTGGTCCAATCATCTTTAGAGCACCATATTTGGATCCAACCCATCCTAAAAATATGTAGATGTATTGGTTTCCTATTAGAGCATAAACTCCCATTTTGGGAAACCAACATGTTGGACAATACTATATGATGTCTCCCTACTCTCTTTAGGAGTTGATGATTTTGAGGCAGCCCTCTATTTAGAACAAAATGAAAGATTAAAAGGAACCTTAGGGATGTTTTATGAGCCCAAGTTTTGTCCTTGTAGGTGTACCTGAGCTTGTGATCGAGTTACTGCATTTCCTTATTGATTATCTATATCTTTCTTTAGAATAGTGATGACATTTCAATGTTCAGATAGGCATGGTTCAACCATGTTGATGACATCATTATTTCTAGAATAAGCATAATTTAACTTAGCACCCATATTAGGTTGAGTAGTTGTAACACCTTGATTGTGCTTTGGAAAAGGTTCCGTGAATGCTGTATGATCATTGTTCATTTTATGATTGTCAATTACTATCACTCCATCATCAATTTTTTCTTGACTGAGATGCTTCAAGTACATGTAGTTATTGGTTTTATGACCTTTTTTTTGATGGAAGTCACATAAATTGGTCTCTTTCTACCATTTTGGTTTAACCTTAGGATCATAAGGTTTTATCTCAGGTAATTCAATGATTTTGTTTGCCAAGAGAGTTTTCATGGAAAACTCTAAGGACTCACCCAAAGGAGTGAACTTGTGCTTTGGTTTTGTAACCCAAGGTTTATAGTCATTACACTTTTTAGCAGATTCAAATGCCTTTTGTTTAGAAGCTTTGATGGCTTGAGTGCCCATGGTAAGATTGAAAGCGGGTGCCTTTGATGGAGCACTGATGTGATCCACAACACCATCTATTACAATATTCTTATTCTTGTTCCAAAATTTGTTTTTATCATTTTTGTTGGATCTAGAACCAGATTCATACTTGCCATCTTTGTTGATTGATATGTCTCCCTTATGAGAAAGTACGTTTTCAATCTTTATGGAATTTTCCACCATTTTCTCAAAAGAAGTATGATTTTGCATTTGCAAATGATAATTGAGTTTTAGAATTAGATTGTTGATGAAAATTTTGACTTTTTTAGTTTCTGGAATGGATCTAGCATAAAGCAAGAATTTCTTCCCCCATCATTTCAAGAAAGTTAGAAATGGTTCTCCTGTATTTTGTTTTAGATTGCAGATATAGATCATGGTGACCGGATGTTGAATATTGTAGGAGTAGTGTTGATAGAATATTTTGATTAACTCCTCAAAAGTTTTGATTGTTGAAGATAATTTGGAGAACCAATGAATAGATGACCCTCCCAGAGATTGAGGTAAAAGACACATTAGTTAGGTTGGTTCATGCATAAACTCCATAGATTGAGTATAGAATTCACTAACATGATCTTGAGGATTAGAGTTTCCATCATACTTATCATATTTAGGTATCTTCACCTTCTTTGGAAATGGTGGCATGTCCAAGCTTTTATCAAATGGAAAGGGGCATAGAGCCTCCATAGAATATTCTTTGGGTTCTTTCTCTTTTTCCATATTGTTTAGTTTGACTTGCATATCATGCATTTGTTTCATCATAGCTGAGATAGGAGTTTCTTCCTCTAGAATAATGATATCTTTGGCATTAAAAGTGTGAGGAAGTTTGGCTCCTTGTCTAGCCAATTCCAATAAGTATGCCTCTTTCTCTTCTTGCAATAAATCTTTCATCATTCTTTGAAAGTGTTCATCATTTCTATATCATTTGATTTCAGAAGAAGTTGGCTCAAGATCCTCATGATTAGATTGACGTCCTTGAGAACCTGGGTTCCTTGGTTTCCTACTACTTAAGACATTGTGTTGTTGTGAGCACTAGCAGGGATTGATTGAGGTGGAGTTTTTTGATGACCTCCATGAACAAAGATAGAAGGGGTGACATAACCACCTTTTAGATAAAGATTGCAAATTTAGTTGTGTCGTAAGATTGATGAAATGTCTAAGAAATCATAGAAGATGTTGTTGAAGAGGGTTTGGGTTGTTCTCTTTGTTTTCTTTGTGATGAAGCTCTAGTTTCCACCATTAACCTTTGGTGAAGAAAAAGAGTGAGATGAAGACAACTGAAAGATGACTTGATTCAAGAAGATCGAATGACGCAACCTTGTCAAGATTGGGCTAGTTTGATGAAAATATTGATTAGACATAAATGAAGGATATTGTGCCCTAGTGTATGGGTAGATGCCCAAAAGATGGTGGACATGAGCTTGCAACACTTAGCTATTTTGATGAAGATTGGATTGAAGATGATGATTGACAAAGTTTGGACATAAGATGAAAAAGATTCAAATTGATAGATTAGAAGGCTGGATCAAAATCAAGAGACCACTTTTGGAAAATGGTTTGGATTCTTCTGGTTTTTGCTCTGTTCCTGACACAATAATTTTTTTGAAAGAATCTAGAAGTAGGCTGTAAAAATTGGATTTCAGACAAATTTCGTAGGTTTCTGGCAACTTTTGAAAATTTTGATATGAGTTTCTCCAGGCTCGTATGAGTCTAGGTGAGGTCTGGCATGACAATTAACAACACTTTTATGAAAATTGCAACACTCGTATGATAGTTGACACCAGGGATTAGATTTTTGCTTGAGTTTCCTGACAACACTTGTATGATAATATATAGTCTCCTCTACAACAATCTAGGGGTTCTAGCATGATAATTGGGAAAAAATTGTACAACTTTCTGAGACTGTAGGATGACTTTGGACTCCAGAAAGGAATTTTTCTTTAGATTTGCAAATTTTTTAGTTTTCAAAATCAGTTTGTTTGCAAGATTTTATGTCTAGGTTTGTAGATTCATGTGAAAATTCATCTCAGGTTCATTCATTTTTAGTAACCAAGTAGATAACAAGCATGTATGAAAACAATGAGCAAGGGACAAAGAAACCTTGCACATGAACAATCAAGTGACTTATTGTTCTAACCCTAGGAATGCTACTTGTGTATTTTCTCAAAAAGTTTTTCCAACCATGCACAAAGACCTAGAAAATAAAAATTTGGCAGCACTAGGGTTTGTAGTAATGGTCTGACTCTACAACTTTTGTAATCTCAAAAGGGAGAAATCCAATCTAGGCACAATGGGGTTTTGACACAATCCAAGAATTTAATCAATTGGGAGCTACTGAGGAGATCTGATAGCCCAACAAAAGACTACACTTGTGAAGATTTCTTCCACAAAGATATTTATATAGCGATTATTGATACCATGGTGAAAATGGCTATTACCGCTTGAGGTTTCATCCACGTGATTAACCCAATAAAGGGAATATCCACTATGGTTAACCCTCTTTAAAGGTGACTCACAACAAGGACCACAGGGGGACTAGTTTAAATTCAAGGATCTTGATTTCTGATACTACCCAAAAAGGGAGTAGAGCATAATCCCCTAGCCTCTTCACTTCACTAAAATAAAGAAAATAGATTCCTTGACACGCTAAGATTGAAACTACCTCACCAATATTTGTGATGTCAACAACAATGTCTACCGAGCTCTCTAAAAGAGAGAACATACTGATCAAAGCTAAGGACCAAACCTAGTAAAACCATGCGATAATCTTAGTAACCTCCCTACCTACAAGGGGATCTATCATCGAGAAGAGCTTTGCATACAAAACAAGAGAATGAAGCCCACTCCCTCAAGAACTCCATAAATAGTGTTCATAGGGCCTAATTACTATGTGTAACATATATGCAAAAAGAAAATCTATGTTCATTTTAGAGCCCAAAACTGAAGTCTATTTTATGAAAATAGGAAAGGCACACAAGTTAGACATGTGAGAGTTCATTTTATGTCCCAAATTGAAGTGTTATTAGATGCAACAGAATACCTAAGTTCCTTCACAATGTGCTTAGTAGATTTTACCTATTTTGCAATTTTTGTTGAGCTTTTCAAATCAGAAAAGCAACAAGTACCAATCAGAAACAAAAGATCTCAAGTGTTAGGGTTAGTTGTTAGTCCAAATCCAAAAATCAAATCTAGAAAAATACCTAAAAATTTGAAACAACAATTGAAACTCTGGTACCAAAACTCGTACGATAATGGGTTACCTCTTGTATGACTTACCAAGCATGATATGACAATGGGTTTGTGCACACATGACAAAGCAGCCTCCAAATGACAATGTGTAACCATAGGCACAAGTCTCGAAAACATTGACTATCATACGATAGTAAGTGGGTCTTAGAACAACACTCTATAAAAACTCATACGAAAAATATACGAGCAAAAAGTAAAGTTTGTAGTTTTGATAGAAAAAGATACAAAATTGATAGAAGAAGATATTGATGAAATGGAAACCCATTTTAGGGCCCCACAGTGGGCACCAGAAATGTGCCTGTGAATTTTTTACCTAGCTGTAGACATAACACTTCAATAAAACATTAGAGGTTAGCAAAATTGAAGTTTGCAAATAAGATGAAACTAGCTAACCAGATGATTTATTGCCTTCGAGTAGGTGTGACTATGGTATTCTCAGATTCAGACTGAGATCAGTGACAATGCATCACCTAAATGAAGGATTTGAATGCAAATGATAATGAATGTAGATTAATCTATTTTTTTAGATTTTTTATGCAATAAGATGAAAACTGATATGAATGTAATCTAGATGGATGAACTTGATATGCAAAATTAATCTAACAACACTATGAATTGATATGAAGATGGATGCAAAGCTATGAAAAATAATGAAAGATCTCACAAAATTGCCTGTGGCAAGTGCTCGATTCTTCAAATGCAATTTTGCCAAAGTAATTGTGCAAATTTGAGAGATGTGCTGTGAAGAGCTGAGCCTTGATTTTATAAAAATTCAAGGCTTGAGGGTGCATTGAGAAAAGCCATAAATCATTCTTGATAAACTTAGGTTGATTTTTGAGTTAACAAGATATCAAGGATTAATTAACTCATAAAATCATGCAAAAGCAGTTTTTATCTCAAAATAGAGTTTTAGTTCACTTTTTCAACTCACAATCACATGTTGAGTTTAGAAAGTTAACAAATTGAAATTGATAATTGATTTAAAGTTGAGAGCTTTTCCGATTGTCCATGATTTAATATGAATTAATTTAAAAATAAAGTGATTTATTCTCAACTTAACTGATATTGAATTAAAATAACTGATTTATGGGTTAATCAATTATTATATCAAACTTTATTCCAAAGCTATATTATTAAATTTGACAATTTCATTTAATCAATTAAATAAGAATTCAACTGATTATTTTTAGCAAATTTGATTTATTGTCAAATAAAAATAATATTAATTAGTAATAAATATAATTAGGAATAAATATAATTAAATATAATTAAATAACTAAGTGGCAATATTAATCTAATTAATTAAATGTTTATCATATTCAATTAATCAAATTTAGGATAAATGTGATTTATCTCCAAATAATCATTAAATCGACATAATTACGATAAATAGGAATATTCAAGGAATATTCCCTGATGCATAATTAGGATAAAATCAATTTGAGTTTCGATGATTTGATGAGCAGATGTTCCTTTGGTTAGGACTTTGATGTTGATTTTGATCGATTTGTCGATGTAGGAGGTTAATGAACCTATAGCCCATTTTGGGGGTATTACAATGATGACATATACTTTATTTTATTTGTTGATGACTCTTCTAGGATGATGACAACTATGTTTTTGAAAGAGAAATATGAAGCTTTCAAAATTTTTAAATGGTATAAAGATAAAGTGGAAAAAGAAAGTGGAAAAGAGTTAAAATGCTTAAGATCTGATAAAGGAGGTAAGTTTATTTCTGATGAATTCAAAATTTTTTAATGATCATGGAATTAAAAGATAGGTTTATGCACTGAGAACACCACGGCAGAAGGGAATTGCTGAAAGGAGGAATAGATCCATAGTTGATTGTGCTAGAACACTGATGATTGAGAAAGATGTTGCACAAATGTACCAGAGAGAATTTGTTAGCACTATTGCATACACATTAAACTGAGTACAACTAAAGAAAGATTCAAACAAGACACCTTATGAGTTATGGTTTGGGTACACACCTAATGTAAGTTATTTAAGAATTTCTGGAAGTAGATGTTATATTTTGAAAGATGATAGAAATGGTAAATTTGATTCTAAAGGCGATGAAGGAATATTTTTGGGATATTCTACTAGGAGAAAAGCTTACAAATGTTTGAATAAGTTTTCTAAGAAAATGATTGATAGTGCTAATGTGAAAGTTGATGACTTTGCTAAGAAATATGATAAATAAAGTAGGAAAGAACTAGAAGACTATGGTAGATATATATTCATTGAGTTACCTGACCCTCTACCTTAGCGATGTGAAGAATCTATCAAGCAACAAAATAAAGACACTGAGCATCAGTCTATAGACACCGAGAATGAGAAAATTTTTACCAAGGAAGAAATTGAACCTGCACCAACTCATGAACAAAGAAGAGAGAAAGTGTTAGCAAAATTTGTGAGAAGACAACATCCATAGAACCAAATTATTGGAGACAAGCAAGCTGGCATGATAACATGAAGTAAGTTGAGACAGAGCACATGTTTAGTTTGTGAATTTGAACCTAAAAATGTTAGATATGCATTTGAGAATGAGGAATGGATTAAAGCCACGAATGAAAAAATTGAGTAGATAGAGAAAAAAATAAAATTGGACATTGGTACCGAGATCGAGTGATAAAAATGTAATTGGAACCAAATATATATTCAGAAACAAGATGAATGAGAATGGTGAAGTCACTAGGAATAAAGAAAGACTTGTTTGTAAAGGATATGCACAAGAAAAAGGTATAGGTTATGGTGATACTTTTGCACCCATTTCTAGACTTGAAGGAGTTAGAATACTACTTGCATATGTTGCACACAAAGGATTTAAAGTCTATCAAATGGATGTTAAATCTGCATTTTTGAATGGAATACTTGAGGAATAGGTTTATATTAAACAACCTGAAGGTTTTGTTGACCCAAAGAAGTAGGAAATGGTATGTAAATTTTACAAAGCACTCTATGGACTGAAACAAGCACTGAGAGCATGGTATGAAAGACTGCATGCTTATCTTATTAGTATTGGATTTGTGAGGAAAATTGATAATAGAAATTTGTATTTGAAAGGAGAAACTGATGACAAGATTCTTATTATTGAAATCTTTGCTGATGATATTATATTTGGAGCACATGATAATCTTTGCAAAGTATTTTTTGTTGAAATATGAAAGGAATTTGAGATGTCAATGTTTGGAGAGATTAAATTTTTTCTAGGTTTGCAAATTCTACAACAAAATGAAGCGATATTCCTAACACAATCAAAATACATCAAATAATTATTGAAGACTTTTGGAATGGAAGATTCAAAGCTGGTAGGTATAGTGATGGTCACATGATATAAATTGATGAAGGATGATTAGTCAACTGAGGTAAATCAGACATTATATAGATCAATGATTGGTAAATTGATGTATGTTGTGCATAGTAGACCATATATGGCACATGTTGTTGGGATTGTAGCAAGATTTTCTGCTAATCCTAAGGAATCACATTTGACTCCTATTAAGAGGATTCTGAGATACTTGAAAAACAAAGAGAATTATAGTTTATGGTATGAAAAACAATTCAGTTTTGAAGTACATGTTTACACCGATATAGATTAGGATGGAAATATAGATGACCAAAAGAGCACAACCGGTGGAGCATTCTTTTAGGGAGAAAGGTTAGTTACTTGGCTAAGTAAGAAACATGTAGGTATTTCTTATTCTACTACTAAAGAAGAATATGTTTCTATTGCTGCTAATTTTTCAAATATTGCATGGATAAAACAAATATTGAAAGGAATGAACAAGGAGATCACTGATCCAGTGATTATATATTGTTATGACACAAGTGCTATAAACATTTCCAATAATCTGGTGATGCATGCTAAGACAAATCATACATCTATTAAGTGTCACTATTTGAGGGAACAAGTACAAGAAAAGAAAGTGAAACTGGAATTTGTAAAATCTAAAGAATAACTTGCAGATATATTTACTAAACCCTTACCAAAAGACACATTTGAGTTCTTGAGGACTAGACTAGGGGTCCATCCCCTGTCTGTCTGTCACTAAGGTGATCATGAGGTTGCATCAACCTATACTTTATCATAAAATCAAAGGATGTTGATGCATATTGTTTACACTTTAGGTTTCCTAAGGTTGTGAAAGGTGGAATAGGAAAATTGTATACTTGTACATTAAGGTACATAATTTGAATCGAACAACATAGATATTTTTCACTATTGGAGAGTTCTTTATTATTTTTGGCATTGTTGTCAAAGGGAGAGAAATATTCATATAAAATATTAGTTAGAGAGAACGCAAAGAAGGGAGAGAAAGTCTAATATCTATGCAGTGGGAGAGAGAATCAAAGAGATCAGAAAGGAAGAAGAATATCAAATTCACTGGGAGAGTCTACTGAAATGCTATGTAGTGATTAAAAATATTAAATCATCAAGCTAGGGAAAACTTACCGAGCTAAAATATTTACTGATAGAGTTTTAGTACAAATGTTTGGCATTCTATGGCATATTTCATATTGTGTTTCCATCAATGCCAAAGGGAGAGATTGATAATCTAAAACTGATTGAATAACTTGATGAAGTAAATGGACAAGTGAAAGAGAGTGATATGTGATCACTGAGATATTAAAGTGATATGTAAGGAAATTAAATCAGTCAATATGTTGTCATTGATGTCAACTAGTTTTGCTTATACTTATCATGATAGTTACAAACATCTAAAGAATAAAAATGGTAACAGAAAGAGATATCTACATGAAGATGAGATGGATATGGAGATATGGCTAATGTATACATTAGGTAACTTATTAATGATTCTATGGCATCATTTTGTTGACTTGATTTTATTACATGAATTTTTTATTTATTTAAGATCATAACTAAAAAATTTAATGTGGTCAATAATTGAATATTTATGTATACACCCAGCTAGTACAGTGTATACCGAGTATTAGTAATAACCAAGTTAGTATTCACTGACACATTTCTGTATTGAAATTAAAGTTTATAACAACCGACTGAATTGATGAGCTGGTAAGTTGCTTATGATTTTGAGGTAAAACATAAAGTTTGTTATGAGGATCTAATGGATGAAAAAATTCAAGATTGAATGAATGGAGAAGGATGAAATGTGTTAGAGACACATCTGTCGAGGAATCTTGAAGTGACAAAATGGATGATGGAGATTAAGAGGAAAAATCTAATGGATGAGAAGAAAATGGTTTATGATGTCTATTTAAAGAGACATGAGATTCATTATGAGTCTGGAGATTAATTGAAAACATCAGGAGAAATCATGTGAAAGGGTTATTTTCATGCACCACTGATCAAACTAGTTGTACAGACATAACTGAGATGAACTATAGACATAACTAATCGTCAGAGTATTATTGACTAGGCTGAATATGTTGAAGGATATGAAGGATTGAAGTGATTATTGATTAGAGGAGGTATTTTGAGCTTAGCATAGATCTAAAAATCTATAGTCTTAGTTGTCTTTCAATTAGATCACTACTGTATTAGTTTAACCATTGTTGCAACTAAATGTCTTAACCAAGTGGACTTAACAATCTTATTTGTATTTCAATATGACATTCCATGAATGTTGATGGTTTTATTTTTTACCCCATAGTGAATGCTTGTAAAGTGTTAGTTGTTAGTGATAAATCCTTTAACTAGGCCACACCTCATAGTGTGCATTGTAACCTTTAACAGGGTTGGCTCCTAATCAAGCTCACTTCAGAAGAGTGAAATATTTTGGGTTACTGGTCCCAAGTGGTTTTTCCCTTAGCAAGGTTTTCACATTAAAATCCTTATGTTATGTGTACTTCATGTGATTGAATTTTCATTTTACTTTACACATTTCATATTTGGATTAATTGGTAAACAGAGTATTGAATTTACTAGTATTCAGTAAATGAACAGAAAGTTATTGTTCACAAGCTTACTGAGTTGATTTTTTTTTGAAAAAGTTTGATCATATACATCTTGGAATTTGGGACTATATGATAACTAGAATTAACTAATTGACCCCCCCTCTCAATTATGTAATAGGTATATAGACTACAAAGACAAAGGTAAGAAATCTTGTTATATTGTTGAAGAGGAAATTGACAATGAAACTATTGAATCTGATGATTGTGATATAGAAGTTCTTTATGTTTCTATGAAAGATTATTTTGATGAAGATGAGAAAACTACACTCACTAGTACATTTGATTCACATTTTTGACCAAGCATTAAAATGATTTTCCTTGGTCGGTTAATAAGGAAAAAGTTGATTTTTTTTAATCTACTCCCGTATTGGTTAGAATTACGAACATGATAGGTGGTCATAATTCTGACCAACACATGAATATTACTTTTTTTTAAAATATAACGGTTTCATTTTATTTCATTCTGAAATTACTTTGTGCTCAAAGGAGAGTTGAAGGAGGGAAGGAGGACATCTAGCAAGACTGAAATTCAATCATCAGCATGGGTTTCATCTCTTCACTAGTTTCATCTCTTAACCCTAACCTTAAAAATTCTTATTAAAACCATTGGGAAAACAATGTTTATTAATATAAGTGTGGTTGTTTAACTGTATCTTTGAACATTCAGTAGAAAATGGCATTGGAAGACTTAGAGGAAGTATAGATTATCATTTTTGTAGGCATTGCCATCAGTGCCCTAAATGTTCAATTTGAGCTCTTTTAGTTTTAACATTTTTTTACTGTTGTTTGATTTCTCCTAAACTCATGTGGATTAGCATGGAAAAATAACTTCATAGGAAGTTTGTTAGATGTCTTAGCTTCCTGTTGCAACAAATATAAGGTTATTTGGTTGATAAATTGAAGAGAAATTGGGTAACAGTCAATAACAGGCCATTTTTGCAAATAGACTAGGGCTGTCGACTTTGTTGAATAATATCTCTCCATCAAACCATAGGAAAATTCTAATTCTAGGTTTAAACAAGAGATATAAAGTTCTATTTTCTTTTATAGTTGGTTTCTGACTGAATGATGGTGATTCCAAGGAGATAGGACTAAAAACCTAGTCAAGCATCTCTATGTGATTAGCAGAGTGGGATAACCAGAAGTTGTAGATCCCATAACTTTTGATGGGCTTCGAGTTAGAGACTAAGATTGGAGGTTTGGACTTGTTTCAAGTTCCTCTAAATTTTCCTATAGTTAGATTATCTAGAGACCAAGTCTAAGTTGCACCTCCTTCACTAAACCAACCATTTAGGCCTCCTACCCTTTGGAGAAGGTTGGTGAATATTGGGAGTTTGGAGGAGATTCATAACCAATCCATTTGGGAGAGTTGCTGCCCAAGTATTAGAACCAAGACTACATGACTTGTTGGAGATTTGCCAACAGGCTAGTATTGACTGTATGTTTGTCATCGATGAAAAAATATGGAAAGTAGCATGCGTGGAAGTCTTATAAAGTAAGCTTTCACTATATGTTGCATAGACATGATATCATCATGATACCATGGGCGCAAAGGTTAACTATTAGTACAAATAGCTATATAATAGCTTGTGTCAAGCAGTGTTCCTAACAAAGTAACAGATAGTGTTCTGTGTATGGTTTTTTGTACAGTTATCATGGATCCTTGTGCTCTTGGATATATGTTGAAGACATGTTAGTGATGTTTCAGTTATGGACACATAGTTAGATATTTAGTAGAAGTGAAGTTATCCAATCCCTATCCACCAATAGCAATTTTTTGTGTTTATTTAGAAGAGATGACAAATATTTTATTAGTTCTTGAGTTGCACCTATCTTTAGGGTATGCACCATTGGAGTTAAGGTTGGAGAAGAGTTATTGATGTTCAGTTAAGAGTGCATGAAGTAATTCAGCTTGAGGAGAAAGATTCAGTTGTTTTGGTAGAGTCGATAGTGTGTAGCATGCATCTACAATTATCTTATTAGATAGGTCTGAAAATGTGTTGCGTGCATAGTAGAGCTGACATAATGATTATATAAATTTTTTATGGTTTCTCTATTATGATTTCAAGGTGGTTCTAATAGGCTGAGTTGATTTTATCATTTAGAGGAAAGATATTTATTAGCAGTCATTTGTGATTGCTGAAGTGTGGTTCATGGTTGATAAGCAGAGCAAAGAAGAGTGTGTGAAGTGTGGAACCATTAGAAGAAGATCCATGTGAAAAATTAGAATACTTGTACTATTCATTGGAACTAATCTAGACAAGAAAGTCTAAGCACAGTTCACCAAGATCCAGATATAGTGTGTATCTATTATTCAAAAGGTTGTAGCCTTTGCCCATTTGAGTAGTGAACTCTTAGACAGTGCATCCTCTCCCCTAACAGGGACAATTATAGAAGACTCCTAACTGGGTCTAACCCTTGACCAGGTCTACTGTACTTAATATATTGTAAAGATACTCCTAACAAGGTAAAGGATCTTCTAACAAGGATCACTATACACTAGTATAGAATATTAGTGGGTGTCAATTCCCACCAAGGTTTTTTCCTATTTGGGTTTCCTTGTAACCAAAATATTGGTGTTGTGTTAATGTGTTCTTTCATTGTGTTTATGCTTATGTTTAAGTATACTTAATTGGATAAAGAATTGAATCTTGTAGATAACTGATTCACCCCCCTTCTCTCAGTTATCTCTTGGGACTATTCCTAACAATTGGTATCAGAGCTGAGTGTCTCAGAGAGAAATTTTAACAGCTTGAGGTCGATCATATGACATACTTCAGAAAAGAAAGTCCTAAGTTCAATGGAGAGAATTATCTTGATTGGAAGAACAAGATGGTGACTCATTTGTAATGCATTGCTTTTGAAGTTTTTGATGTAACTATCAAAGAAGCCAAGATTCCTACCCTAGAAGATCTTGGAAAAGATGATGCTACTGAAAGGAAAAGGAAATTGTTTCATCAGAATGCTATAGCTAAAGAAGCCCTTATCAGTGCCCTATCTGATAGTGAATTTTCAGAGATAAAGAAAGTAGACACTACCCATAAGATATGGAAGCACCTAGAAGACATGTTTGAAGGTGACAAACAAGGAAAAGATGCACACAGAAAAACATGGAAGAAAAGATATAATGCATTAGAGATGCTTCCTGGGGAAAATATCAGAGCTTATAATCAAAGGATCAATAAAGTAGTTGCTAGAATCAAGAACAATGGTGGAGAGATTTCAGAAGAAGACATCATGGACAAGTTGATGACTACTCTCACTCTAGAATATGAAAAAAAGATCAATATCCTTGATGAGACCATGCAACTTACATCTAATTTCAAGAGAGAGACATTGATCAACAAAATATCTACTTTTGAGATTTCAAGATTAAAGACAGAACCAAAAAGTGAAATAGCCTTCAAAGCAATCGTTCAAGGTAAGAAATTTGCAAACTCCTCTGGTAATTTTGATGATGATGATGAAGAGAAAAATTTAGATGATTTTATTGCCATGATTTCCAAAAGAGAAAAGAAAGGAAAAGGAAAATCTGAAGGTCAGTTACCATTTAAGTGCTTTTCATGTAATAAGATTGGTCACTTTGCATCTAAGTGTCCTACTAGAGCTAAAAAGTTCAAAAAGGATTACATGCCTAAGTACTTTAAATAATATTACTATGCTAGATATGGAGTTTCAGATGAAGAATCAGGTGAAGAAGAAATTGGATTCATTTCTTTACACAAAGATGAGAAAGAGGAACAAGAGCTAGCACTAATTTCCCAAGCAGATCTAAGGACAAACTGGATTATAGATAGTGGTTGTTCACATCACATGACAGGTGATAAGAACAGATTTGTTCATCTAGACAAATACAATGGTGGCATGGTTAGATTTGGAGACAACACTCCTAAACCCATAGTTGGTAGAGGAGCCATCACCTTGGATGGAAAGAATAGTACTGATGATGTTCTCTATGTTGATGGTTTGAAACATAACCTTCTGAGTGCTGGACAGTTACTTGGAAAAGGCTATCAGTTGAAGTTCAAAGATGACAAATGCATCATTAACAATAAAGATGGTTTTATGATTGTGTCAGGATCAAAGACAAAAGGTAATTTTTTCAACTCAATTCAGAAGCAAGTTGTTTTGTTGCTAAAGTTGATGACAGTTAGTCGTGGCATAAAAGACTTTGTCATATCAATTTTGATAATATAGTAAAGATAAGAAATGTTAAGGTAGTAAGAGATCTACCTAGCATAGAAAAGCCAATTGATACTATATGCAGGGAATGTGTGATGGGAAAGTATGTGAAAAATTCATTCAGGAGCAAGCACAATTTAGTAGAGAACAAGTTGGATTTGATTCATACTAACCTATGTGGTCCAACCCAAACAAGATCATACTATGGTGAAAGGTATTTCATTTTGTTTGTTGATGATCATACTAGGATGATGTGGGTTGCGTTCTTGAAAGATAAGTTAGAAGCATTTGAGAAGCTCAAAATATTTGAAGCTAAGGTTGAGAATGAATTTGGACTAAAGATAAAATGTCTGAGATCAGATAGAGGAGGAGAATTCACCTCTGATAGATTCTATGAGTACTGTGAAGAACATGGCATAAAGAGATAGTTAAGTGCACCTAGGAACCCTTAGTAGAGTGGGATTGTAGAGAGAAGGAATAGGATCATCCTTGATATAGCATGCACCATCATGATAGAAGGAAAAGTTGCACACACCTATTGGAGAGATGCAGTCAATACTACAGTCTACACCATCAATAAAATTCAATTAAGGCCTGGAGTTGACAAAACACCATATGAGCTTTGGTTTGGTAATGTCCCCATAATAAAATACTTCAGAATCTTTGGAATCAAGTGCTACATAAAGAGGGATGAAGTAGTAGGCAAGTTTGATGCGAGAAGTGATGAAGGTAATTTCCTTTGTTACTCTACTAAAAGTAAAGCTTATAGATGTTTCAATTTAAGATTGAAAAAGAGCATTGAAAGTGCTCATGTTAAGATTCATGAAAAGTTCATGGTTCAAGAAAGATATCATGATTACTCACCCATGATTGAAGAAGGACCCAATCCCTCTTCTAGTGAGAAAGTTATTGAAGAAATGTTTGATAGCATTGATGTGTTATTCAATGATCCTGAGACTAGTGAAGTAGAAACTCCAAAGGCTAATGAGTCAGCATCACCTAAGGTTCCAAAGTTTACATCTAGAAATCATTCCAAGAAAGATATCATTTGAGATCAGAGTGCAAAATTTCTAACAAGATCACAAGCAAAGAACTTAGCTAAAAGTGAAGAGGTATGTTTACTATCTCATATTGAACCCTTAAGTGTTGAAGAAGCATGCAAGGATTTTGATTGGCATGATGCTATGAAAGAAGAACTAGATCAGAGTATCAAGAATGACACTTGGGAATTGGTCCCTAGACCTAGTGATAAAAATGTGATTGGAACAAAGTGGATATTCAGAAACAAGATGAATGAAGATGGTACAGTTGTAAGAAACAAAGAAAGACTAGTATGTAAAGGTTATGCACAAAGAGAAGGTATTGATTATTCAGATACATTTGCACCTGTGAGCAGATTAGAAGATATTAAGTTATTTCTAGCTTATGCTACAGTCAAAAACTTTAAAGTTTATCAAATGGATGTCAAGTCAGCATTCTTAAATGGAAATTTGAAAGAAGTATACATTGAGTAGCCAAAAGGATTCACCTTATTAGACAGACCTGATTGTTGGAAACTGTAATTGAAACAATTGTTGTATTGTCATTGATGTCAAACCTTAACTGGTAAGACTGTTGCTACTTAGGAAAGTACTATATCTATTGTATTGTTGTGAAGAAGGGATAGAAAGGATGGTAACAATAACACCTAGGGAGAGGTTGAGTTATCTTGATATTACAAAGTGTACTTGACTATGATGTACAATGATGAGACAATGTATTGTTTATCTTAGTAAGATTGAAGACTAAAGTGATAGGCTTAACCGAGCAAAAATGGAGAATTCATGTTTAAGCCTAGCGATGTTAGTGTCAACCAAGTTAGTATGTGCCAAGAAAAATTCTAGTGTCGAGCAAACAACAGTTAATTGTCGAGGAAGACAGTGTATGCTGAGGAAATAGTTTTTAGTAATGAATGAGCTTTCTACATGAAGACCAAGTAGTTGATCATAGTATTGACTGAGCATCAACATTTTAATATTTGAAGAGAATTCAGATTTGGAGCTGACATTGTTGAATTCTTGGATTATGTAAAATGTGTTGACTTTAGTTATTGATTGTTTGAAAGAATTTAATGCATTGTAAAATGTTTTATTATAAATCTTTAAGAGATTTGAGATGATTCTAGAAAAGGAGCTAAAGAACATAAAGCAGGTAGCTTTAATTAATCTGACCTAACCCTAAGATCTAAGAAGGGGATTGAGTGGCAAAAGATAAGTTAACCTAATTGAGGAAGTATTAAGGGAACCTAAGCATTAGGTATGTGCTTGCATGGGTGAAAAAGGATGCTGGAAGATCAGTAGATTTTATTGACTATATAAGCAGAAAAGGCTGAAAGAGAAGTGTGGTGATTGCTTGAAGAAAAGTTTCAAGTAGATCAAAGATGGAGATGCAAAGTTTCAAAGTCAGTAAACCAGCATTTGTGCATGGAATTGGATCTGATATTTGCAAAGTGAGTTGTATGTTTTTTAGATCAATACTGCTACTACTTTCTAACCATTGTAATAGTCAAAATCCTTTTAACAGAGGTTGACCTAACAGTCATATGTTTAAATCCTTTGAACAAGGTTGCATTCTTATTGAGTGTATGTAAGTCCTCTAACAAGGTTCACTTTTAACAGGGTGATTGAAATCCTTTAACCAGGTCACACCTAATAGTGTGTATTGTAACCTTTGATAGGGTTGGCTTTTAACCGAGCTCACTTCAGAAGAGTGAAAATAATAGTAGCATGTTACAAAGTGGTTTTTCCCAGATTGGGCTTCCACTATAAATCATAGTGTCAATGCTTGTGTGAATATTTTGGTTTGAACATTTCTGTGTTTTATAAGCTAGATACAACTAGGTAGTGGAATGTAATGTTATATGTTTCTATTATTGAATCAGTGATGACCAAGTTGGTTTTGGTTGTTTGATCTAATTTAAGGAAAAGTTTTTGGAGTTGTTTTATACATCAGGACCCGAGAACAACTAATTCACCCCCCCCCCTCTCTATTGTTCAAAATCATATTAAAAATTGGTATTAGAGCTGTGTTTCTTATTGGTGTTTACAAAAATCAAGTTTAAAGGGACTTGAAGCAAATGATCAAGATGTATAAGAAGGAGGTACCTGTTGCCTGATTTTCAGTCACCCGTCATTTTTCCATGTGAAGTTGGTCGAGTCTAGGTCTAAGTCTTTCTTAGGTAGGCTTTCTTTGCTAGGTTTCCCTATCATTGCTTTCCTTCTTTGAATCGGGTGGGCTTTTCTGCAAGATCTTGTAACATTGGGTAGGTTATAGACCCCATCCTGGCAAAGAAGATGTGCTCTATTGATAATCTTGTATATCAAGATGGATGGTGTTTGTTCTTTCAGAAGAATCAAGGGGAAACTTTTTCTATATGGAGAGTGCTAGAATTGCTGACTTGTCTGATGATATTATCAGTAGCAAAGGGTGGACAGTCATGGAGTTTATGGTATTAAAAATCTTCCTGTCATGTTTTAGAACCTATGGTAGAAACAATATAATGGACACTTGGAATCCACGTGTATCAATGGTAAAGTAGTCACATGATCGCATGGAATAAAATAATGGTACGCGATCATGCGACAGTAGAAATTCAAGGAGCTAACTGTGTTACTGGGACCCACATGCCAAGCATGGGAGAGATTAGATAGAGGGGCCCTGCTGGAATCCATGTGTACCAATGAAGATGCAGTCGCATGATCGCAAGGAATAAAATAATGCTATGCGATCATGCGACAATGAAGTCTGTTAGGTCCCACAAGTGCCAATGATGCAGCCAATGTGTACCAATTAGAAAGGCAGTCGCATGATCGCATAGATTAAAATAATGGTACATGATCATGCGACAATGAGAATTTGAGAGCTGACTATGTCGCTAGGACCCATATACGCTGATGATAAGAAGATCTAGACAAATGGACCCCGCAGGAATCTACGTGTACCAATGGTAAAGCGATCGCATGATCACATAGATTAAAATAATGGTATGCGATCATGCGACAATGTAATTGAGGATGTGACAATGAGGTTGCTGGGCCCCACAAACGTCAGCAAGCTAGAACATCTTAAGATTCCAAATCGACGGATGGCGCATGATCTTATGGAATCTTGTAAGCTCTTACGATCATGCGACTACCATCAAATCTGCCAAGTGTGAAGAAGTGGGTCCGGGATGTTTCATGAACACATAAGCTAGTCTGTGGTTGGTCCATGAGATAATGAGTTGGCGGATTGTCAGAGGGACCTGTTGGCATATTGTCAGAAGGGTCCTGACACTGGCAAAAGATTGACGATGGGCGTGTTTTCACAAGGGATGTGTCAGATGTATGCGATCTTTAGACAGCCGTAGATTTTGCTTTTCCAATAGTGAAGAAGTATAAAGGGGTCCACTACAGGAAATCTACAGCTGGCGCATGATCGCAAGGAATATTCTTCCTTCTTGCGATCATGTGACCACCGTCCGATGAGAATATTGTCAAGGAGGCTAGAGACTTAAGGAAATCAAATGAGATGGTGACGCGTGTCAAGAATACAATAAAAGGATTAAAACTTATGATTTTAAGGATCTCGGCGGTGCTTGAACATTATAATAAAAGGTGACGGAAGAGAATTGAAAAGAAATAAATGTCGATTTCTTTTTCAAGTTGACTATCGTGGTAAAATAGAAAGCGTCTGTCACGGAGTATGTCGAAGGAAGAACAGAGAAAGAGATTGCATGATAACAGATGGTAAAGTTCTTGCTGATAGATGGCATTTGTTCACATTCTCAGGACAAATCAAAGTTAAGTGACTCCAGAAGCCCAATGAACTCTGGCTTGACAGGTGTTGATCGAGAGGTTGAGATATCATGATCGTCTTCCATACCCTCTCATTGAAGATATTCCTACTTGGTGTATAGTCTGTTTGTATTCGTGGAATCTGGAAGGTCATGAGTTCTGACGAACTCTATGTATTGTGAAGTCTATAAATACTAGGAAGAAACTCATTGTAATGGTCGGCAAACTGGATATTTGAGCAAAGTAATTCCATTTACTATAGCAAGGTTTCTGGTTTTGTTGTTCCACTAGTAGTCAATCATATGCATTTGAATAGAAAGGACAGTTATTTATGAAGCTGTGATTACGTCTTGAATTCCATTTCATGTCTATGGTTGCAGTAAGTGATTCCATTTACTTGTCATATGTGATTCTTCTCCTATTCATCCTATTAGTTAAATAGTTGCATACTGGACAGAAAGTACAGTGGTGTGTAGAGCTATGATGTATGTGTGGATTCCATTTCATGACAGAAGTTGTAGTTAAAACAATTCTATTTGTCTCCTATGCATGATTCTGCTCCTATTCTCTTGGTTAGACTTTGCATGGTTAAAATAGGTAGATTAGAGTTAGAAGATAATAAGCATAAATCCTTGCCTGAATTGTTTGGGCCTACAAGCAATTTGGTTAAAACACATCAGAGACAACCTGGTGATCAAGATAAAAACACATTCATTGTATATCATACATAATTAGGGAGCTGTACCTATCAATTCAGAGGGCAGTGATAGAAGACGTACACTGACCCAATTGTTGGTGACATCCTTTTGTTCTCTCCCATTGGGTAATTTAAGAGTCAAAGATTAGAAATCTTGAAGAGGACAAACTGTTAACCAACAGTTTTTGGCGACTCTACTGGGGACACTTAGAAAGAAAATATATCAATAAGTTCCTCATAATCTAAGACATCCTGGATTCCAGATTTACCAAGAGTGCGAAGCAGAAGGGAAAGGTTGACCTAGTGTACGAAGAACTTAAAGAAGTCAATTTCCCTATTCTTGAAAATACTTACAGGAAAGGAGGGACTAAGTCAAGAAGAGAAGTTGGAGATAACAAGCCTGAAGATTTTCAATTGTCTTCTGTAGTACCTTTCAGAATAAGAAGAAGCAAATCTTCTTCACCTCCTGTTGATAGGATTCCTATTTCTACCACTTGCAATTCATTGTTATTGCATGGTATTGCACTTCCCCTCTCATTTTCAATACAAGCAGTTACACAAAATACAAGTTTAGCAACTATGGCTATTCCTTGGGGAAATGCTATTGGACCATTGAATCTTGCAGCAAATCATGACTTGCCAAAGGCCTCCAGAAAGAACTTTCCCAGATTCAATGGTGATGGTTTGGTATCTGTAGAACAACATCTAAGTGCCTTTCTTAAAGCTTGTAGTGTGGTGAACCCTTAGCATGATGATGTTGCAGTCAGAATGTTTGTAGACACACTGGTGGGTGATACAGCAGATTGGTTTCAAGATTTACCTGCAGGTTGTATCACTGGTTGGAATGACATGAGGCAGAAATTTGAAGAAAGGTATAAGAGTGCTGAGGATGCTCAAAGTTTGTTATTACAACTAGCTCAAATTAAGAAAGAATCATCCATCTCTATGAGAGATTTTAATGCTAAATTCAATAAACTTATTAAAAGGATACCAACTGCTAGTGCTCCAACAGGAGACAATCAGAAAACTTTCTATATCAGTTCTATGCCTCCTGAACTTGGTTATCAACTAAGAAGGGCTAATGTGGCTACTTTACAAGCTGCACAAACTCTTGCAGTAGAGATGGAAGATGACATGATAGCCTCTGGGAAATGGAAGAAAGAGTATCATACTGGATCTTCAAGCAATGTAACAAGTACTTCAAACAGTACTGAGGCCATGTGACAAAGATTGTCCAATGAGATGATTGCATTAAAGAAATAAGTTGCAAGACCAACTCATTCATTATATCAGCCTTACCGAGAAGGACCAAGGTATCAAAGCGGGAACAAGAACTTATAGCTTCCTCCTACTCAGCAAAGATTAGCTATTGAAGCTCCTCCTAAAGGTCAGACTTCTTGTGCTTTTCACCTCAGAGCAGATCATGATGGTGATACCTGTGAAGACATGATCTGGCATTTATAAATGAAAGGAGAAGAAGTGCAAAGAATTGAATATCCAGAAGATGATGATGATCATGCTCCTCATGGCGACTCTATAAATTTGTATTGTGAGTATGAATCAGATTCAAAAAATGGAGGAAATTGTTTTGCCACCTTGGAAGGACCTCAGCTAACTGTGATGACTAGAGGTCAGAAAAATAAAAGTCAAGTTCCCAATGCTGCTTCTGTCAAGAATCAAGTTCCTCCCCACAAGGCAGTTAAGAATGATAACCCAGCATCAAGTTCTTCACAAAAGGAACAAAAAGATAAGTTTCCTCATTCCTTTGATATTATTCAATTTTGTGAAGAAACTAAAATTCAAATATCTACTATGGATTATTTGAGATCACACTTTGATCAATTCCAAAGGTTGATAGATCATTGTAAAAGTGGAGAAAACATTCATATCAATTCCAATGTCAGTGATAAAAGGCGATTTAATGCTAATGAAGGGAATTCAATTGATGATGATTTCTCAATTCCTAGGCTGTTTCAAGAAGAACCTATGATCCATGCTACTTGTTCATATTTGAAACCAGAGCCTTTTTATGTGTCTCTTTTTATTAATAGCAATAGACTAAGTAATTGCATCATAGACTCTGGAGCTTCAGATAATGTAATGCCTGCGTCAGTTGCAAAAGCTCTAGGGCTACCCCTAACCAAAGTCTTTGGAAAGTGCTATTCAATGGATGCCAAGAAAGTACCTTTGATAGGTCAGATCAAGGATGCACAAGTTGCTTTGGTTGCATATCCTTCCAAGAGATTAAAGCTTACAATTCTTTTTGCTGACATTCCTGAAAGCTATGGTATGTTGCTTAGTAGAAGTTTCTGCAAGGACTTGGGAGGAGAGATTAAACTTGATTGGTCATCTGCTTACATCCAAGTTGGGAATAAGAAACTAAAGGTTGAACTTGAAGGTAAGGCTAAATTTACTATTTTGAAATCAAATGATCCTAAATCTCAGATCTTATATCAAGAAATGCAATTTGGTAATTACATGTTAACATATGATGGACCTAATGCTCAAGAAGAGATAGTAAAGGTAGATTCACAACAGCTGTGGACAATGCAGTTTGATGGTAGTTGTGCTAAGGCAGGCTCAGGAGCACGAGTAGTCTTAATTGCACCTGATGAAGAAATCACACATTTGGCCTACAAGTTGAATTTTAAGAACACTAATAACACTACAGAGTATGAAGCTCTTCTCCTTGGAATGGAAGTTGCAAAACAAAAAGGAGTAAAGTTACTTAAGGTACAAGGTGATGCTGAGCTTGTGGTAAAGCAGGTGAGAAATTTATATTCTGTAAAAAATAACAGATTAAGGAATTACAGAAATAAAGTATGGGATGAGATGGAAAATTTTGATGCATTCTCAATAAACTCAATTCCTAGAGACCAGAATTCAAAAGCTGATTCATTAGCTGTCTCTGCCTCATTATTGTTACCTCATCCTAAATTTAAAGATCAGATATATAGGATGGAAGTTCTTTTTAGGTCAAAGGTACCTGATAATGAAGAATCATGGCAAGTCTTTGATAATGACAAACATATTCAGCAGTTCCTAGAAGGATCAGGCCCTTTTGTCAATATGTGCTTTGAAGATGGTAAAGATGAGCAGTCACTGATTGAGGAGGAAGAATCAGAAGAAGAAATCATTCAATTAAAAGGTAATAAGATCCCTTCTCATTTTGTATCTTTAGAAAAGCTTTTTGACAAACATGATGCTTACGTTAAGGAAGAAAGGAGTGAAAAAGAAAAGACTTGTGGAGAGTATGATGGAATCAATATAGAGACTGATGATTGTCCAAAAATGATTAATATTGGAAAGTGTTGTTCCATTGAAGAAAGGGGTAAGATCAAAGAGTTATTAGTGGAATTTCAAGATGTTTTTGATTGGGACTATGAGGGTCTTAAAAATTTCATGGATGGAGATTTTAGGCACACAATCCCTCTAAAGGCTGGGGTAGTTCCTGTCAAATAGAAACAAAGAAACTATAACCCTTTGATAGAAGGAGCAATTTTTAAGGAGATTGATAAGATGTTAAAAGAAAAAATCATATATCCTATTCATCGCTCCACCTAGATTGCAAATATCGTCCCTGTGAGGAAGAAGAATGGAGAGATAAGGATTTGTGTAGATTTCAGAAATCTAAATCAGGCTTCCCTCAAAGATAACTATGCATTGCCAAACATGGACCATTTATTACAGATTGTTGCAGGTTCAGGAATGATGTCTATGTTGGATGGGTTTTCAGGTTATAACCAAATCCAAGTGGATTAATCAGACAAGTACAAGATAGCTTTTACAATGCCATGGGGTACTTTTGCTTATAATAGAATGCCTTTTGGATTGATTAACGTAGGTGCAACATTTCAGAGAGCAATGGATCTATCTTTTGGTGATCTTAAAAATAAGATTATTGTGATGTACCTTGATGATCTAACTGTTTTCTCTAGGCAGAGAAAAGATCACATAAGAGATCTTGCCAGAGTCCTGCAGAGGTGTAGAGACCAAGGTATTTCTTTAAATCCAAAGAAATCTGTATTTTGTGTTACTGAAGGTAAACTTCTTGGACACATTGTTTCTCAAGGAGTTAAGATTGATCCTGATAGAGTTAGAGCTATTCAGCAGTTAAGTTTACCTTTAAGTAAAACTAGAATTAAATCTTTCTTTGGACAAGTTAACTTTTTAAGAAGATTTGTACCTGATTTTTCTGAAACTGTGAAAAGTATAGTTGATATGATGAAGGGAAATCAATCTTTCAAATGGACTGATGATGGTAAGAAATCTTTTGAAGACATAAAAAATGCAATTGCTAATGCTCCTGTTTTAGTTCACCCTGATTATACAAAAGAATTCATTTTATACTGTTATGCATCACAACACACCATGTCTGCAATACTGATGCAAGAAAACAAGGAGGGGATACAAGCTCCAATTGCTTTCATGAGTATACCCTTGAAGAGCCATGAGTTGAAGTATTCCCAAATGGAAAAACATGCTTATGCTGTGGTAAGAGCATTGAAAAATTTCAGATTTTATGTTCTTCACTCACATTCAGTTGTTTATGTGCCTGATGCAACAGTAAAAAGCATTTTGACTCAACAAGAAGTTGGTTGTAATAATAGAGGAGCTTGGATTGCCAAAGTTCAAGAGCATGACACTGATATTAGGCCAACTAAATTGGTGAGGGGGAATGCACTTTGTAAAACCATAGCAGAAGGTCAGCCAGATGAGAAGAGTGATCATAAGGTGCTGATGGTGAGTTTACAAGATCCTTGGTTTTCAAACATTGATTATTTCCTGACCTACGGTGAGTGTCCAGAGGGATTGATAGCAAAACAAAGGAGAGATCTGAGAAACAAAGCCCTCAGGTATGTTATTTATGATGATGTTTTGTACAAAAGAGCAATAGATGGTACTTTCCTTAGGTGTGTGGATAAAGAGCAGCAAATGCAGTTGTTGAAAACTTTTCATGATGAGGCATGTGGAGGACATTTCTCTTCTACTGTTACAGCATTCAAGATCCTAAGGCAATGCTACTATTGGCTAGGAATGTTTAAAGATGCATATAAATGGGTAGAAAAATGTGAAAAATGTAAGCTATTTTCTGGTAAACCTCAATTGGCAGCTCTACCATTGAAACCAGTTGTAATTGATGCTCCTTTTCAGCAGTGGGGTCTAGATTTTATTGGTCCCCTAAATCCTCCTTCAAGTCAAGGTCATTCTTACATTTTGACTGCTACAGACTATTTTAGTAAATGGGTGGAAGCTAAGTCTATGAAGAGGACCACTTCTGATGTAGTTTGTGAGTTTATTAAAGAACAAATTTTAGTTAGGTTTGGAATACCTACAAAATTGATTATGGATAATGCTTCATATTTCTCATCATCTGAAATTGTTTCTTTTTGTCATGATTATGGGATTCTGGTAGGTCATTCATCAGATTACTTTCCCCAAGGGAATGGGCAAGCAGAATCAAGTAATAAGAATTTGATTAATATCATGAAGAAGTTAGTTGATGACAATCAGAGGAATTGGCATAGGAAATTACATGATGCTTTATGGGCAGATAGGACTACACCTAAAAGAGCCATAGGTATATCTCCTTTTGAACTAGTTTATGGGGTTGAAGCAAATCTGCCTTTACCTTTAGAGCTTGCTGCATGTAAATTGAAAATGGTAATTGAAGATGATGTTTTCAAAGATGGTTTAGAGAGAAGAATCCTATACTTGACCAAATTGCAAGAAGAGAGAGAAGAAATGGTTGACAGAATAACTGCACATCAAAACCAAGTCAAGAAGTTGTTTGACAAAAGAGCTAGATCGAGGAAATTTATGGAAGGTGATATGGTGCTGCTGTGGGACAAGAGACATGAACCTAAAGGAATGCATTCTAAGTTTCAATCCTTATGGAAAGGCCCATTCTAGATTGTGCAAGCAAATCAGAATAATTCATTCAGGTTGGCATACCCTTCCGGAGAATCCCTGCCATGTTCCTATAATGGGCAGGATTTGAAGTTGTATCAAATGCATAATTGAGAATCAGGTAATCCCTGCATAGTGGTTAGTTAGGTAGGTTTTCTTTTCCTATTGTAGCCTATTAGTTTTTCCTTCTGCTGTGTGTAGTTTTGGCTTTGTTAAGTTGCTGGCTATTTTGCGAAACCAAAGATTGCTAGAGTCCTTTTAAGCATGGTAATGCTTAAATCCCCAGTCAGAGCCAGCTTTTGCCTGATTTTCAGTCACCTGTCATTTTTCCATGTGAAGTTGGTCGAGTCTAGGTCTAAGTCTTGCTTAGGTAGGCTTTCTTTGCCAGGTTTCCCTATCATTGCTTTCCTTCTTTGAATCGGGTGGGCTTTTCTGCAAGATCTTGTAACATTGGGTAGGTTATAGACCCCATCCTGGCAAAGAAGATGTGCTCTATTGATAATCTTGTATATCAAGATGGATGGTGTTTGTTCTTTCAGAAGAATCAAGAGGAAACTTTTTCTATATGGAGAGTGCTAGAATTGCTGACTCGTCTGATGATATTATCAGTAGCAAAGAGTGGACAGTCATGGAGTTGATGGTATTAAAAATCTTCCTGTCACGTTTTAGAACCTATGGCAGAAACAATATAACAGATACCTGGAATCCACGTGTATCAATGGTAAAGAAGTCGCATGATCGCATGGAATAAAATAATGGTACGTGATCATGCGACAGTAGAAATTCAAGGAGCTGACTATGTTACTGGGACCCACATATGCCAAGCACGGGAGAGATTAGATAGAGGGGCCCTGCTGGAATCCATGTGTACCAATGAAGATGCAGTTGCATGATCACAAGGAATAAAATAATGCTATGCGATCATGTGACAATGAAGTCTGTTAGGTCCCACAAGTGCCAATGATGCAGCCAATGTGTACCAATTAGAAAGGCGGTCACATGATCGCATAGATTAAAATAATGGTACGTGATCATGCGACAATGAGAATTTGAGAGCTGACTGTGTCGCTGGGACCCATATGCATTAATGATAAGAAGATCTAGATAGATGGACCCCACAGGAATCTATGTGTACCAATGGTAAAGCGGTCGCATGATCGCATAGATTAAAATAATGGTATGCGATCATGCGACGATGTAATTAAGGATGCGACAATGAGGTTGTTGGGCCCCACAAACGTCAGCAAACCAGAACATCTTAAGATTCCAAATCGACAGACGGCGCATGATCTTATGGAATCTTGTAAGCTCTTACGATCATGCGACTACCATCAGATCTGCCAAGTGTGAAGAAGTGGGTCTGGGATGTTTCATGAACACATAAGCTAGTCTGTGGTTGGTCCACGAGATAATGAGTTGGTGGATTTTTAGAGGGACCTGTTGGCATATTGTCAGAAGGGTCCTGACATTGGTAGAAGATCGACGATGGGCATGTTTTTACAAGGGATGTGTCAAACGTATGCGATCTTCAGACAGCCGTAGATTTTTCTTTTCCAACAGTGAAGAAGTATAAAGGGATCCACTACAGGAAATCTACGGCTGGCGCATGATCGTAAGGAATATTCTTCCTTCTTGCGATCATGCGACCACCATCCGATGAGAATATTTTCAAGGAGGCCAGAGACTTAAGGAAATCAAATGAGATGGTGACGCGTGTCAAGCATACAATAAAAGGATTAAAACTTATGATTTTAAGGATCTCGGCGGTGCTTGAACGTTATAATAAAAGGTGACGGAAGATAATTGAAAAGAAATAAACGTTGATTTCTTTTTCAAGTCGACTATCGTGGTAAAATAGAAAGTGTTTGTCATGGAGTATGTCAAAGGAAGAACAGAGAAAGAGATTGCATGATAACAGATGGTAAAGTTCTTGCCGATAGATGGCGTCTGTTCACATTCTCAGGACAAATCAAAGTTAAGTGACTCCAGAAGCCCAATGAACTCTGGCTTGACAGTTGTTGATCGAGAGGTTGAGATATCATGATCGTTTTCCATACCCTCTCATTGAAGATATTCCTGCTTGGTGTATAGTCTGTTTGTATTCGTGGAAGCTGGAAGGTCATGATTTCTGACGAACTCTATGTATTGTGAAGTCTATAAATACTGGGAAGAAACTCATTGTAATGGTCGGAAAACTGAATATTTGAGCAAAGTAATTCCATTTACTATAGCACGGTTTCTAGTTTTGTTGTTCCACTGGTAGTCAATCATATGCATTTGAATAGAAAGGACAGTTATGTATGAAGTTGTGATTACGTCTTGAATTCCATTTCATGTCTGTGGTTGCAGTAAGTGATTCCATTTACTTGTCATATGTGATTCTTCTCCTATTCATCCTGTTAGTTAAATAGTTGCATACTGGACAGAAAGTACAGTGGTGTGTAGAGCTGTGATGTATGTGTGGATTCCATTTCATGACAGAAGTTGCAGTTAAAACAATTCTATTTGTCTCCTATGCATGATTCTGCTCCTGTTCTCTTGGTTAGACTTTGCATGGTTAAAATAGGTAGATTAGAGTTAGAAGATAATAAGCATAAATCCTTGCCTGAATTGTTTGTGCCTACAAGCAATTTGGTTAAAACACATCAGAGACAACCTGGTGATCAAGATAAAAACACATTCATTGTATATCATACATAATTAGGGAGCTGTACCTATCAATTCAGAGGTTAGTTATAGAATACGTACACTGACCCAATTGTTGGTGACATCCTTTTGTTCTCTCCCATTGGGTAATTTAAGAGTCAAAGATTAGAAATCTTGAAGAGGAAAAACTGTTAACCAACAATACCGAAGCTGAATAAGGAAAATTTCCCTACATGGCAAAGCTTGATGAAGTTACATCTGGCTGGTATTCGTGATTTTTCAAAGTACTACATTGAGAATGGCTATGTCTCACCTATTGCACCTTTGATTGCCGAGGAAATGAGAGCTAAGAAAGAACATAATCAGGCAATGCTGGAAATTGCATCTGCCCTAAGCTATCAAAAATTTGAGGATATTAAGGATTGCACAACTGCTAAGGAGATGTCAGACACTCTTGCAAAGATCTATGGTGGTGAATTATATGTACTAAAAGCTAAAATGGAGAGTCCCAGAGATAAGTTTGATGAAATGAGAATGTAAGAAGGTGAAAACATTCCACAATATTGTGGTAGAATAAAAGAAGTTGTGAATGCTATTAGAGGAGAAAATGGGACTATTGATGAAGAAACTATAATTGGAAAGGTACTAAGAACCATGCATCCTATATATGCTATTAAGATCTTAGCTATTCAGGAATCTAGATGTAATTCTGCTAATGTGCTTACTTTGGAAGGTCTGGTTGGCAAGCTGACTACTTTTGAACTCTCTAACTATGATAACTTCACTATTGGTAGTATTGGTAATGTTGAAACTTCTTTTAAGTCACAGTTAGTTCTAAATAATCCTAAGAAAGAAAAAGAAAGATGCATAAGTGAAAGTGAAGATGATAGTGACACTTCTAATGAAGAACTTGAAGATCTAGAAGCTCTTATGGCTAGAAGACTGAGAAGAGGAAAAGGAAGATATAAAGGTAGACTCCCTATTATATGTTTTGCATGTAATAAAGTTGGTCATATAGTTGCTAGATGTCCTAACAGGAATGATAAAGATGAAGAAAGAAACAAAAAACACAAAGATAGAAGAGATGAAAAAAGCCACCAAAGGTACAAAGACTACAGAGGAAAAGGTAAGAAATCTTGTTACATTGCTAAAGAAGAAACTGACACTGATAGTGATGATTTTGAAATAGAGGTAGTCTATGTTGCAATGAAAGATGAATCTGATGAGGATGAGAAAAATGCATTGATTTCCTATGTGAACAAGAATGACAAATGGATTATTGACAGTGGTTGTTCACATCACATGACTGGTGCCAAGAGTAAGTTTGAGACCTTACATCATTATAGAGGTAAAAGTGTAAAATTTGGTAATGATGCACCATGTCTTGTTACAGGAAAAGGTTTGATTAAATTGACTAATAAGATCTCTAGTGAAAATGCATATTGGGTTGAAGGTTTGAATTATAATCTACTAAGTGTTTCTTAGCTCAATAGCACTGGTTACCGAGTGGAATTTCATCACAAGAAAGCTAAGATATTTGATGCTACTGGTGAACTGATCAGAAGTGGAGAACATACTAGAGGTAATTTGTTCTATCTTGACCTATCTAAAGAAATATGTGTGGTTGCACAACTTGATGACATTTGGTTATGGCATAAGAGGCTATGTCATGTTAACTTTGACAATCTAGTAGAAATAAGTAAGAAGAAGAAAGTAAGAGGTCTACCTAGATTGAAGAAACTTGAGAATGTAATGTGGAAGGAATGCTAGTTAGGAAAAATGACTAAGTCAAGTTTCAAGAGAAAATCCTTTACTTCTAAAAATATTTTAGATTTGGTTCATACTGACCTTTGTGGACCTATGGGTGTACAAAGTTACTATGGTGCTAGATATTTTATCTTGTTTGTTGATGATCATACCAGGATGATGCATGTAATGTTTCTAAAAGAAAAATATGATTCTTTTCAATTCTTTAAGTGGTATTTGGCTAAGGTTGAGAAGGATACAGGTAGGAACCTGAAATGTCTTAGATCTGACCAAGGTGGAGAATTTACATCAAATGAATTCAATCTATTTTGCAATTGTAGAGGAATCAAAAGATAGATGTCTGCACCTAGAACACCTCCAAAAGATAGATGTCTACACCTAGAACACCTCCACAAAAATGGTATAGTGGAAAGAAGAAATAGATCTATCTTGGATTGTGAAAGGACATTGTTGATTGAAAAGAATGTGGCACAAAAATACTGGAAAGAAGCTATAAGTATAGTTTTTTACACTCTTAACCAGGTACAGATAAAGAAAGGTACAAATTTGACACCCTATGAATTATAGTTTGGGCATGCACCGAGTGTTAAATACCTTAGAATCTTTGGAAGAAATTGTTACATATTAAAAGGCAATAGGAATGGAAAGTTTGATGCTAAAAGTGATGAAGGCATATTCCTAGGGTACTCCACAAAAAGTAAAGCTTATAAGTGTTTGAACTCTAACACTAACAAAATTGTGGAAAGTGTGAATGTAAAAATTGATGAGTATGCAGAAAGAAATGAAGCTAACAGTAAAAGAGAACCAAAAGATTATAGATCTTTTGTGTACATTGAAGAAATAAAAGAGGCCAGTAATAGACTTGCACCTAATGCTGAGTCTCGGGCAAGCAATGTCGAGCAACAGGATGAGGTTGCTGAGCATTAGGAAAATAGTGCCGAGAGAGAACAAGAACATGTCAGACTACAAGACAATGCTACTGAGTATCAGGAAGAGGTTGTCAAGCATTTAGAAGCCTAATCTGACAATCTTGTTGGCGAACTTGATAAAATAGAGGAAAGTAGAGAAGAACCTATTTTGGCAAAATATGTAAGAAGACATCATAAGCCTAAACAAATAATTGGAGACAAACATACTGGAATTCAGACCAGAAGTAAGACAAATGATCCAACATGTTTACTATGTGAGTTTGAACCTAAGTCAACTAGAGAAGCATGATACTTGGACTCTGGTGCCAAGACCTGAAGACAAAAATGTTATAGGAACAAAGTGGGCATTTTAAAATAAGTTGAATGAAAAAGGTGAAATCACTAGGAACAAACCCAGGTTGGTATGCAAAGGCTACGCACAAGAAGAAGGAATAGATTATGGGGAGAGATTTTCCCTTGTAGCTAGATTGGAAGGAGTAAGAACTCTTCTTGCATATGCTTCTTATAAAGATTTCAAGGCATATCAAATGGATGTCAAGTTTGCATTTTTAAATGGTATACTGGAAGAAGAAGTTTACATAGAATAGCCAGAAGGTTTTATTGATCCAAATAGAAGACACATGGTATGCAAACCGAATAAAGCCCTATATGGATTAAAACAAGCTCCCAGAGCATGGTATGAGAGGTTTCATAACTATTTGATATAGATTGGATTCTCAAGAACAAATGACACAAGCAATATGTACATGAAATATGAAGAAGGTAAAGGTGTCCTATTGGCCAAAATTTGTGTTGATATTATTTTTGGTGGACAAGATGCATTGTGTAAAAGATTTTCAAATGAAATGCAAACTGAATTTGAAATGAGCATGTTTAGTGAGATTAAATTCTTTGTTGGTTTACAAGTATATCAGATGAAGAAAGGTATTTTCATTACATAGTCTAAGTATGTTAATGAAATACTAAAAACTTTTGGGATGGAAGATGCTAGACTAGTGAGTACTCCTATGGTTACTGGACAAAAGTTATCTAAGAATGATGATGCTACAAAAGCAAACTAGACTTTGTACAAATCCATGATTGGAAAATTATAGTATGTTGTACATAGTAGACCAGATATTGAGATTGTGGCAAGATTCTCTACCAATCCTAAGGAAACACACATGATGGCAGTGAAAAGAATTATGAGATAATTGAAAGGGAATGTTGACTTTTGGCTATATTACAAGAAGAATGACAAATTTGAACTAAGAGTATATAAAAATGCTGATTGGGCAGGAATTGTAGATGATAGAAAGAGCACTAGTGGCGAAGCTTTCTTTCTTGGATAGAGATTAGTCTCCTAGATGAGGAAGAAACAAAATTGCATTTCTCAATCTACTACTAAAGCCAAGTATGTTGTTGCTGCAGTAAACTATTCAAATTTTCTATGCATAAAACAATAGTTGGTAGGCATGAAAGAAGAAATCACTAAACCTGTTGTTAATTTCTATGACAACACAAGTGCTATCAACATTTCTAAAATGTGAGGCCTCACCCCGACCCGTCATAGCATCTTTTCTTTTCTGCATTTGGCTACATTGATACACTTGTTGACCTATTTTGATAGAGACTCAAGATATGATATTTTGATGGTGATTATTATATTGTGTATGTGTGGATGTGAATCTAGAGTACATCATGATTTTGATTATGCAGGGTTGATAAAGTAAATTATTCATTCTAGATTTGATTACTGCACATGATGATTATGTATGTATGATGTTCGAATATTATTGAATGGAAAATTGTGATTTTAATTTAGCTATATATATTGAGTTATGAATTTAAATAGGAAATTGAATATGTATATTTCATGTAATGTAATCATCTTAAACTACTGATGCTCGATGTGAAGTGTGCAGGTATGAGAACCATGGGAATTATCAGAGAACCAAGGTTGAACACATGTGAACTGAGTAAGCCAAGGCTTCATCCAATATGGGATTACAAAGCCTCGTTGTAATGTGAACTTGTCATAAAAGTGAATTTTTATGTGCATTAGTAGTTAGCTTCATGTTGTCATTCATGGCATTGTATATGTTGTGCAATCATTGCTATCACTTGACACTTGTAATGTGCTCATTTAGATTCATTTTATTCTAGTCACTTCTAGAGGCCAATAAGAGGTTCTAGGGGTCATTTTTGGCATTATTTAAGTAACTTAATGTTAGGGGTATGTGTTAGGAAGGTTTTGAGCATATCATAAATCCCCTAAAGACTTTGACAACCCCTTTTTGGACCCATTTACCCTTAGCCACGAGATTGTATGGATCTTGACCTTTAACCAACTTCACCTTTCCTTCCAATCAAGCATTAATCATGGGGGGGACAAGGAAAATCAAGGAGACCTTAGAGTCAAATATGAAATTATGATTGGTGGGTGGGTAGAATTTGGAGCCATTTTTAGAGGTCTTGGATAGAATTAGAGGGTGTTCACCCACTCTCTAATTTTAGAGACTTTAGGGTTTTGGAGGAGGAAGAAAAAGTGGATAGCTCATCTCAACTATCAATTGCCATCACACTTGTCAAGGTTGGTCTCTCATTTCCATGGAGGTTTTCTTGTTTATGCTCAATAGATTAGTTGTGTTCATGCTCTTTCATGTGTTTGAAGTGTATACTTGTTGTGTTATTGTATTGTATGGGAAGGGAATTTGATGTTGAAATTTATGTGCTTTCCTTTATTTTGCTTGAATGAGGGTGTTCATGTGTATGGGAGTAAGGCATTACTCACCTCTTTGGGAAGAGGAAGAAGTGGCCTTGGGTGAAGGGGTTTGTTGGGCTCTCCATGAGGTGAGAGTCTCTTCTCTTGGAGAAGAGGGAAAAATTCATGGTGTATGGGCACCATGAAGCCATTTGCAATCTTTGTATCATGAAGATGTTGATAAACATTATTGAGTATGTGAGATGGATTTGTAGCCTTGAAGAGGCAATGAGATCTTCTTGTAGAGGAAATTATGAAAGCAATGACAATCTCCCCTTGGAAAATCCCACCTTCACCCTTCTTCAATGAGCTTGCAAAGTTCATTTGTGCAGCCTTGGAGGGAGTAACTTGTTGTTATTGCATTTGTGAGGAATTGTAAGCATCTTGTTGTTTGTTGTATCCCATTTATCCTTGGTTCTCCAAGCTTGGGGGTGGTCTCATAAGAGACCTAGGTTGGGTGGTGAGCATCCATGGTTCTCTCTTCTCTATTCCAGGTTTGGAAGCCAAAGATTCATGTGGAAAAAGCTTGAAGAAATCCCCTCCTTGATATGCTTCTAGCAAACCTTCATGTGTTGTTGCATTGGTGATCTTGAAGAAGATCCCTCTCTCATTGTACATTGTGAAGTATTCCCATTATTGAATCCATGGTGAAGTGGTGGATGTATGTGAAATGGCATATGTATTGTGATGAAGTGAAATTTGTAATCTTTATGTTTGTTCTCTCATTGAACATCTTCTTCAATTGTATCATGTAAAGGAAAAGTGAAGCTTCTTCATCATAGAGATATATATGAATTTGATAAGAGGACTATAATGAAAATACAATGCATTTCTATTATGTTTATTGGAATTGATTTCTTAAATAATGGAGTGGTTTTTTTTATGAAATGATATTCAAGATTATGGAAAGGAAATGTGATAGTTTTCAATGTATTTTAAAGTTTAACTTATGCATGGTTATGATAGGTTCTCTATTATAGTTTGAAGAATTGTCATAGTTATATTAACAAATTCAAATGAACCTAATTCTATGCTCAGATCTCATCAAATGCAATAGGGAAATAGAGTGCAATAACATAATTGATATTATTGAAAACCTCTACAATAACACTCTAATTCATCAACCTCAATGGTTTATTAATTCTCATATAGTTGCCCTCAATAACTCAAATGAAACAAATGTGAAAGGATGAAGGAAACTATGTTTTTATTAAAATAGACACTTCCAGAATTTTAGAGAGCATTTTGCTCTCTGGAAATTGTATGGAGACATCAATATTCTCATATTACACAGAGAATATTCCATTCTAACCAATTAGATATTAATTAAAATTAACTTCATCTAAAACATCTCGTAAAACAACTTTTAACCTAAAGTCTTTGACAATATAATGTTTATAAACTAACATGCCTTAAAGGTCCCTTTAATATCACCTCTCACTTGTGAGTGGACCCCACCTAAGCCTTCTCCATGCGCAAGTGATGGGGAGGGAAATAAAATAAGTTAAATTTTCCATCTTATTAGACCCCCTGCATAGGTAGAAGGGCCACTTAGAAAAAACACGAACTTATAATTGATTGCTTAGTCCTTGAGCTGACATGGCTTACTTTCTCATTCACTTTTCAAACTGCTCCTCTTTCCAAGCGCACCTATCTCTGACATGGGGATTTAAACATATTTCCTCTTGTCAAAAATTACCTCCTTCCTTGGCAGGCGCACCCTCCACTTGGCTTGTCCTTGGGAAAACAAAACACCTTTTTGGAGCCTTGCCTTGACTTGCAAATCAATCTTAACTTATGTTTCCCTTTTGTACTCCTTGGTAGCTATGAAAATTGCTTCATGATGGGAGTGGGACCCAATTAAATCTTGTCCCCCCTATTTTCTCCTTGGGATGCACCCCCTTTTGAATTGAGTCTTCTTGTATGAGGGGGCACTTAATAGGTTGGTAGGTTGGCTAGATAGTAGTAGATTAGTCTTTGGTGTTTTTTTTTAATTGTTTTTTTTTATGATGATATTATATGTATAATGGTAATTACTTATTGTTTTAGGTAAATAGTTTAGTAGAATTTTATTATATAAATATGTATTGGAACTTTCCTATTAATTTAGGAGATTAAGTTTGTAGGGAGATTGTGATAGGATATTAGGTTAGTTAGGGATTTAGTAGCTAGTAAGGGTTACTTGATATTTGTAAATTATGGGTGAGATTAACTATTTTCTTTGACATAATTCCTTAGGTAATAATGTTAGTTAATTAGTCAATACACTAGTCTAAAGTCTTCAATTATGGTTGATAGAATATTCTGATAATTGAATAATCATTATAATTTGTTAAATGTATCCTAGTGGAGTTACATTATAGGTTAAGGGACTAATGTGTTTCACTCTAGTCAGTCATGATATAATTTGTTAACTCGATAGATTATTCTATTAAGTGAAATAAGAACTTGATAGTAGAACAATTACTCTAGGATAAGTTGATAAATCTTTTGTCTATTAGAATTGTATACTAATGTATGATTTAGGACCTCTAATCTTACCTTACTTGAGTAACTTTAACATTTATTAATCTTGAATGACATAGACAAAGATCTTTGGTCAGTAACGAACCAAATCAAACCCTGTCAGTATGAAATAAATTATTAACATGATACCATCCTTTATTTAACTAATATTTTGATACGTGAATTTACTCCAACTTCTGATCCTAGAAAGGAATGAACACATGACATTTGAACATAATGACCTAGGTATATTTCACTGTGTTAGTGGTTAGACATTGACATTGATTAGGGAGTAGACTGATGCCCTAAACATTCAGATTGCACCCAGAGCATGAGCTCTTTTGGATGTTATGAACTCTAGGGTCCCCGCCTTTCGAGGTCTGACTCTTACTACATCAGTTAATACCTTGAACCTGGATTGCACCTGGCATAGCTGATGTTTAGTCTCCTTTTAACCTTTCACTCCCCTTTGTCCTTTAAAAAAAAAAATTAGTTACATTTTTTTTGTTGTTTATTTTGGGTATGACATTTGGTATCAGAGCCTATGTTTCAACATTGGAACCTTTAGACCCATTACGTTTCAACTCATTTAATTAAACTGTTGTGTAGGATGCTTGGTGTTACACAAGCCGACCGACGAGGTAGAGGTCATAGAGCTACACGAGTTAGTGCAGAATAGGGAGGTGGACCACCACCTCCACCACCGGACCCTAATTAGGCTATCATGAACATCCTTCAGAATTTGATTGGGGTAATTCAATAGAGGTTACCACTCGTAGATCAGCAACAGGAGCAATAGGCTTCTGAAATAGGAGTAGAGGTTCCAGGGGGAGGTGGAGTAGCTGGCCGAGAAAGAAGTAGGAGTCCTCCACCCAGGAGTGTTGAGGGCCATGGTGATCACGAGGGTGATTCAATGCATAATGAGATGCGAGACAGAGGTAAACCCCCTAGAGATTTTTGGGATGAGATTCAGGAGTTAATACGACTCCAGCCACCTTTATTTCTAGGATCCACTAATGGGCCAATAGCAGAGGCCTGGCTAAAGAGTTTACAGCGATGCTTTGGATTACATCCTTACGGGAGTAATCTGAAGGCACAACTTGCAGTTCATCTTCTGCAGGATGGGGCCTCCACTTGCTGGTAGTAGGAGGAATCCATTGGTGGAGTGGCCATTGACACACTCACTTGGGAGACATTTGTAGCTATATTCCAAGAGAGATATCTCTTTGAGCACTTCTGAAAGAGACAGATAGAGGAGTTCCATGATCTTCAGCAGAGAGGTCTTACTGTGGTCTAGTATGAGAGCTAATTTCTTGAGCTTCTTCCATATGTAGAGTATATGAAGGATGAGAAACTGCGTATCCATCATTTCATTAAGGGACTTAATATGTCTCTCTAGAGCACAGTACGGCTAGCTTTTCTGGCCACCTTCAGATGTGCAGTTGAGATAGCACTTGTAGCTGAGGATATTCATACTAGACAGGAGTCCCAAGATCGGTCTCAGCACTGAAACTCTTCATCCTAGTAGTTAGGACAACATAAATCCTCTTGGAAGGAGAAACAAAACCATTTAGTAGGATCCTTTAAGGGTCAACAGTCTCAGCAGCAGGGATCTCAACAGGGTTCTAAACAGAGGCATTCATAGGGTTATCAAGGCTCTAAGCCCAAGTAGTGGCAGTATTAGGGCCCTAGATAGGATCAGAGGATACAGACCCCTTAGACACAGACAGCTAGGACTCAACAATCCTCTAGGGGTGGATACAGTGGTTCTAGTAGGACTGGAGGTTCACAACAGCCTAGGAATCAGGGATTGCAGTTTCAGACTCATGGGCCATGTTACACATGCGGTGGTATGGGTCATATTGTGAGAGAGTGCCCACAGGGACAGTCAACTAGTGGTCAAAGAGGAGCTACCTCAGAGCCTACACTTGGTGATATGGGTAGATCCCATAGAGTGTTTGCAGTGGTTGATAACCGCTAGGCCGAGCACCAGGCCATGGTCATAGAGGCTACATGAATGATTCAGGGTATCAGTGTATCTATCTTATTTGATTCAGGAGCCATAGACTCCTTTATTTCCCTATATGTTTTGGAGCATTGCAGGCTGGTGGCAGTTAGACAGGATGTCAGTTGGGAGGTTGAGTTAGCCTCAGGAGGTAGGGTGTCTATTAGTTCCTTAGTTTGTAGTTGTCAGATTCAGATTGGTGACTTAAGCATGAGGTTTGATCTCCGCATTACTCCTCTAGGTTCTTATGATGTAGTCCTTGGCATGGATTGGCTATATTCCCACAGCGCGAAGATGGATTGTCATCAGAAGAGGATTGAGTGCATGGATGATCATGGTGCCTCTATGGTGATTGTTGGAGTTTAGAGACTTGTGTCCCTTCGCATGATTTCTGCTATGCAGCTTAGGCAGTGTGTGCGGAAGGGATGCTAGATGTTTGCCATCACCATTAGTGATAGAGGGGAGGATTTAGAGGGGGAGCCTTCACTCGAGGACTATCCTATTCTTCAAGAGTTTGCAGATGTATTTCCTACCGAGTTACCTGGTATGCCTCCACCTAGGGCAGTTGATTTTCATATAGACCTAGTACAAGGAGCTGAGCCCATATCTAGGGCACCATACAGGATGATCACTCATGAGCTCAATGAGCTCAAGATTCAGTTAGAAGAACTCTTGGAGAAAGGGCATATCCAACCTAGTGTATCACCTTCGGGTGCATCGGTGATTTTTGTGAAGAAGAAGGATGGATCACTCAGATTGTGCATTGACTATCGGCAATTGAATAAAGTAACAATTAAGAACTGATACCCACTCCCTAGGATCGATGATTTATTTGATCAGTTGCAGGGTGCCCAAGTATTCTCAAAGATAGATCTGAAGTCAGGGTACCACCAATTATGGATTGTGGAAAGTGATATCCACAAGACTACTTTTCGTACGAGGTATGGTCACTACGAGTTCACAGTAGTGCCATTTGGCCTCATGAATGCTCCAGCTATGTTCATGAGCCTCATGAATGGGGTATTTCATTCATTCTTGGATAAGTTTGTGTTAGTGTTCCTTAATGGTATTCTGATATATTCTCGTAATGAGGAGGAGCACGAGGAGCATCTGAGATAGGTTTTGCGGTGTTTTAGAGAGAATCAGTTATATGGCAGCTTGTCAAAATGTGCCTTCTTTAGACCTAAGGTGCATTATCTTGGTCATGTTATATCCGATGATGGGATCTCCGTAGACCCATCGAAGATTAGAGCTATTATAGATTGGCCAGCACCCACTAGTGTCACCAAGGTCAGAAGTTTTATGGGGTTAGCAGGCTATTATAGATGCTTTGTGGCAAGATTTTCTAGGATAGCTCACCCCATCACTTCCCTTCAGAGAAAAGGGAAGAAGTATGAATGGACAGAGAAGTGTGAGAGAGCCTTTCAGGAGCTCAAGAGAGCCCTCACTAGTGCCCTAATTTTAGTAGTGCCAGATCCTTTAGCAGATTTTGTGGTATGCACTGATGCTTCCTTGGATGGGTTAGGAGCAGTTCTTAGGTAGGATGGTCATCCCATAGCCTTCGAGTCTAGGAAGCTAAAGACCCATGAGCTCAATTATCCTACTCATGATCTAGAGCTTGCAGCAGTAGTTCATGCCTTGGTGAGATGGTGACATTTTCTTCTAGGTCACCGATTTGAGCTCCATTCAGATCACCAGAGTCTTCAGTACATCTTCTCATAGCCCAATCTTAATGCTAGGTAGAGGAGATGGATGGAGTTTTTATGTGAGTATGATTTTGATGTGCATTACATCAAGGGGAAAGAGAATGTAGTTGCAGATGCCTTGAATAGGAGGTAGCACGAGCTCTCCTCTATGAGTATGAGTACAGATTTGAGGGAGCATATTTTGCATCACTTGCCAGAAGATGGATTTTATGTTGAGGTTTGCCAAATTGTCCGTGCTTAGAGGTCCCTTGAGGGGAGATTTGTAGAGTATTCTTTAGAGTTTGATGGACTCCTACGTCATAGAGGATGCATCTATGTACCATCTTCGAGAGACTTGTGAGAGTTTATTGTACTTGAGGCACATAGAGCACCTTATGCAGCTCACCCAGGAGTTAAGAAGTTGCATGTTGATCTAAGACAGTTGTATCATTGGGTAGGCATGAGATTGTAGATTGCCAGTATAGTTGCTAAATGCCTAGAGTGTTAGAGAGTTAAGGCTGAGCACAGTCATCTAGGTGGGCTCCTATAGCCACAAGAGATTGCCGAGTGGAAGTGGGATACTATATCCATGGACTTCATTGTCGGTCTTCCTATGTCTTCTCACCGCCATGATGCCATCTTGGTGATGGTCAACACATTGACCAAGGTTGCCCACTTTTCACCCATGTGTACTACATTCAGAGCACGAGATGTAGCATAGGTATTTTTGTGGGATATTGTCAAGCTTCATGGCATTCCCTGTAAGATCATCTCTAATAAAGACTCCTTGTTCACATCAGCCTTTTGGAGAGAGCTGCAGGCAGCATTGGGCACTAGGCTCAATTTTAGTACGGCATATCACCCTCAAATAGATGGGTAGATAGAGAGGGTTAACCAGGTGTTAGAGGATATGTTACATATGTATGTGATGGACCATCAACTCAAGTGGGAGGAATACCTACATTTGGTAGAGTTTGCCTATAACAATGGGCATCATTCTTCCATTGGTATGCCGCCATATCAAGCCTTATATGGTAGACCCTGTAGGACACCATTGAGTTGGGATAGGATCGAGGACAGAGTATCTATTGGACCCCAGTTGGTCAAGGATATGGAGCAGCAGGTGGTCTTGATTAGACAATGCCTTAGAGAGGCCCAGGATCGACAGAAGAAGTATGCTGATGCAAAGAGGGTAGACCGCAAGTATATGGTTGGTGATAGGGTCTTCTTGAGAGTGCGACTGCATAAGAGTCCAATATACTTTGGAAAGGGCTCTAAGTTAGCACCTCACTTTGTTGGACCTTTTGAGATATTGGAGAGGATAGGACCAGTTGCCTATCATTTAGCATTGCCACCCAACCTATCACACATCCACAATGTGTTTCATGTATCTATGTTACAAAAATATATTTATAATGAGTCTCACATTATAGATTGGGATGCCTTGCAGGTGGAGTCAGACAGACAGATAGCCTTGGAGCCCATTCACATTTTGGGCTGACGGACCCTAGCACTTCGAGGCAGAGAGCTGGACCAGGTTAGGGTTTAGTGGGATTGTTATGATGAGGTCATGGCTTCATGGGAGGATATAGAATAGATGAGATCATAGTACCCATACCTTTTTGATGAACTCCAAGAGGAAGTTCATGCCTAGGGGGGGAGGATGTGAGGCCTCACCCCGACCCATCATAGCATCTTTTCTTTTTTGCATTTGGATACATTGATACACTTGTTGACCTATTTTGATAGAGACTCGAGATAAGATATTTTGATGGTGATTATTATATTATGTATGTGTGGATGTCAATCTAGAGTACATCATGATTTTGATTATGCAGGGTTGATAAAGTAAATTATTCATTCTAGATTTGATTACTGCACATGATGATTATGTACGTATGATGTTCAAATATTATTGAATGGAAAATTGTGACTTGAATTTAGCTATACATATTGAGTTATCATACTAAATAGGAAATTGAATATGTATATTTCATTTAATGTAATCATCTTGAACTACTGATCCTCGATGTGAAGTGTGTAGGTATGAGAACCATGGGAATTATCGGAGAACCAAGGTTGAACACATGTGAACTAAGTAAGCCAAGGCTTCATCCAATATGGGATTACAAAGCCTCGTTGTAATGTGAACTTGTTGTAAAAGTGAATTTTTATGTGCATTAGTAGTTAGCTTCATGTTGTCATTCATGGCATTTTATGTGTTGTGCAATCATTGGTGTCACTTGACACTTGTAATGTGCTCATTTAGATTCATTTTATTCCAGTCACTTATAGAGGCCAATAAGAGGTTCTAGGAGTCATTTTTGGCATTATTTAAGTAGCTTAATGTTAGGGGTATGGGTTAGGAAGGTTTTGAGCATATCCTAAATCCCCTAAAGACTTTGACAACCCCTTTTTGGACCCATTTACCCTTAGCCACGAGAATGTATGGATCTTGACCTTTAACCAACTTCACCTTTCCTTCCAATCAAGCATTAATAATGGGGGGGACAAGGAAAATCAAGGAGACCTTAGAGTCAAATCTGCAATTATTATTGGTGGGTGGGTAGAATTTGGAGCCCTTTTTAGAGGTCTTGGATAGAATTAGAGGGTGTTCACCCACTCTCTAATTTTAGAGACTTTAGGGTTTTGGAGGAGGAAGAAAAAGTGGATAGCTCATCTCAACTATCAATTTCCATCACACTTGTCAAGGTTGGTCTCTCATTTCCATGGAGGTTTTCTTGTTTATGCTCAATAGATTAGTTGTGTTCATGCTCTTTCATGTGTTTGAAGTGTATACTTGTTGTGTTATTGCATTGTATGGGAAGGGAATTTGATGTTGAAATTTATGTGCTTTCCTTTATTTTGCTTGAATGAGGGTGTTCATGTGTATGGGAGTAAGGCATTACTCACCTCTTTGGGAAGAGGAAGAAGTGGCCTTGGGTGAAGGGGTTAGTTGGGCTCTCCATGAGGTGAGAGTCTCTTCTCTTGGAGAAGAGGGAAAAATTCATGGTGTATGGGCACCATGAAGCCATTTGCAATCTTTGTATCATGAAGATGTTGATAAACATTATTGAGTATGTGAGATGGATTTGTAGCCTTGAAGAGGCAATGAGATCTTCTTGTAGAGGAAATTGTGAAAGCAATGGCAATCTCCCCTTGGAAAAGCCCACCTTCACCCTTCTTCAATGAGCTTGCAAAGTTCATTTGTGCAGCCTTGGAGGGAGTAACTTGTTATTGCATGTGTGAGGAATTGTAAGCATCTTGTTGTTTGTTGTATCCCATTTATCCTTGGTTCTCCGAGCTTGGGGGTGGTCTCATAAGAGACCTAGGTTGGGTGGTGAGCACCCATGGTTCTCTCTTCTCTATTGCAGATTTGGAAGCCAAAGATTCATGTGGAAAAAGCTTTAAGAAATCCCCTCCTTGATATGCTTCTAGCAAACCTTCATGTGTTGTTGCATTGGTGATCTTGAAGAAGATCCCTCTCTCATTGTACATTGTGAAGTATTCCCATTATTGAGTCCATGGTGAAGTGGTGGATGTATGTGAAATGGCATATTTATTGTGATGAAGTGAAATTTGTAATCTTTATGTTTGTTCTCTCATTGAACATCTTCTTCAATTGTATCATGTAACGGAAAAGTGAAGCTTCTTCATCATAGAGATATATATGAATTTGATAAGAGGACTATAATGAAAATACAATGCATTTCTATTATGTTTATTGGAATTGATTTCTTAAATAATGGAGTGGTTTTTTTTATGAAATGATATTCAAGATTATGGAAAGGAAATGTGATAGTTTTCAATGTCTTTTAAAGTTTAACTTATGCATGGTTATGATAGGTTCTCCATTATAGTTTGAAGAATTGTCATAGTTATATTAACAAATTCAAATGAACCTAATTCTATGCTCAGATCTCATCAAATGCAATAGGGAAATAGAGTGCAATAACATAATTGATATTATTGAAAACCTCTACAATAACACTCTAATTCATCAACCTCAATGGTTTATTAATTCTCATATAGTTTCCCTCAATAACTCAAATGAAACAAATGTGAAAGGATGAAGGAAACTATGTTTTTATTAAAATAGACACTTCCAGAATTTTAGAGAGCATTTTGCTCTCTGGAAATTGTATGGAGACATCAATATTCTCATATTACATAGAGAATATTCCATTCTAACCAATTAGAAATTAATTAAAATTAACTTCATCTAAAACATCTCGTAAAACAACTTTTAACCTAAAGTCTTTGGCAATATAATGTTTATAAACTAACATGCCTTAAAGGTCCCTTTAATATCACCTCCCACTTGCTAGTGGACCCCACCTAAGCCTTCTCCATGCATAGGTGATGGGGAGGGAAATAAAATAAGTTAAATTTTCCATCTTATAAGACCCCCTGCGTAGGTAGAAGGGCCACTTAGAAAAAACACCAACTTATAATTCATTGCTTAGTCCTTGAGCTGACATGGCTTACTTTCTCATTCACTTTTCAAACTGCTCCTCTTTCCAAGTGCACCTATCTCTGACATGGGGATTTAAACATATTTCCTCTTGTCAAAAATTACCTCCTTCCTTGGCAGTCCCACCCTCCACTTGGCTTGTCCTTGGGAAAACAAAACACCTTTTTGGAGCCTTGCCTTGACTTGCAAATCAATCTTAACTTATGTTTCCCTTTTGTACTCCTTGGTAGCTGTGAAAATTGCTTCATGATGGGAGTGGGACCCAATTAAATCTTGTCTCCCTTGTTCTCTCCTTGGGATGCACCCCCTTTTGACTTGAGTCTTCTTGTATGAGGGGGCACTTAATAGGTTGGTAGGTTGGCTAGATAGTAGTAGATTAGTCTTTGGTGTTTTTTTTAAATTGTTTTTTTTTATGATGATATTATATGTATAATGGTAATTACTTATTGTTTTAGGTAAATAGTTTAGTAGAATTTTATTATATAAATATGTATTGGAACTTTCCTATTAATTTAGGAGATTAAGTTTGTAGGGAGAGTGTGATAGGATATTAGGCTAGTTAGGGATTTAGTAGCTAGTAAGGGTTACTTGATATTTGTAAATTATGGGTGAGATTAACTATTTTCTTTGACATAATTCCTTAGGTAATAATGTTAGTTAATTAGTCAATACACTAGTCTATAATCTTGGATTATGGTTGATAGAATATTCTGATAATTGAATAATTATTGTAATTTGTTAAATGTATCCTAGTAGAGTTACATTATAGGTTAAGGGACTAATGTGTTTCACTCTAGTCAGTCATGATATAATTTGTTAACTCGATAGATTATTCTATTAAGTGAAATAAGAACTTGATAGTAGAACAATTACTCTAGGATAAGTTGATAAAGCTTTTGACTATTAGAATTGTATACTAATGTATGATTTAGGACCTCTAATCTTACCTTACTTGAGTAACTTTAACATGTATTAATCTTGAATGACATAGACAAAGATCTTTGGTCAATAACGAACCAAATCAAACCCTGTTAGTATGAAATAAATTATTAATATGATAGCATCCTTGTTTTAACTAATATTTTGATACGTGAATTTACTCCAACTTCTGATCCTAGAAAGGAATGAACACATGACATTTGAACATAATGACCTAGGTATACTTCACTGTGTTAGTGGTTAGACATTGACATTGATTAGGGAGTAGACCGATGCCCTAGACATTTGGATTGCACTGAGAGCATGAGCTCTTTTAGATGTTATAAACTCTAGGGTCCCCACCTTTCGAGGTCTGACTCTTACTACATCAGTTAATAACTTGAACCTGGATTGCACCTGGTATAGCCGATGTTTACTCTCCTTTTAACCTTTCACTCCCCTTTGTCCATTTTAAAAAAAATTAGTTACATTTTTTTTGTTGTTTATTTTGGGCATGACATAAAAATCCGGTGATGCACACTAAGACGAAGCACATAGAAATCAAGTATCACTTTTTGAGAGAATTGGTACAAGATAAGGAAGTCTGAATGGAATATGTGAATACAAAAGAACAATTGGTAGACATATTCACTAAAGCTTTACCTAAAGAAGCTCATGAGTATTTGAGAAGTCAATTAGGGGTCCTTCCCCTAACTGAGGCTGCCTAGTCAAGCTAGGAGCACTACATCAAATATGGTACAACAGAACATTTGACAAATTGATGCAGAAGATTGTCACACTTTAGCACTGGCCTAGTGCTGTGAAGAAGAAGCAAAGACAAGGAATTATTCATAAGCAAGATGATAGAGGGAGAAACACTAAACTGCACAGATACTATCTACATCTGTTGGATGTATGTTTTTTTGTTGCTTCTTTGGCATTTTTGTCAAAGAGGGAGATGAACAGATGAACTAAGATGATACAATAACACATGACACTGAAATTAAGGGAGATGATGAACTAAAATGAAAGATCAGGATAGAGGGAGATCCAGATACTTCTGATGGTCAAAGAAGTGAGGTTTATAGATTTTGAATTAGAATGAAGCTAAGGATATTACAAATTTTCTTTGATGGACAGATAAGTTTTTGGATTGGTTGGTAATCCATGGACTTAAGTAATCCCCTAGAGCATGGTATGAGAGACTAGATGGATACTTAACAAAGATTGGATTCAAGAAAGGAGTAGTAGATTGTAATCTATTCATTAGAGAGACATCTGAAGGTTTGTTACTTGTAGCTATATTTGTTGATGACATTATCTATGGAGGTAATGAAAAAATTAGTGTTGAATTTGTTAAGGAGATGCAAAATGAATTTGAGATGAGTATGATTGGTCCTATCAAATACTTTTTAGGATTGAATGTGCAATAGATGGAGAAAGGTATTTTCATTAATTAGTCTAAGTATGTGAAAGAAATATTAAATAAATTCAAGTTGGATGATTGCAAGCCAACAGGAACTCCTATGATTACTGGATGCAAGCTTACAAAGGAAGATGACTCGCCAGTAGTTGATATAACATTGTAAAAGTCTATGATTGGAAAAATTATTTATCTTACTCAGGCCAGACCTAATATCTCAAATGCAGTTGGGATAGTTGGAAGATTTGCAACAGAGCCTAAACAAAGTCACCTCATGGTAGTAAAAAGGATATTCAGATACTTGCAAGGCACTATAGACTATGGTCTATGGTAATGTGTACAATGAAGCAGATTGGGTAGGATGTGTTGATGACAAAAAAAGTACATCAGGTGGAGCAATGTTTCTTGGTGATATACTTGTCACTTGGACAAGCATGAAGAAAAAAAATTGTATTTCTTAGTCAACAGCAAAAGAAAAATATGTTGCAACAGCCTTAAATTGTTCTATAATTGTTTGGATCAAGCAGATGATAAAGGATTTTGGAATTCAGATTGACTATCCTATTTTTATTCACTATGATAACACTATCACTATCAATATGTCGAAGAACCCTATGATGCATGCAAAGACAAAGCACAATGAGATCAAGTATCACTTCCTAAGAGAGAAAGTGGCAAAGAAAGAAGTCAAGTTAGACTATGTGAGTACTAAAGATTAGTTGATAGATATTTTCACAAAGCCCTTGCCTAAGGATACTTTTGAGTATCTTAGGGAGAAGTTGGGAGTAATTCCCTTCCCTAATTCAACTTAGAAGAGGAAGGAAATGCATCAATCCTTAGGGACTGATGGAAGGTTGACTACTCTACCTCTGGAGTAGTACCAGTGCTTAAACTATATGGTGCCCTTTTCCATTGATGTCAAAGGGGGAGTAATATAGAGGTAATGAAAAATAATAGTAAAAATGAGGAATAAACTAAGGGGGAGTAGTATTTAGTTATGACAGCAGTGTAGTTGAGGAAATGGAGAATATTAGAAAATATTGCAGTAGATGGAGGATTCATCTTTGGGGGAGTTTTGAAGAGGAAATGGATAATTTTATAAAAGAAATGTTCATTTGATTTGGTTGTGGTTTTTCATTCCACATGTTTCCATCAATGCCAAAGGGGGAGATTGTTGGAGATTTGCCAGTAGGCCAGTATTGACTGTATGTTTGTCATTGATGACAACATATGGAAAGAAATATGCGTGGAAGTCTTATGAAGTAAGCTTTCACTATATGTTTCATAAACATGATATCATCATGATATCATTGGTGCAAAGGTTAACTATTAGTATAGACAGTTATATAACAGCTTATGTCAAGCAGTGTTCTTAACAGAGTAACATATAGTGTTCTATGTATTGTTGTTCGTACAGTTATCATGGAGCCTTGCACTCTTGGATATATGTTGAAGACATGTTAGTGATTTTTTAGTTATGGACACATAGTTAGATATTTAGTAGAAGTGAAGTTATGTAGTCACTATCCACTAGTAGTAGTTTCCTATGTTTATTTAGAAGAGCTGACAGAGATTTTATTGGTTCTTGAGTTGCTCCTATCTTTAGGGTATGAACCCTTGGAGTTAAGCTTGGAGAAGAGTTATTGATGTTTGGTCAAGAGTGTATGAAGTAATTCAGCTTGAGGAGAAAGATTTAGTTGTTTTGGTAGAGCCAACAGTGTGTAGCATGCGTCTATAATTATCTTATTAGATGGGTCCCAGAATGTGTTGCGTGCATAGTAGAGCTGACAGAACGATTATATAAATTTTTTATGGTTTCTCTATTATGATTTCAAGGTGGTTCTAATAGGCCAACTTGATTTTATCATTTAGAGGAAAGATATTTATAGGAATTCATTTGTGATTGTTGAGGTGTGGTTCATGGTTGATAAGCAGAGCAGAGCAGAGTGTGTGAAGTGTGGAACCATTAGAAGAAGGTCTATGTGACCAAGAAGAATACTTGTACTATTCATTGGAACTAATCTAGAAAAGCAGGTCTAAGCACAGTCCACCAAGATCCAGATATAGTGTGTATCTATTATTCAGAAGGTTGTAGCCTTCACCCATTTGAGCAATGAGCTCTCAGCTAGTGCATCCTCTCCCCTAATAGGGACAATTGTAAAAGACTCCTAATAGGGTCCAACCCTTGACTAGGTCTACTGTACTTAATATATTATAAAGCTACTCCTAATAGGGTAAAGGATCTTCTAACAAGGATCACTATACACTAGTACAGAATATTAGTGGGTGTCAATTCCCACTGAGGTTTTTACCTATTTGGGTTTCCCCGTAACCAAAATATTGGTGTTGTGTTTATGTTTTCTTTCATTGTGTTTATGCTTATGTTTAAGTATACTTAATTGGATAAAGAATTGAATCTTGTAGATAACTGATTCACCCCCCCTCCCTCAGTTATGTCTTGGGACTATTCCTAACATGACTGTCCCTAGTAGTCTTTTGGGAAACTTGGTGAGAAAGATTAAAATAGTGACCAGTCATAATTAACTGTTGAATATGTTGTCTAAGAGGAAAGTTCTAAATTTTGGGTGTGATAAGACCAAGTTTGTGTTTTGGTTTCCCTATGAATTTTGGGTCTGATAAGACCAAATTTAAAATGTGTGCTTCTATTGTCCTTATTCATCATTGTAGACTGTTATTCATATAAATATTTGTTTTAACTATTTAATGACTTTACTAGGAGTCAAAGATTGAAGGATATCTATTTTTCCACTAGATATCCATTCATCCAAAATGGCCTAAAACAAAATCTTGATACCATACCTTAAATTATACTGTAGGGAATTGGGGAAAATATGTCAAATGATGCAATAAGGTTTAAATTTCATTTCATTATTTTGTGCCTATTTGGGGCATTGATAGGATGGATACCCATTAGTAAATTGGGTATTCTAAATCCTTAACTTTTAGAAAAAAAATATATTAGTAAATCTTCTTATGCCAATAGTAAACAGAAAAACAAACACGTGAATAATATGAAATCTTGAAAGTAGACTTTCTTATGACCATTCCTTTAATTACCATATTCATTGAAGAAAGGAGGGGGGAGATATCTTGAATATAATCATACTTGTTGATCTCTTCAAAAAAATTTATCTAATACTTTTAATGCTTAGCAATCCATTAATCAATAAAATTTAGAGCATACTCAAAAGTAGAATCCTTTAATTTCATTTCCTCCTTTCTAGACTTTAATTTCCCTCATAGCCTATTGTGATCTTTCAAAGCATTATATGTTCTCACATATACTGCCCTAAATTTATTAGCATGTACAATCAATTTTTCAAGCATTTTATGAACACCAACCCAAAAGAAATATTATATAAATGGTAGTCTTCAATCCTAAAATCAGTTGTTCCACTTTCTTTTGAGACTTCTCTACCACCCTCATCTAATAATATCTTTCAATAGATGAACCAATATTTTTTTTATCTAACTCACTATACTCCAATGCATGTTGGAAAGAACCTAAAGTAGGCCCCAACTTATCTCTCAATTGAATATTTTATTATCTCAATTTCTCATTTTCACTGATATACCATTGTTTCCCCTTGATTAATAAGTTATTTTAGTAGATGATTCAATAAGTTTTTTTTTTTTTAGAACACATAATCCAATGCCCATTGGAAAGAACCTATAGTAGGCCATAGATTATCTCCAAATTGAAAATTTTCTTGTCTCAATTGCTCATTTCCACTAATATAAAATTGTTACCTTATACATATGTGCCTTAGTAATCTTGGTAGCATGAATAGTCAACTTTTTGGCGTCAATTGGATCAGAATCTTCAAGTATATGAACAACAATTTATCCATAGATCTTGCTCAGGTCTTCAATAGTATAAGTACTTTTATCTAGACGGTAAATGGACCAAATAGACAAATTAAGATCATCAAGCATAAATCATGACCTTGTGTATATCTTGTCTAATAGATTCACTGGTAGATTATGATTTTATCTTAATTTTTCAAAGGAAACATTAGAACTAAGACCCCATCTAGGTAAAATCATAACCCCTACTTCATGTACTAGTCTCCTCTACTTTTTAGGCTCATGTTCTTCAATTATTAATTTACCTTGTTTCAAATATCCTAGAAAATATATGGATGCATCTTAGGTCGGATATCCTTCACTCTTTTTATTATTTGTTTTCTCTTGTTTTCTAAACTACATGCTTTGAATTTAGAAGAATTAACAAAAGTATCATCAAAAATAATTTTTTGGATAGAAAAATATCTGACATCATCAAATTATCAATCTAATGAATCAAATTCAATTACATATGTATCCTCAAGGGGATTTTGTTTCTCAATTTTTGGTTTTTCAAATTACTCATATTTTTCATCATCATTACCTCTCCTCCTCTAAATCATCAACATCAATTGAGAAGCTTGTTCCATGAGTGGTTTGAGGAGACATAAGAATAATATGAAACATAGGCTCTACTTTCATTTTTTGTCACTTTACAATTGTTGATAGACAATTGGACCACCATCTATTTAGTAGTACAATTTTTATCAAACAAGTCATATAAATGGATCTTTGGGAATGTATTTAGTTTAGTAGAATACAAAGAGAAGGTGCTTCATCATCAACATATTTGGACCATCTTTGGAGGTATAATTTAATCTATGTTGTCAAGATTCTATTTTAGGCCATTTTGATTGAATGGATATCTTTATGTTTTAGGCCATTTTGGTTGAATGGATATCTAGTGGTAAAATAGACATCCTTAAATCTTTGACTCCTAGTCAGAAAGATATCAGTAAATCTTTGTACTCCAATATTAGGGATGTGACAAAGATTTTTCTATAGGTCACTTTGATATAATAGATATCCACTAGTAGAATAGATAGGCTAGTGGTAAGTAATCTTTTCTTTGTAGTTTTCATAACTTATTTCCTTCTTCCCATGAAAGAAACTTCTTCAACTTCATTCTAAGGTTACTCCAAGACCCATCTCACTCCATATACCTATTAGAGGTGAATATTCAATCACCCTAACTCCACTAGACTCCACACCTTGGACCTCAAAGCCAAACTAGTCAATCCTACTTCATGCTCCATACAAGTGCACCCCTCAAGCAATAAGGTTCATCAACCAAACATATGGACCTTGTTTACAAGGTGATCCTAACTTCCTAAGGATCAAAAAATTCTTAATTCATCTTCAAAAAAACATCTAAACTCCTTTTTGCAAGCAATATGTCCCTCTTCTCCAAAATGCCCAGTCTAGCACAATCCTACTCGTACAACAATGAGGGTTTTCAAATCTTTTCTCAAACCTTTCCCAAACAACTATGAAAAAAATCACATATTCCAATACCCTTTTGGAAGCTTGACCACATACCCCAAAATAAACAATGTTAGGAATGAATGTTGAAGCCTTTTGGTGGTCATTCTATAGCAATAGTTGTTGCATTCATGACTATGATTGTCATTGATGTCAACACAATGTTATTCTGGAGTTTAGCAGAGAAGCAGGCACAATTTTGTTTTCTGCACATGTTATATTTTAGATTGAGTTATGCACAATTCATGGTATTTTATTTGGTGTGTTATTAGCCTATGGTTAAGAGCACAAAAATAAATTCATTTATTCATAAAATTTATAAGCATTTTGGTGGAAGCAGTGTTCTGGCAGTATTCCTGTGTAGCAGTTTTTGGTAATCGGAGGATATCTCCTAACTGGGATGGAATCTAATTTTTCATAGTTCAAGGGAAATTTGAGACTCATTTTTGGTGATGTGGTTCATAGCACAAACTTTGAGGTCACATGATTGGAAAGTTATTGTATCTGGAAGCTGATAGTTTTATGTAATTCTGATGTAGCGTGTTGAAATTATTATTTTGTATTTGCATGCTGACTCATTTGTAATTATTTTGAGTGTGGTATAAAGGAAGGAATGTTTTCCTTGTTATGAGAGGATTTTAATAGTTGTGATATGAAATTATGAAAGTTGTGATGTGAATTTATGCATGAAGTGAAGAAAAGAGATAATTTAGTGATGAAGGAAGACTTGGAAAGTACAGAGATCTGGATTTGTGATCTTGTGTAGCAAAGAGTGTGGTTTTGGCATAGTGTGAAGGAGGTAACATATTTCTTATTATTTTGTTTTATAATCCTAAGATCTGTTGGATAGTGAGTTCAGAGATCTTGCCTTGAAGCTATTTGGGTGGTGGGTCTTTCTGTCTTCCTTAACTCCTAATAGGGTTAAAATCTTTTAACAGGGATTCAAAATCTCCTAACAAAGATTTATATGTACTGAATTTATTTCATAAGACTCTTAACAAGGTCCATCCTCTAACAAGGAAATTTCATATTAGTACATCATTTTTTGGGCATCATTCCCATCGGGGTTTACTCTTTGATCAAGAGGTTCCCTAGTTAACATATCTTGTGTTATTGTGTCATTGTGTATGATTATCCTTCTATGGTTGGTTAGTACATTAATTAAATGGTTCAAATCTATTGAAGTTGATATTAAAGTTAATGATGATAAATAGTTTAATTATCAGATAACTGATTGACCCCCCCCCCCCCCTCAGTTATCTTGGTGGTCTTTAATTTCTAACAATTGGTATCAGAGCAACAGGTCCTTGAAAGAGAAGTTTAACAACTTAAGGAGATCTATGGTGAATTTTAGGAAAGAAAGCCCTAAGTTTGATGGAGTAAATTTTGACAGCTGGAAAGAAAAGATGAAGACACATCTCTTGTGTTTAGGGCCCAGTTATTGGTTGATTACAAAAAATGAAAGGACTATAATTGAAGAAGATAATCTTGAAACAAGTTCTAAAGATGAGGTAGATCTATTTATGTGTAATATACTTGCAAGAAAAGCACTTTTATCAGCACTTCTGGAGAATGAATATAGTCAGGTAAAAGGTTTAACTAAATCTCATGATATTTGGAAAGCTTTACATTCTACTTTTGAAGGTGATGAACATGCAAAGAAAGCTCGGTTACATAATTGGATTTGTGCATTTGAAGACATAAGAATGATGGAAGATGAATCTATTAGAAGCTATATTGGTAGGATGTCAGAAATTGTTGTAGGAATAAAATCTTGTGGAGGTGAAAAGACAGAGAATGAAGTAATATGGAAGATTTTGAGAACATTGACACCGGTATTCAGGAAGACTACACAAATGATTGAACAAGTGATACCTTGTACACCAAAATTTTCAAGAGAGACTCTTCTTGGAAGATTGGAAGTAGTAGAGATGAATTTGAGATTATCAGGAGAACTACCTAGAGTGGAGACAGCATTCAGTGCTCTTAGCATCAGACCGACTTTGTCTAGAAGTACAAGTGTGAATGGAGATTATGCCAGCAGTAGTAGATCCAAATCTGATGAAGATAAGAAGATTGAAGAAGGTATTACCTTGCTTGTGAAAAGAGAACCAGATGGTAAGAAAATTTTTAAATGTTGGACATGTCAAGAATATGGTCATTTTGCATCTAAGTGTCCTAAGAGAGTTAAGAAGTATAGGAACAGTTTTAAGCCTAGAAGATCTAAAGAATGTTATTACAAAAATGATGAAGAAATTGAAGTAGGAATTGAAAGACATTTGAGTGACAGTGATAATAATAACTTTGATGACATAGGATTTGTAGCAATTAAGGAAGAAAATTATGAATCTGATATTAAAGAAGAAAAAACTTTACTTTCCCAAGTTGAAAAGAAAGCTGATTGGATTATAGATAGTGGTTGTTCACATCATATGACTGGTGATAAAGGAAAATTCATAAAGTTTAACAATTATGATGGAGGAGTTGTTAGAGTTGGTAACAATGCACCTTGTTTGATTAAAGGTATAGGATCTATTACTCTTGATGGAAATACTAATACTGATGACATTTACTTTGTTGATGGATTGAAACATAATCTTTTGAGTGTTGGAAAGTTAGTGGATAAAGGATATCAAGTTTGGTTTACTGAGAAAACTTGTGTGATTAAGGATAAAGATGGAAATATAATTGGAACTGGATCTAGAACCAGAGGTAATGTATTTCAGTTGAACCCTACTGAGATGACATGCTTGATGACTAAGATTGATGACAGTTGGTTATGGCATAGAAGGTTTTGTCATATAAACTTTGATAATATTTTGAAAGTGAGTTCTACACTTGCAGTAAGAGACTTACCTAAGATTATGAAGCCTACTAACAAGATTTGCAAGGAATGTGTGATGGCTAAACAGAAAAGGAGTTCATTTCCTAGCAAGAAGTTCACATCTACAGAAAAGTTGGAGATTGTTCATACAGACTTGAGCGGTCCTACTAGGACTAGAGGATTCTATGGAGAAAGGTATTTTATGATTCTTGTTGATGATTTTACAAGAATGATGTGGATTGCATTTTTGAAAGAAAAATCTGAAGCATTTGATAAGTTTAAAAGGTCATGAAGAATAAAGTTGAGAATGAATCAGGAATGAGGATTAAATGTTTGAGCTCTAATAGAGGTGGAGAATTTACATCTAAAGAGTTTAACACTTTTTGTGAAGTGAATGGTATTAAGAGACAGTTATCAGCCCCTAGAACACCTGAACAAAATGGTATTGCAGAAAGAAGGAACAAATCAGTAATTAAAGCAGCTAGAGCTATGTTATTTGAAGGTTTTCCTTTGACTCAAGAAGGAGACATGGTATGTAAACTAAAGAAAGCATTGTATGGACTAAAGCAAGCACCTAGAACTTGGTATGCTAGATTAGATAAATACTTGTTAAAATTGGGATTTACAAAAGGAACAGCTGATAGTAACTTATACACAAGAAATTGAGAATGGATTGTTAGTTTTGGTTATTTTTGTTGATGACATTATTTTTGGAGAAGATGAAGCTAGTGACAAATTTTCTGATGAAATGAAGACAAAATTTGAAATGAGTATGATTGGAGAAATGAAATACTTTTTGGGATTACAAATAACACAAAACAAAGATGGTATCTTTATAAGTCAGACAAAGTACTTGAATGATTTGTTGAAAAGATTCGGTATGGAGAATTATAAACCAATTGGAACACCTATGGTTACAGGACATAAACTATCTAGTAAAGATGAGACACCAAAAGTTGAGAAAAAGAAATATAGATCTATGATTGGTGGATTGCAGTACTTGACACACACTAGACCAGATATACAACATTCAGTTGGGATGGTAGCAAGATTTCAAGCTAAACCTAGAGAGTCACATTATGCAGCAGTAAAAAGGATATTGAGATATCTTAGAGGCACAATGGACTATGGACTGTGGTATGAAAATTTTGATGATTTTACCCTATGTGCATATACTAATGCTGATTGGGGAGGCAACGTTGATGACAATAAAAGCACCAGTGGTGGAGCCTTTTTTCTTGGAGGAAGATTAGTTTCTTGGTTGAGCAAAAAGAAGAATTGTATCTCACAGAGTACAGCAAAAGTAGAATATGTAGCAGTAGCAAACAATTATAATCAGATAATATGGATAAAGAAGATGTTGATGGACATTGGAATCAAGTTTTATGAGCCTATTGTCATATATTGTGACAATAAAAGTATAGTTAGTATGTCTAAGAATCTAGTTTTACACTCTAAAACAAAGCATATAGAGATTAAGTATCATGTTGTAAGAGAGAAAGATGCAAATAAAGAAGTCAGACTGGAGTACATAAGCACAAAGGAGCAGATAGTAGATATATTTACTAAGCCTTTGCCTAAGGATACATTTGAGTATCTAAGAGGTATGCTTGGGGTTATGCCCCAACCTACTTTTCAGTAATGATGCAGTTGGTTGCATCTCTCCAGTGGTTTATTGCCCTATCTATTTTTTGGATTGAATGTTGGTACTTCCTCTATGGGGGAGTATGTGTATCTGAGCTAAGTCATTGAGGACTCTTGTGAATGGATTTTCTGAATAGTGTCTTTTGACATTGAGCTATTGTTTGACATAGTGATAAAATTTCTATCATTGATGTCAATGGGGGAGAGAATCATGAAAAAAATTGAGGAAACATTGAGAAATACATTTGTTGAGAGATTGAATAGGATAACGAAGCAAGATTTGATTGATGATGAGTAGCAGTGCAGTTGAGCAGCAGTGATTGGATTTTTGGAACATTGGATGTTTTTCATCTATGTTGCCATCAATGCCAATGGGGGAGATTGTTAGGAATGAATGATAAAGCCTTTTAGCATTCATTCTATAGCAATAGTTGTTTCATTCATGACTATGATTGTCATTGATGTCAACACAGTGTTATTCTAGAGTTTAGCAGAGAAGCAGGCACATTTTTGTTTTGCGCACATGTTATATTGTAGATTGAGTTATGCACGGTTGATGGTATGTTCTTTGGTGTGTTATTACCCTATGGTTAAGAGTGCAAAAATAAATTTATTTATTCATAAAATTTATAAGCATTTTGGTGGAAGCAGTGTTCTGGCAGTATTCTTGTGTAGCAATTTTTGGTAATCGGAGGATATCTCCTAACCGGGATGGAATCTGATTATGCACAGTTAAAGGGAAGTTTGAGACTCATTTTTTGTGACATGGTTCATAGTGCAAACTTTGAGGTCACATGATTGGAAAGTTATTGTATCTGGAAGCTGATAGTTTTATGTAATTCTGATGTAGCGTGTTGAAATTATTATTTTGTATTTGCATGCCAACTCATTTGTAATTATTTTGAGTGTGGTATAAAGGAAGGAATGTTTTTCTTGTTATGAGAGGATTTTAATAGTTGTGATATAAAATTATGAAAGTTGTGATGTGAATGTATGCATGAAGTGAAGAAAAGAGCTAATTCAGTGATGAAGGAAGACTTGCAAAGTACAAAGATCTGGATTTGTGATCTTGTGTAGCAGAGAGTGTAGTTTTGGCATAGTGTGAAGGAGGTAACATATTTCTTATTATTTTATTGAATAATCCTAAGATCTATTGGACGGTGAGTTCAAAGATCTTGCCTTGAAGTTGTTTGGCCAGTGGGTCCTTCTGTCTTCCATAACTCCTAACAGGGTTAGAATATTTTAACAGGGATTCAAAATCTCCTAACAAAGATTCATATGTACTGAATGTATTTCATAAGACTCCTAATAGGGTCTATCCTCTAACAAGGAACTTTCATATTAGTACATCATTTTGTGGGCATCATTCCCACCGGGGTTTACTCTTTGATCAAGAGGTTCCCTAGTTAACATATCTTATGTTATTGTGTCATTGTGTATGATTATCCTTCTATGGTTGGTTACTGCATTAATTATATGGTTTAAAGTTGTTGAAGTTGATATTAAAGTTAATGATGATAAATGGTTTAATTATCAGATAACTGATTCAACCCCCCCCCTCTCAGTTATCTTGGTGGTCTTTACTTTCTAACAAACCATACGTGCTTTGGACCAATCCTCTCAAATCTAACACTGTCCCTGAACTAAGAGGGCTAATTTGACTCATTTTACAAAGAAACCCCTAATAGTTCCTCATCCCAGGCCTTGAGACTTTTAGAAGAGTTACAAAATTCTCCCAAACCATGGATTCTACAACCAATTTGGTCCTCAAACCTCTCCATATGCAAAATCCCTAATTTGTTACTCTAAAACCCCTATAATCTAGGGCTTGGTCAATGTATGACCTCCCAATGCTATACTTTCAAATAAAGGGATGATTCACCATCCTCAGGCCATAACTAAGTGGATTCAACCACAAAAATACCCCCTCCAATGGCTTGAACTCCTACTGCATTAACAATGTACCATGCATGTAACCCTCCAATACTGTCCTTTCAGCTCTCCAACATTAATCACTACAAACTTCCTCTTGTTTCTACATTATTCATGTTAGAAATACATGCTACAAATCCATGGTGGAAACCAAAGCAAATTTCTGAACTTCTACAAGACAGTCAACTCTAAATCAATAAAATAAAGCTACAGAGGTCCAAACTTAATCTAATATGTCTTAAAACCTATCATGCAACCATAACCAAGCTTATGGTTGATATCAAATCTAGAAAACTTCAAAAAAATTTCTAAAATCAATTTTTTATTGCTTCCAAATAGACACAATCTGTACAAATGAAATCTAAAACACCAACTAACTATTTTTTTAAATGTTCCTACACAGTCTAAATTGATTGTCAACAAAATAAACCAAAGATTCTTGTCAAGTTGAAACCTTGATAAATAGTTATGAAAGCTATGAAGCAGAGAAGAAGTTATGAGAGGAATTGTAAAAATGAAAATAAAAGTAGTAGACTTGTTGAACATTCTCATGTTGCAATCTGATTTGAGATTTTTTCTACATTAGTATGTTACTTTTTATTATAATTATAATTAGTTCCTTGGTTCCTTAGTAATTGTTTTTTATTGCATGGATGTCTTTGGTTTATCATTTTTTTTTAGTGTCTAGTGATTTAAACCAAAGACTTCGACTTAACCAAAAAATGTGCAAGTCTACATTAGTATGTTTCTTTTTATTGCAATTATAATTAGTATGAATGAACAAAATAATGACAATGCAATATTTGTGATAATGCAATATTTGTCGAAATAGCGTCGATGACTTCGGTCAATGTGCCTATGTGTCAATGTGGTGTTGGCCCATGCATGTTGAAGATGTCACACACAACAAGTAATCCTGGGCATCAATTTTGGGGTTTCCCAAATAGGAAAAAGGTCTTGATATGTAATTATATTTTATGTTTAAAAATAATGTGACAACTAATCATTTTAGGAAGAACTAGTGTACATTTGGTATTGCAGGGAAATAGTGGATGTCAATACTTTCAGTGGGTCGATGAAACCACATTTACATCAACCCCATCTACATCTATACCTGATGTAGGAAATGAGTGCAACTTGTGCAAGGCTCGAGAGGCAGCTAGTGCCACCAAGATTGCTTCAATGGTGAAAGCAAAAATCATGTTTCTGTGATGCCTTCTTTGTGTAGTTTGTGCACTACTTTGTTGGGACCATATGCATAAATATGGTTAACAGAGGGCTATTGTAGATACTGAAAGTTTTTTAGAATTTCAAGTAGATACGTTGGACATATTTTGATAAACTCGTGAACTTTTTTGTTGTTTATGACTTTGTTATGATTTTCAATATAAAATTAAACAAAATTAAAAATTAACCTTATTAAAAAAAAAATTGAAAAATTATAACATTTTAAAAAAAAATTATGATTTTCAATATAAAATTAAATAAAATAAAAGATAAATTAATAAAAATAAATTATTATATTTAAAAATATTTAAAAAATTCAAAATATTAAAAAAACCATAGTGAAGAAGAAGTTATGAGAGGAATTGCAAGATAAGAATGTTCAACAAGCCTGTAACATAGCTCTATGAAACCTTCACAAATATTGCTTCTTTGGCCTCCACTCATACCTCTTCTTGGAATTTGGAAACTTTTCAAAGAAACAAGTGATGAACATGCAAATTTTCCTAAGCACTAGTGGGAGCTGACCCAACAACACATGTACTATTGTGAAAATCATCACAAGTCCATTTGTTGCTGGGTCTAGTTCCCAGTAATGCTTGGTCAAATTTGCATGTTTGTCAGATGTAAATGGAATACTTTGTGGCTGACATACTTAAATGGAATACACCAAGAAGTACCAAATGATGAATGCTCAATTGTTGTAATGGAAAAGCATTAGAACCATCCACTTCTAGAACTTGATTTTCTATAGTCTCAATAATTTTTCTATAGTCCTAATGATTTTTCTTATTTTTTTGTCTTTTGTCCCTTTTTTATTTCCTATGTCTATGTTTGGTGATAGGATTTTGAACATTGTTGACAAAGCATGTTTCTTTTTTTGATTTCATGTGGTTCCGCATTGTTTGTTGCTCTTGATAAATTAGGCATTGAATTTGAATTTATGTTCACTATTTTATTTCAACTTGATATTTTATTCATTTTTCATATACACAGAGACTACACATGCTGATAAAAAGATGAGCTATTTGATTTAAAATTATTATTCATGATTATAAATGGTCAATATTTATGATGTTACTCCTTGGTGTATTCCATTTAAAAATAATCATGTTTCTATGGCTATGATAAATGTCCCTCTTTGTTGAGAAAATTAGAGTTGACGAAATAGTTGTTCGACAACTGTATCTACCATTAAAGCCATTTCATATGCATTGGTGATGAACATGCAGATTTGCATAAGCACTACTGGGAGATTACCCTGTAACACATGTACTATTGTGAAAAATCATCACAAGTCCATTTGTTGCAGGGTCTAGCTCCCAGTAATGCTTGGTCGATAAATCTGCATGTTTGTCACATGTGCATATACCTTCTCTGATAGACTCTTATATGCAGATGTACTATTGTGAACATGAAAATTTTCCTAAGCACTACTGGGAACTTACCCTGCAACACATGTACTATTGTGAAAATCATATCACAAGTCCATTTGCTGCAGGGTCAAGTTCCCAGTAATGCTTGGTCAAATCTACATATTTGTCGAATCTAAATGGAAAAATTTGTGCCTGACATACTTAAATGGAATACACAATACCAAATGATGAATGCTCATTTTTTGTAATGGAAAAGCATCAGAACGTCCATTTCTAAAATTTGATTTTCTATAGTCTTAATGATTTTTCTATAGTCCTAATGTTTTTGAACATTGTTGACAAAGAGTGTTTCTTTTTGTGATTATAGTCTTAATGATTTTTCTATAGTCATAATGATTTTTCTTATTTCTTATCTTTTGTCCCTTTTTAATATCCTATGTTTGTGCTTGGTGACATGATTTTGTCACCTTCTTTTAATGGTATATTTCATTCACTTTTTGTGGAATAATATTTTGTTCACTATTTTATTTCAGCTTGATATTTCATTCATTTTTCATATACACAGAGACTACACATGCTGATAAAAAAAATGAGCTATTTGATTTAGGTTTACTTTTCATGTTTGTAAATGGTTAATATTTCTGATGGTACTCCTTGGTGTATTTCATATAAAAATAATCAAGTTTCTTTGGCTATGATAAATGTCCCTTTGTGTTGAGAAAATTAGAGTTGAGAAAATGGTTGTTCACTGACAATTTGTATCTGTAGGTTGCAAACAAATCATCCTTCTTCCACCAATGAGTCATTCCAATCAAGAAAGACCATGTTTGACAATATCAACCCACAATAAAATAGGGAGACAATTTCTAGATTGTGGTCTAACTTTAAAATAAAAGGTGATGGAAAATGTTATTGCCCCTACAAAATTTGTAAGGGCTTAAAGAGCCAAAGATATCTAATCAAAACAACCGAGGAACATTGTAGGCAACATGGTCACATTGAAGGGGGAAATGAATTTCATCTATTGGTATGTATTTTAATAATTTATAAAATACATCAGACATGATTTGATGATGACATCATGGTCATGGTTAATTTAAGGTCATCATTTTGATATAGGTTAACCACCCTGGGTTTCATGTTACGGACCATGATAATCCAGAGAATGTGGATTTCCAAATGAGGGAACATGGAGGTGTGAATATAGAAGTAGAAGGTAATGATCCCATGGAAGAAGATCACAATGATCAAGAAGATCACGATGATCAAGATGATCAAAATGATCAAGATGATGATGATGATGGTGATGGTGATGGTGACGGTGATGGTGATGATGATGATGATGACCTTGATGTACCTATACTTAAGAAGGCATATGAGCCCCTATACAAAGGCTCCCAAATAAATCTTCTTGTTGTTGTATTGTTGTTGGTGAACTTGAAGGTTATGAATGGTTTATCCAATGTAGAAATGACACATATGTTAAGGTATGTCATCTATTTTCATTTTTTATTTGTAATTCTCTTACAGTTAACAAAGGGTGAATCATGTAGCAATTAATATTCTTTATATTAACAAATTATATTTTTGGTCATAGGTTGATAGTGAGTGTTTTTTACCACCATCAAACATTATACCTCACTCATACCGAGAATTATCTGCCATTATGAAAGATATTGGAATGGAGTATCAAACAATACATGCATGTCTGAATGATCATATTATATATCATAAACAACATGAATTTGCAATAGAATGTCTTGATTTCCATATTAGTAGATATCAATCAGATCAAATAACAAAAAAGGTGACTCACAAGGTTCTTCAATATATTCTCATTATTCCACGTCTGCAATGATTATTCAGGTGCAATATCTTGGAACAATTTATGGATTAGCATGCACTCAATAGAAGTAGAGATGACACTATGTGAATACCTATGGATGGTTTGACATTTAAGGAAATAGAGGAAACTTGGCCACACTTTAAAGAACCTCATAATCTTAAGCTTTCATTGGCAGTGGATAGTGTCAATCTGTTTGGAGAGATGAGATCTGTTTACTTGGTGTGGCCTATTTTTGTTATCAACAATAACATTCCTCCTTGGATGTCCATAAAAAAGGAGCACATAATGTTGGAAATTATTGTTCCAGATATTTTTTTATTTAATAGTCATCTAAATTAATTTATTATAAATAATCTATCAAAATGGTCATAATAATTATGTAATATTTTTGTTCATTCAACTAGGTAAGTACCAAGTTAAAGATATGAACTTATATATTGAGTTGCTTATTCGACGAGTTGATGGTGTTATGGAATGGGGTCATTATGTATGACATCTCTAGACCAATAGGACAAAGAAAATTTTAATTTCATGCAATGCTTGTATGGACAATACATGATGCCCTTGGGCTAACACATTTTTATGGTATGTTCTCTTTTTAACACCTATTTTTTGGTATGTTATAGTGCTAACACAAAATTAACATATTTAATTCAATTATACATGATCTTGTAGGTCTTCAGACAAAGGGAAAATTTGCATGTCCAATTTGTGGTCCAAAGATGAAATCTCATCATTCAAAAAGTTTAGGAAAGCAAGAGTTCGATGAGCATAGACACATTCTCCACATAAGACATAAGCATCAAATTACTGAAAAACATCTTTTCAATGGGAAAGAAGAGACTACATCAAAGCCACAAAGAATGACACCTTGCCTATGGAAGTTGGATTACAATAAAATAAATCATCAAGGTAATGTCATTCCATCTGATGGTTTTTGTTTGAAATTTATATTTTGATATTTTGTTTTGTTTATGTCTGATGATATAATTGATGCTCATGAAGGTTGTCAAGACATTAATGACCAACTTCCAAAAGGACTAAAAAGTTATCCTACACAATTTAGTAGGTTTTTGTACTATGAGCAACTTCCAATCGTGCATTTATTTGATGCTATGCATATTGGAAAGAATGTAACAGAGACATTATGGAAAATGTTGGATGGAAGGCATGACAAAGACAAAATTGTCAAAATTTGTAGTGAGATTGAAGAATCCAACCATGCAATGAAAAATGTCATTCGATCAAATAACGATGGAGACCAGATTGATACAAGTGCCATAACTTGGTTATTGTCGGAGCAGCAGAGCAATGCTATAAAAGAAGTCATTAAAAAAATACGATTTCGCACATGATTTTTTGCAAACATAAACAATCTTATATCAAAGAAAAGTGAATTTGGGTCAGGGATGAAAATACATGATTGGCATACATTTATTAAGGTAATTCATGTTATTTTTTATTCAATATATATTTGTATACTGCATGTAGTTTTCATTGCATTAATTTATAAAATATTGATAAGATCATTTTAAAAATATTGCAATATGTTCTACCTCTATCTCTCGCACACCACTTCAACAATAGTGTCAAATAAGTTATATCTGATCTTGGAAAATACATGAGGTGATTGTCATCAAAAGAAATCAATAAAGAATATATTAAATATCAGAAGAGAAAAATTCATCATCTTATGTGTGAAATGCAAAAGTGTCTACCTTCAACTTTTTTCAATGCACAAGAACACTTCCTCATACATCAAGTTGAGGAGATTGAATTATGTGGACTTGTACAAACTAGGTCAATGTGGATGATTGAGAGGCACTTAAAATTTTTGAAAGGTTTGGTTCGATAGAGAGCACATCCTGAGGGTTCTATGGTGGAGGGATATATGGTATACCAGACCATGGTGTACATTAGTAAATATCTTCTTAAGTTTGCAGCAAAGATCCATGTAGATCATATTTGGGATCCTAAGTCCATTAACAAATTTGAAGGGGAGTACTTGATGGGAAAAGGTAGATTGATGAAAGTGAGAGTTAATTATAAGATGTTATTGTAGTTAATTAATTCTTATAAATCTTCAATATAAGTTATTTGTAATTGGTCTATTTTTTTATACAGTTGGTCGAGAGTGGGATGCAATACATTTGTATATTGCGAACAATCTTGAGTGGATGATGGTATGGATTGAATGATGTCAACAAAATAGTTTCTCATTAACATGGGAAGGTGTTTCTTCATTGGTTAGAGAAGCTCATCGTAATGGAGATTTTAATGTTACGCTAATGGTAATTGATCTAGCATATGGTTTAAGAGGTAAAGAGGTACGTAAAAACTTATTAATGATCATGACCAATATGTTTCATATCAACTCACGATGCAAATAATTTTCACATGCTTGAAAAATTGTAGGTCAAGCAGGGTATGTGCAAGATCATGATGGGCCAAACTATGCCCTTAAGTGGCAATGAAAAACCAGCAAATCAGGGTTAGTCAACTTGACATGAAAATTTCAAGTAGCTATGAACCTAATATCAAAAAGTTGTAAAAATAGAATCTATAGAAAATTGAATGTAGTTTCTAAACTACTAGGCCTTTTTTGAGAAAAATTTAGTATGATTGGTGAAAAGTATAGATTTCAATGTAGTAGTACAAAAAATTCAAGAAAAAAATAAGAAGTAGGTGTATGTCTAACCACCTTAATCATAATCAAATGATAATATTTTATTATAAGATTTTATATATAAGTAGTAGACTCATACCTGGATGTGATGCATTTTTTTTATAATTTTATTCTAAAAAAATAATTAATTATGATTTTTTTGCTAAAACATTTTCAGAATTAAAAAACTCCCATGTCTAACCACCTTAACTCATTCAAAACTTTACAAAATTTAATTTTATTTTTTTTCCTTATAGTAGGCGAAGCATAGAATGTGACGCATTTTTTGGATTTCAAAAATGTTATACCGTCTGAAAATTATAGTCATTTTTCAATCAGTATATAAATCAACACTTTAGAGGTAGCTCAATTAGAAAGTAACTAATAATTACTTACCGAATTCAAAATTTGACAGCAATTATATCGATAGAAAGTTGATAATCTCCTTAAGATACCTTTTTCATTTTATCAAATTCGGGTGAAAAAAAAGTCATCAGCTACATTGTCAAAGTTTTGAACTAACATCACCACTTTTTGGCCCCTCATGATCTTGCACATACCTAGCACCACAAAACTATGTACTATCATGGCCACAAATTTTGCATAAAAAATTTAGATGACACAAAGAAAACTTATGATTCTAGAATAACTGCAGTCTTCAAGGTCACTAATATATCATCTAGAAATGACATACATCTGCAAAAATCTCAAAATTGATACTATGACATCTCTGATGATATACTTGAGTGCGGCTTTAACTCTTTCAAATTAGTTCTATTTGTTGTCAAATGGTACAGGCTACGACTGAATCAAAATAATCCTAATAGAATTGTTACTCAACATGATAATAGATTTACAATGATTAATACAAGGTCATTTGAGTCAGTTGGAGATGATCCCTATGTTCTTTCAAGCTAATGTGAGCAAGTGTTTTACTTAGAGGCTCCACATAAACTTGGTTGGTCATTTGTTGTTAGCCATAATCTAAGAGGAAGGTCGATAAAGTATAATGTGATTGAAGAAAAAGATATTGAAGATGAAGAAGAAGAAGATGGTGGTGGTGGTGGTGGTGATGATGATGATGATGATGATGATGGCGATGATGATGAGATGGATGAAGAAGATGATCAATGACATGATTGAAATGTACAAGGTATGTGCTTTAATTATTTATATATATTTATATTGATTAGTATATATATTTAATTTTGATTTATTAATTTCAATTCTAATGATTACATATTTCTTGTGTTCAATTCTAATGATTACATATTTCTTGTGTTCAATTATAATGATTACAACATATGTGATTTATAATTCTCAATGTATTGCTTATGATGCTCAATTAATTGCTATTGATACATGTATATATTCTATTTGATTGTCACCCTTTCTGGAAATAGGCAATTGACTACACACATCGTCACCCCTTCTGTTGATGATCTTGCATTTCATATATAAAGTAAAGGTAATTTGTTCATGTTTACGATCTTGCATATTGTTCATGTTGTCTTCTACATAATTTGTAGCATACATATCATGTAACTTTTAGCTAACTTAAGATAAATCATTCACATATGCATTAGTGAAACTCCCTTAGTTTAGTCACAACATATATGTGATTTACAATTACCAATGTATTGCTTATGATGCTCAATTAATTTCTACTGATACATATATATATTTTGTTTGATTGTCACCCTTTCTGGAAACAGGCAATTGACTACACACATCGTCACCCCTTCTATTGATGATCTTGCATTCCATATATAAGGTAAAGGTAATTTGTTCATGTTTACGATCTTGCATATTGTTCATGTTGTCTTCTACATAATTTGTAGCATACATATCATGTAACTTTTAGCTAACTTAAGATAAATGATTCATTTATAAATAATATTTACTATATTAAATAGCACTAACAAATTTATTACTTGCAACTATTTGGTCCATCTAACAACTAGGGCTTTATCTTTGGTTCATTCCATAAATCCCTCTAGTAATGCTATTGACTTTCCTTCAGCTATGTCAAATCCAAGTACCCACAAGAAGGGGTATCCACAACCTCTAGTCCAAGAGCCAGTTGATGCAATTGCTTTAAAGGTTTTACGTCAACACTATTGAAGGAAACATATAACTGTTGGAAATATTCAGGAATTAACCAAGTTACTGAGAGGGGAGGGGTGAATCAGTAACTTCAAATTCTCTTCTAATTTTAACATGTATTTTACTTTTAACCTTTGCATACAGAAAGCATGAAACTAAAAAAAACATTCACAATAAAGACACATGGATTTGGTTACCCAGAAACCTTCCAAAAGAAAGTAAAACTGGGGTGGGGATGAAACCCACAAAGCTTTAATACTGCAGAATAAAGTTGGCCGGTTAAGGCTTACAATTTGATCACTTCCGATGATCTGCCCTGTTAGGAGCAATAAGGATTGCTAAATCCACCCTGTTAAAGGATTTACAAACATACAGTGAAGTATGCACTCGGTAAAGAGATTTATACAAAGACTGTTAAGTCTACCCGGTTAAAGGATTTAGTACTGATTCACCTGTTAGAATGAAACAGTAGATCTCTGCTTTGCAACTGGATTGCTGAATGAGATTCGCTGATGTACTGATCACCTTCTGTGATGAATTTGTCTTTTCTGTCTCTTATACTTCTGAAGCCTTCTGCAATTCGCTTATTTCTGCCTTTGTTACTCTTTTATATATTCTGTATCATATATTTCATTACTTGTGTATATATCTTTTATTTCTACATCATTGTTTATATACAGGTTTCAAACAATTAATTACAATTACAATTGCACAGTCGGCTTGAAAAATAAACATAAGTGCTACTAAGTCGGCCCAAATATGGTTACTCGGTTCCTTCACACTGACTCGGTGACTTTCTGATACTCGGCGTCCACTGCATTACTCGACATCGTCATGCACTCGGTAGAAGTGAAGGCACGGTTCATACTGATCACTCGGTAGGTATTGAACTCGGTAAGCATTGGTGACTCGGTAGACAAGATGTTACTCGGTTTTCATTGTCTGCTCGGTTTGCACTGTCTGCTCGGTTTGCACTGTCTGCTCGGTTTGCACTGTCTGCTCAGTTTGCACTGTCTGCTCGGTTTGCACTGTCTGCTCGGTTTGCACTGTCTGCTCGGTTTACACTGTCTTCTCGGTTTACACTGTCTTCTCGGTTTACACTGTCTTCTCGGTTTACACTGTCTGCTCGGTTTGCACTGTCTGCTCGGTTTGCACTGTCTGCTCGGTTTGCACTGTCTGCTCGGTTTGCACTCAGAATGCTAATAAGTGTTGTCACTAGTGGCAATACTGCTTAATGCCAACAATCTCCCCCTTTGGCATTAGTGACAAAAACACTTATTGGCCAAAATTTATATACACCGAATCATGCTGAGTTTTATTTTGATTTTTCAAAATTTGTCTTTGTTATAGGGCTATATACATTGTCTCCCCCTTTCAATGTGCTAACTGTTTCTTATACAAATCTATACAGTATACATCTCTCTCCTTCTATACATATCTCCCCCTTTTTGACGATAATGCCAAAGGTGCATATACAATTTATTTACAGAGAGAATCCAAAATTTGATAAGAAATCAGAATGTACCTTCATTATTAGTGCCAGGGTTCTGTCCCAACTTTCTTGCAGAATCTTACATGTTTGTATGGCAATTTGGATTTCTGCAGAGAGTTCAATCATGTGATCTGCTATGGAGAACTGATTGTCATGAATCAATGTTCTGGAATGTTCAATGTGCTTATACATTGTATTCATGATGGGAAGGATCATGTGTTGGATGTCTAGCAGTGTGGACCAGATCCTTGAGTCTTCTTTCAATAGATCAGACTGCATATTGGATAGATGTGAAATTTTCATGTGATGAGCAGAGCTTGAACTTGGTTCAAGTTGCAGCTTCTGTATGCTAATCTTCATATCCTCATCCATTTTATTCATTTTATTTTTGACATCCTTTGTGAACTCGGCAAAATTGCATAGTCTGGCCAAAAGAGAGGTAGCATTCGAATAAATAGACTCTGTGTTAGACAAAACTGAAGATAATTCGACTTGGTTAATAGCTATGTGCTGAGCAATGTGCTCAAGCACTTTATTGTTGAATCTCTTCTCGGCTCTTTCAACTAACTTCTCTGTCCCGGATGAGTCCTCATTATATTTCTCAACTGCTTCTGCCAATTGTAACAAAACATGCTGGGAGGAGTCTACTTTAATGCCTAATGCATCAGACAAAATGTCCTTAGCATCCTTGATGATTTGATACTCCTTGTCTCTCTCCTCCTTAAGCTTCTTTTGTTTTGCTTTCCTTTGGAGGATCTCACCTATATTCTGCATCTGGTCTGCTGAGAGATTTGCAAAATCCAGAGTAGGAATCTCTATCTCTTCGTCTAGGTCTATATCCTCAACTATATTTTTACCCAAAAATTTTATACTCGGTAGAGCCTTAGGCTTATCTGTACTTAATGCTCTTGTAGTAGTGATAGTAGATAAAATAGGGCTGGCTATTGACACTGGTATACTTTCTACTGGAGAACTTACAATATTTACACTTGATGATTCAAAAGCTGGAAAACTTACTGGTACAGGAGACTGCAGCTCGGTAGAAGAAATGGTAGCTGCCTCTGATGTTGCTAGGGATGATTGGACAAATGTGGAAGTTGTCACAACCATGCTTGAAGGTGTCTCTGGGCTGGATGTAGAGACTTTCACTGGAGAGGTAGGAAGGGATGCAATGACTTCTGCTGCTATCCTTACAGTATCATCTACCTCAGTGTCTTCTTCTTGCTCATCGCTGTCATCTTCAATATCCTTTATAATTATAGTTTCAATGCTCGGTTGGTGAAGGTGGTAAATTTTCTTCCATGTGGCTTTTGCAGCCTTCACAACCGATTCAATATTGTTGATCAAAATCAAACAAGTATTGAACTTCAGTGTCATTTTGTTTTCATTCTCTTTTAGTGCCTTCTTCACTTCATCATTGTTCAGGCTCGGCATCAACTGTCTTAGGTTTTGATCAAATATGTCTATTACAGTTTGCCTTGCATTGCTCCATCTCATTCTTATCAGATTCAATAGAACTGCAGGAACCTGTGGGGTAATTTCTTCAGGAGAGTATTTCCACTGTCCCATCTTCTCAACAACAGCATCTTCTATTTCCTTCTGCTCTGCTTCCGATCTGGTTTCATATCTCAAGGATTTTATGTTACTTACTCCAGATCCTGATCCATCTCTGAAGAGTTTGAGCTTTTCTTGAAGGGTTAGAGGAGGCCTTTTGAATACTATGTCCTTATCTGCCTTTTCTGCCTTGTCTGCCTTTCCTCTTGTATTTCTCCTTGTGAACACAGCAGTGGGAGGCACAGATGCCTTAGCGATAAAAACTTTTCCTTTCTTCTTTGCAGGTTCTGGTTCCTCTGTTTTCTCATCCTTTTCCTCTTCTTTTTCACCTATTTCTTCTTTTTCTTCGGTTATCATTTGCATTTTAGCTATTCTTTTCTTTCCTTTGTTTACTGCCTGTGGAAGCTTTATGCTTAGTTCAATTCTCATCTTAGCTTCATCATATGTTCCAAAATATGCGGCTTTGGGATTGACAGGCTGATTTAGAAGTGCTTCAATAATGTTCTTGGTTTCATCAATATTTACCTCATAAGGAAGAGGTTTTGCATACACAGTTCTTGGTTTAACTGCTTGAATATACACATTATCACAATCTACCATAAAACAGATATCATCTTTGTAATCTTCCACCAATTTCTGTGGAATCCGGAATCTGTCATTCATTTTCTCTTTGAAAGACTCAAAATAATTATCCATGATGCTTTCAAAGTTTTCACCCATTTCTGCGATGTATTCATTAATTTCATAAAGTACAGGCACATCTTTTCTCCATACAACTTTTCCTTTTGAAGGGAAGAATTTCTGAACATAGAAGAATAAACAGACTATCAAAGATCCAAACTTACATGGATTGTTTTTGGAAGTTTTGATGCTTTCCATGTTCTTGTTGAATTGTTTCAACAATAAGTCTGCTAGGTCAAATGTCAAGTTGTTTTTGACCACTTTGTATGCTAGGTCAACAGCTTCACATGAGACACTGTTCTGTCGACTAGAACTGTAAATCTTGTGTGCAATGATATGTGTACCAAACTTCAGTTCGGCGTCGGTAATGCTGCTAACCTTCATGCCTCTACCATCCCACTCGGCTAGGGTTTTCTTCTCTAGTTCCGTCCGACCTAGGGTTTTGGTAGTTTTCGCTTTGTTCAACATGGGAAGACCGGTAACATGATGAATCATTTTCCTTGTGATCTCAATAGGTTGCTTAAGCCAAATCTTGCCATCGTGTACTCGGCTGAGAATGTACCTAACCCATTTATCTCGAAAGTTTCGAGGAAGATGTGCAATGTGGACTAAACCCTTATCTTCCAGATGTTTGTGCTCGGGTTTCAAAGTACCATCCACACATAGTTCCTCATGCACAATGTCTAGTTCTAGGTTTCCCATTTCCTGAATAGAACAGTTAAAATGATTACGGATATCGTTGATAAGCAGTACCTTAGGAGGAATCTGAGATTGAGCTCCGTTCGGATCTAGGGCGGCTGCAACTGCGGGCACGATCTTAAAATCTGGTGCTTTCCACTCCCCTTGGACTAACATGTCTGATCCTTTCTTCGCTGAGGTGCTGGATGATGCCATGGTAGCTCACAGAAAATTCCTTTCGCAAGAGTATTAAATCGCCGGGTTGCCCTTGAAGTTTTCTGCTCTCAAAGTGCTTAAGGATTCGCGGTGAAGAATGAGTTTGATTACTTGCTTTTTGTTTAAAATTCTGTCATTAATGCTCATTTCAAATTAGGGTAGGAATTCTGACAGACTGTCACCCACCAAGAATTAATTTCTCGGAAAAGACTTCGCAACTCGGTGAACTCGAGAATTCATAATGCTCCGACCTCGCTCGGTAAAGATTATACCGACCTCGCTTGGTAAAGATTATACCGACCTCGCTCGGTGAAGATTATACCGACCTCGCTTGGTGAAGTTTATACCGACCTCGCTGGGATCTCACTGCATCTTGCATGCTGATTTAGACTTTTCTTTTAATTTCGGTTCTGGAACTGTTTGAGATTGATCTATGAGAGTATAGTTCCAGTGCTTCCTTGGAAATTTAGTCTGAGTCGGTAGAGCCATCCATTCCAATACTTGGACTGGATTGCTCGGTAGCTTTAGGAATCCATTTTTGTCTGACCTGTTTCCTGACCTTAGTTGCTTCATTCTTCTTTCCTTCTTCAATTTCACTGGCATTCATGCAGTTTCTGGCTATGTGACCGAGTTTAGTGCATTTGAAACATCTTATGGTAGTATCTCTTTTCCTTAGATGATGTTTTATGCAATTCATGCCAATGTGTCCATATTCTCCACAGTAATGACATCTACACCAGGTGTTGTAGTCCCATCCAAACATTGCTTTCACAATTTGTTCTGCTGGATTAAATATCTTGGATCTGCACTCGGATGCCTTGTGACCTTGTTTGTTGCACTTGTGACAATTACCTCTGAATCTAGGTTTTTCCCTGCATTCATTTGCTTTATGACCAGGTTGATTGCAGCTATAACATTTTCCATTGAATTCTGCTTTTTCATTGTTCCAACATTTATTTGAAGTATGTCCTATTTTACCACAATGATTACAAGTAGGTTTTTGATTTCTTTTAGTACCTTGCTTAGAGGATTCGCCTTCTTCTTTGTATCCAAGTCCTGCTTTTCCTTTTTGCCTATGAAGATTTCGTTCATACAGCTGATTCAAGTCTTCTTGACTTTTCAGCATTCCTTCATTGATTTGTTTTTCAGCATTTAGGTCATCCATCAATCTTAGATTGATTTCCTTTTCAGATCTTAGTTCTTCTTTTGTGTTTTCTATTTCTGAACTTAGATTTAGAATTTCTTTATTTGTATGAGAGATCTGATCAATTAGGTTTTCTAGCTGAAGGGTTTTGTTTTGGACTTCAATGTTTCTTTCATCTAATTCATCTTTCAACTTGTTTTTCTGTTCCAAGATCTCACAGAATCTTGTAGAGTGTAGTTCTTGTTCTCTTTTCAATTTTCTCACTTCTTCCTGCAGAGACCCATTCTTTTCTAGGAGTTCTTTGATAGCATTGTTTGCTTCATCTGAGTTATTTGAGGGAAGAAGATCTTCAATCTTTTCTTCAATGTAATTCTGATCATTCATCTGATTTACAAGTTCCTTCCTTCTTCTTAGGGATTGGGAAAGATGTTCTTTTGCTTCTTTGAGTTTAGCTATGTCCATTTCCAGATCTAGCTTTTCATTTTCAATCACCTTGTTCAGTTTGAATACCTCCATTGTCCTGGATCTTTGCTCAAGCTAGTTAAGCTTTGTCTTGAGAACCAATGTCGCTCTGATACCAATTGTTGGAAATATTCAGGAATTAACCAAGTTACTGAGAGGGGAGGGGTGAATCAATAACTTCAAATTCTCTTCTAATTTTAACATGTATTTTACTTTTAACCTTTGCATACAGAAAGCATGAAACTAAAAAAAGCATTCACAATAAAGACACATGGATTTGGTTACCCAGAAACCTTCCAAAAGAAAGTAAAACTGGGGTGGGGATGAAACCCACAAAGCTTTAATACTGCAGAATAAAGTTGGCCGGTTAAGGCTTACAATTTGATCACTTCCGATGATCTGCCCTGTTAGGAGCAATAAGGATTGCTAAATCCACCCTGTTAAAGGATTTACAAACATACAGTGAAGTATGCACTCGGTAAAGAGATTTATACAAAGACTGTTAAGTCTACCCAGTTAAAGGATTTAGTACTGATTCACCTGTTAGAATGAAACAGTAGATCTCTGCTTTGCAACTGGATTGCTGAATGAGATTCGCTGATGTACTGATCACCTTCTGTGATGAATTTGTCTTTTCTGTCTCTTATACTTCTGAAGCCTTCTGCAATTCGCTTATTTCTGCCTTTGTTACTCTTTTATATATTCTGTATCATATATTTCATTACTTGTGTATATATCTTTTATTTCTACATCATTGTTTATATACAGGTTTCAAACAATTAATTACAATTACAATTGCACAGTCGGCTTGACAAATAAACATAAGTGCTACTAAGTCGGCCCAAATATGGTTACTCGGTTCCTTCACACTGACTCGGTGACTTTCTGATACTCGGCGTCCACTGCATTACTCGGCATCGTCATGCACTCGGTAGAAGTGAAGGCACGGTTCATACTGATCACTCGGTAGGTATTGAACTCGGTAAGCATTGGTGACTCGGTAGACAAGATGTTACTCGGTTTTCATTGTCTGCTCGGTTTGCACTGTCTGCTCGGTTTGCACTGTCTGCTCGGTTTGCACTGTCTGCTCGGTTTGCACTGTCTGCTCGGTTTACATTGTCTTCTCAGTTTACACTGTCTTCTCGGTTTACACTGTCTGCTCGGTTTGCACTGTCTGCTTGGTTTGCACTGTCTGCTCGGTTTGCACTGTCTGCTCGGTTTGCACTCAGAATGCTAATAAGTGTTGTCACTAGTGGCAATACTACTTAATGCCAACAATAACATAGCTTTCTTTGGTTTGGAATCTAGCCATCGAAGGCAAGTATTGTTCTCTTCCCATATATTGAACATGGAATTCTTGCCTTGTAAGAAATTTGGAAGAGATACCGGGCCTACAACTAGAGCAGGGAATATATTAATACTGAGACCCATTTGTGCTTCCTCTCCTCCTTCCAACTCTTTGAAGGTGTTGACTAATAGGGAGTTTTCTATGTTTTGGTGACAAACTTCATAGAATAATGCACTGTAAATGGTTTTAGAGACATGGTTTTCATGGTACAATGATACTATATCAGCTGGCCGGATAGGAGGAATTTTTCCAGTTTGTCTTTTGATTTCAAATCATCATCTGCAAAACATAAAGTGTCGATAGTTCATGTTAGAGTATCGAAAGCTTTTAGATTTGACTACATGTTTTTTCTCTATCAATGTTTCAGATCATATTTTATAATTTATCATCAAGATAATAAAGTAAAGAAGAGATATTAGTGTGAATAATATACCAAGACCCACCAGTCTAAACTCGAACACCACACCATCCTTTCGCTATATAATAGCCTTGGTTTGTTATTCATATAATTTTTCTTCTTTAGCTCATTATTCTAACGATAGATAATCGAATATCATCCAAATTGTTCAAAGAAATGATCTAGATAGTTAATTTTAAAAATACATATAATTAAATCCAAAAACATTCAATACTATAAAAATATCAATCATCTTCACTTAAATATGCATATAAAAAGGCAAAAAAAATTAGACATTGGTGATAAACTACTCGTAACTAGAATATGGGCTTGAGAAGGAAAAAATTTAGCGTTGGTTTGAGAGATTGAGTTTGCAGTATAAGTAGTCCAAAAGAGAACTATGGGCACACCCATATTCTTAGTTACCTCTGTCATGCAGGACATAAAAATCCAAGACTTTCAAAAGCAGGGCCCAAATATTGAAGTGGCAAAAAATACAAAGGGCTGAAAGGGGTTCTGTTACATCTCCAAACATTTTCTCTACTTTTGAAAGAGTGAATAAACCAAAATGAAAAGCCTAATATAGAGAAATTGATGTTCTAGCAACATTATTATTTTAAAAAATTAACAAAAATAAAAATCAATGTTCTAAACGAATAGGAAAATATGTTCAACTAACATCATTATTGTATGGTTGAGAATCAATAGAATGAGATGTGAGATAGGATTTGAACAAGAACATAAATGATATCCAGTAATGTCGAAATCAGAAATAGTGCCTTGTCGTAGGGTCACGAGCTATCACCTTGTACACATTCAAAAGAAGAGTGTGGTCACGTCATCTACTATAGCTGAAAAAATTCATAAGGGGCTACAGAAAACCCGTGGCTAGCTAGAAAACTAGACCTCATTATATAAGAATTATAAAAATAAAAACTCTGTCCCTTGGTTAGCTATGCATTTTAGTTTGTGTTTTAGATGTTTTTCTATTAGAACTTATAAAATATATTATGAGATTGTACATTCTATGATTATAGAATACATTATAGAGTCGTATATTCTGGTGACCCTATAGTTATATGTACAAGTACATTTTTTATAATAAGTTAAATTAGCTCAAAGTTGGACATTTTTATATATTTTAATACAATATTTTTTCCTTCAAGATTGTAGTATATGGATTGGTTTACAATCTTATAAATTGTAGGTCTTATTAAAAATATGTCACTTAAAGAGACTAGAATCCTTTCAATAATTGAATTTTTTTAATCTTCTCAAATGATTTTTTTTTTATTGGACAAATCACCAACATCCTTCTTTGGGATTCCTGACATGGTATAATAGCCTTATGTGTCCTATGTAAGTCTAGTGGTTCTATCAATCATTAATAACTTGATCTTTTGGTGCGAGGGCAACCACTACTTGTAACAAGTGGTATCAGATCTTGGTCACAGGTTTGAATCTCCTCGGGTGACGTTGAGGGGCGATTGTTGGAGCAATTGCCAACATCCCCCTTCGGGATTCATGACATGGTTTAACAACCTGAAGTGTCTTCTATAAGTCTAGTGGATGTCTTGGGCATTAACAAGTCGACTTTTTGGTGCAATGACAATCACTAGTAACATTTTCTCCATATCTTTCTAAAGTAAATCTTTTCTTCACAAACAAATATAACATAGTTTTCATATTTCTTGAGTTAAGGATTAGTGATAAATTTGATATAGATGAGATCCCTTCAAACATAATGAAATAAAACTGATATTAGCTTCTCATTTAAAACTATTCCTATTCTTGTAGAATGGAATTCTACACTAATCAATAGATTGATAATTGTTGTCATTTAATTTATTATATTATCAATTAATTGCACATATCTTTCTATAAGTTTATATAGCTTATCAAATCTTAAATTTGTCACAATGACCCACTCTTGATTGACAAATATTGTCTCCCATTTTAGCAAATATCAACTTCTATTAGATTAAGGAAATTAAATATTTAATAGGAGAAGGCTATTCCAAGTCTTGCAAATTGTAGGGACAATATTAATATTCTAGGTAACAGAGGAAATGAGCTATGGAATGCAGCTAAGAAAAATCCGTTTGTGGACTTTCTGAACAAAATGGTGGAGACAATGAAAAAGATGAAAAATGATTTTGAGGGAAGAATTAATGGTTTGGATGAGAAATTAAAGGGAATTAATGAAAATCCTCTTTCCATTTTTATCCTCAGCTACAAAGTGATAAAGAATATTGCAGATAGTCTGAAGACTATGGTCACTAAATTGGAAAATATTCACCAAGATAGGCTGGTAGTAGATTTGGACATTGACAAGGAAAAATGAAAAGAGGAGGGAACTGGACTAAGTAAAAGGAAGAGAAACAATCTGGAAAGGAGGGCACACAAAATTCCACACGACATTCAAGATCTAAAGAAGATTGCCCTTATATGAACCAGCTAGAGGCTAAAGCATTGAAGAATTTGGCTGGAGGTTTTTTTCTGTCTAGCTTATTTTTTGTTGTCTTGTTGGTGTCATTTTATATGTTCTTTACTTATCAATGTAGCTTTCTAGTTTATGGGTTCTTTGTTAATGCTTATATTTAGACTAATTCTATAATAGGGTTTTGAGTTCCTATAAAATCTATTTATTTCTTAATCAAAAACAAATATCAACTAATTATTAGGGAAAGGTTTCAAAAAGAGATGTTATAAAGGAAAGAAAGATTCATGTCATCTCCATATTTTTTCAGTGTTCCATTCACATAAAAAAATTACCATAAATATAGAATAGATTAGACAAGACATCTATTATATAGAATATTTAAAGAAAAAGACCTTTAACTTTCCAGTGGCATTAGTAGAGAATTTTTTAACTTCTAAAACCAAATTAGAATTGAAAATTCTAAAAAGTTGTCTAATGTTTACACTTCTTTAAAAAGATCTTTAAGTTAAGAAAAAATTATTTTAATTTTACAGAGTTGATTAATATCAACATTTACACAAAATTAGGCAAACATTAACTTGAATTTAGCTTTGGTCACACTTTCAGTAAATACATAGTGTCCAAATAGGTTGCCAATCTACTTGAAAATTTCTTCATCACAAAACTCTAGTGGGAGGCCAAGAAATTAGATCCAAACAAGTTGTCTTATTTAGGTCTACAATAGGGTCAAACCTCAGCTTCCATTGACATAAAGATAAGTGATTTTAACCATAAGGCCAAGGCCCTAGGGTGAGAACATCAATGAGATTTTCTTCAACAATAATTTTTTTTTAAAAAAGCCAACAAATCATGATAATGGTTAGATGGACATATAAAAACTTTCCTACCAGGATGATGTTCATAGAGGAAAGGATTTGATCCATCACAAAGTCAAACAGCTCAATGGACATTCCTTCCTTAGTCTCAAGATATTTAAGGGTAGTGGTTTAGATAATAGGACGTGACTCCCCACCAAGAAGAACATTCTTCTAGCCTTGGGAATTTGAGCTCTTCACAAGATTTTATGGAGGCATGATCTTTAAACATTTGGCCATAATAAAGGATCTAACCTTATCCTTTGTAGTCAACCATATGACCAAAGGGGTAATGACAACACAATTCAAAACTATCACTTAAAGAATCTCTTACAGACTGATGAAGAAGGGTTAACAAAGGGACCAAATGGTACCACATTTTGATCAAACGACAAGAGAGGCTTAGTGGGAGTCTCACAATGCATATGGTGTGGGAGGAAATGGATCCTCCCCTTAATGGACACCATGCACAAAAAAAATATTCAAACACAAAGGGAGCAAGAAAGTTGTAGAGTGTGAAAACTAAAGTCCTTTTTCCATGTTATTTTGATGAGGATTTCAACATGGATTAAAAAGAACATAACAAAGATCTTATTTCAATTCTTCCAGAATGATATGTACTTTTGGTCAAAGAAGTTGAAAAATTCAATGTGGTCCTTCAAATTTATTTTGAGTACTAGTCTAAAGCTATAGAAGTGCAAGAAGCTAATATGCTCTCAAGCATGAAGTGCATAATTTTTTCCTCTATAGAAGATGACGTTTAGTTTTCTCTTTAAGGAAGACAATACTATGAATGATCAACTAGATTTTTATAGTAATGAAAATCAAACTCAAAGGTACTTAGCGATCTATTATATCAAAATCAAGTCAATCTTGGGTAGCATAGTTTTCTTCAAGATAAAATTTGATGTTATCTTAAATGTCAAAGATGAAAAAAGCATGAGAAATATGCAACAAATAGTGCCAAGTCACTAGGCATACTTAGGCACAAGTATATAATTTAGCATTTCATCATACTAGTTATTCCACCCACGGACATTTTTATAAGACATATATATTAAAAATTGTTTTTGATAGATAAAAGCAATAGAAGGGTGTTGGACCATAGAACAGAGGACTAGTAGCACATTAATAGCATATTAATGTAACCAGTCAAGTAGCAGTAACAGAATAACAGTGTTCAGCAGTTCTAAATCTGCCTCTATCAAAAACAAAAGTCACCTTACTAAACATATGAATGAAACCAGAGTATCTAGTACTAGTAGTATCAAGTAAAGTATCAATAAAAAGCCACACAGGGCTAACCATAGAGCAATAAAAGCTAATAAAAACCCCATTCACAAAACAGGGGGACCTAGGGCTAAACCCTTCCAAAATTAACCAACGCATAGGAACCGAACTAATTATTTCCACCCAACTACTTAGACAGCAGAGTAGTCACCCATTCTTCCTAAAAGAACAGGAGGAGGTCCTTGTTGTCCTCATTCACTTCCAGAGTGCCACCCGCCAGCTTATCCTGCAAATGACAAAGAGCCGTCGTCGAAGCATGCATAATTTTCAAACCAAATTTATTGGTTAGCCTACATTGGTTCATCAGCTCCTGCACATTATTCTTTATCTCAGCAATCTCCTTGTCCAACTTCTCAAACCTCCTCTTAAGAGTCCCTTTGAGCTTGTTTCTATCCTCCAGGGCTTCAGTGTTGTGAATAGGGGAAAGGGGCTTCTCCAGAGGATTGTGAGCAAGGCTTAGGGATGGGGAAGAGATAATGAGGGCTTCCATAGTAGGTTTGGGTTCAGGAATAGGGATATGAGGGGGGCTCATGTGGTCTTCCAAAGAATCATTCATGGAATCGGTGGACTGGAAGTCCTTGTCAGACATGGAAAGCTCTTTAGTCACCGTTTCCAGCAGTTTAGTTTTGCATTGGTCTTTGGCCAGTCTTTTAGACCTCCTTCTACCCGACCCACTCAAGTCCACCTCCAGGTTGACCTTGTTAATTATGCAAGAGTAAATTTAAAAACTCCCTAGGCATTTGATTTCACTATCTTTTGTATATCCTCTATAAAAGTATTCAAATTTGTATGAGAAGTTCCTCCTTCCATCACTGCCTTACTTACTACCTTATTAAACCTCTCAACATTTTCTCGCAATTCCTTTCCAATACAACCTTCCATTAGATTTTTGATTGTACTCTCTACCATCCCTTTTGTCACCAATTTGAATTTATCTACATCGACGCCCTCAAAATCTAAGCCAACTTTCCATATGTCTCTTGCAAATCGACAATCAATAAATTGATCACCAAAATAAGGCCATCCAATGAGAGGAACTCCCATACTAATGGCCTCCAAAGTAGAGTTCCACCCATAGTGCATAAGAAATCCTCCAGAGAAGGGTGAGCAAGCACCTACAAACGTAGAAAAACTTAATTTTAAAAGTAAATTTAAATGTATAATAGATAAATGGTGCTTCAGAATTCAAAAGTAACAGCACGTAAGAAATGCCTTACCTTCAATTGCTCCGTCCAACTTACAATCAAGGTTCTATCCTTGATTCGATCCATGAAACCCTTTGGTAATTCCATGGGCTTACCTTCTGCTATATCTGATCGGATAACCCACAAGAATAGGTACCCACAAGCTTCTAGTCCAAGAGCCAGTTCATGCAATTGCCTTTCAGATTTTACAGAAACGCTACCAAAGGAAACATACAACACAGATTTCTTTTCTTGTGCATCTAACCATTGGAGGTAGGTTTTACCCTCTTCCCACATGCTATACTCGGAATTCCTACCTTCCAAGAAATTTGGAAGACACCTAGGGCAGGGCACCCATTTGTGCTTCTTTTCCTCCTTCCAACTCCTCAAAAGTATTGACTAGCACGTAGTCTGCTATGTTTTGGAAGTGAGATTCATAAAGAAAGATATTGTAAAGGTTATCAGAGGCATATTTCTCACGGAAGAAGGAGATGATGTCAGTTGGCCTGATAGGAGGGATTTTGTCGAGAAGGCATGTGATGACTTTCTCTTTAGATTTTATGTCCTCCTCTGCAATAAAAGTGTTCGTCATATTATAAGACATTAACAGAATGAGGAAATTGTTTTCAAATATTGGATGACAAAACAAAACCAACAAAACTAAGTTCAATGTAATACATCACGGTGCGATTGAAACAAGTAAAACAAGGCAAACAGAGCAACACAGGGCATTTGTAACATCTCTTTTAGTGTGGAACATGGGACACCTTAAACTCGGTTAATCAACACCACAAAAATGAAAAATGAAAAAAAAAAAGAAAAGATAAATACCTTTCACGGGGATATGGCCCAGAGATTGAAGAAAGTAAGCATTTTTGTGAATGATGGAATATGTAGTACAAGTAGGCTAGAAGATTACTCTTAGGAGGTATTGGCTAAATCGTAAACTAAAACGTAAAACATATAAAGGAAGTTTCAAAAAGTTTGAAAAAATGACTACGTTTTAGTTTATGATTTAGACGTTTCCCTCTCGGGACCCCAAGATTTTTAACTACCTCTTCTGTGCAGGGTAAATAGCTATGAGAAATAATGCAAGTGATTGGTGGCATAGATTCGTGTGATGTAGTCAACACACTTTCCAAAGAAGGGCCTGATCTTCGCAGCGCAACCAAAAGCTCACCATTCTCACTAGTTCGGCCATGTTCAGATGGTAAGCCATCTAGGATAGTCAAAAACCAAAATTTGAAGCCCCTTTCTTGAATCTCACGGTCACGTGCCGCTGCATCTTTGGAAGCTACTTTTAAAAGCCGTTGATCCGTCCATTCAGTAGTAACAAAGGTTATGAAAAATCCTCGCATGGCCAGGAGCTCTGCAAGATGCATCAGTGCATTGACATGGCCTTGTGCAGGAATTGACATGGTTAAGTGCATTTGAATTGGAGTAACGCATGAAGTCCTCCTACTTCACCTCTGTGATCATCACCTAAATGCAAAGAGTGATAAGTGTTCCATTCATCTAGTTATAGGAGATGGGTTCTTGTGAATCACTACTCATGAAACATGGGTCAATGAGTTTAACTTAAAAGCTACATAGTTGAATCATGATAGAAATATCACAATTTGACTTACTGTAGAGAATATCTCCTACAAGTATCAATGATTCTCTTATGTTAAAAATAAATTCAAAAAATGAAATTATATAAATTCAAACTCTTATTATGTGAAGAAGAAACACTTTCAAAATGTCTATAGCTCTTCATGATATGCAACTAATTTTCACACAAAATCATGCAAATGTGGACAAAGCCTCAATTTTACACTATAAACCATTGATTAGACTATTGTCTATATAAAAATTAAAAATAGTTCTTGGTGTGAGATAATCATGACATTAGAAAGATGGGCTAACATAACCTTAAGTGTCTTCATCAATCTCTCAACAATTTTGTTAAAAAAGAGCTTGTATTTGCCAATAATTCCCTAATGTTAAGAGATTTAAAAAAGAAAAAAGAAAATATAAATATGAAGTCTTGTTAGTTGAGGAAGAAACACTTAGAAAACAAATTCCTAAAGCTTTGTGGGTGGACTAGTTGGTGATGATTTGGTGTGTGGAAGACAATGAATAAGGTAAGAAAATGTGTACTACCCTCTGTAGTGGGTTGAAAAGTGTGTTCACCAAAATGTAATGTAGTAATGTGCATGTGCTTTGAATGTATGGGGGAATATAGGATCTAATTCTTAGTCCAAATTCCCAGGGAGAGATCCAAATAGATTAATCACAAGGAAGTGATCCATGCACAAATAAATCAATCTATGAAGAATATGAAGAAAGGAGAAAATCATATAATTCATTATAGAAAATGTGCATTTGAAAACTTAATTGAATTGAAGATGAATACTAACCTCAAAATAGGGTAAATTTGGAAAAGACTATTTTATGATGTCTGTGTTCAGTTTTGGCAAATTCTGCAACCTGATTCGGCGTAGAAATGCAGAGACAGAGGAAACCCAGAAAAATTTTGTCTTTTGGAGCAAGGTCGTCCTTGATCTCGGGATCAGGGTACAATCTTACCTCGAGTTACAATCTTGAACCCCACTAAAAGTCACCCTTGACCTGAAACAGCTCCGATGGAAATTTTGTTCGCGGATCTCAAAAGTTCACTAAAAAGGGTATCCAAATCTGCATTGATATTCGCAGTCCTGCACCTGTAGATAGAAGAAAATGGATTTTTTAATTTGGATGAGGGGTTTGCCTTGGTCAAACCCTAGTTTGGAATCAACCTTGAAATATAACTACAATATATAAACAAAGTAAATGGAACTATTCACCTTGCTTATGTTGAAATCCTTGTGGAGGATTCGAATCCTTGAATCCACAAGTATGGATGCTCCAAATGAATGTAGAATTGTATGTAGGATGTCTCAAATAAATTTCATTAGATCTTCAACACCAATCATGAATAGATCGTGGAATAGGAAGAAGCTTGAATGTAATGTGGATGGAGAAATCTTCAACAAGAGGGTTCCAAAGAGATTGAATTCTTCAATGGCTAACAATGGATCTCCTTGATGAATTGGATCATGAATGCTTGAATGCTTTCATTATCCTTCTTTCTTGATCACTTGATTTCTTGATATTCATGGATGTGAATTGATGCTGATA